>CM034387.1:22405000-22947500 GCA_019925095.2 Dendrolimus kikuchii | reverse complement strand
GGAGGACCAACTTATAATGGATTACTTGGTTAGTACATGTTATCCAAAGTAACTAGATATTTTAAAAGTGTTTGAATTTATACTTTAAAACTTCGACATTCCTTTGCTTTAGAGCTCTAGAAAAATTGTAATCTTCTCAGGATTTGTTGATCATTTTCCCTAAAAAGGAATCCTTATAAAATATTCATGTCCGTCAGTCTTATTTCTAACAGATGACTTTCACGCGAATGAAATTTGACAGAAAGTGTATATATTCCTATGATGGCGAACTTATAATCGTCCTGTGAACATGTGTTTTATTACCCTTGGTGCTTACAATTCTGTAATCCTTTTAATGGTTGTCTCAATTAGTTCCGTCGTTTGTTTGTACTAATTTTAAAGTATTGAAACGCTTGTTAATCGCTAATCCCTTTCCGTCTTATTAATAAACGTAGATTAAACTTAGACTAACTTTAGTCCTAGTATTATGTCAGTTTTAACCAACTCAGTATTAATAAACAGGAAGTAAAGATGGAGTAGACTAATTCGACTTTACTCTCTGAGTAAAAGTTACTCCAAGCTATCAGATAGTTTTAGGATGGATTATGCATAAACTAAGCAGTTATTTTACTTAGTAGATTTTAAAAACATATGTTTTCGTTTTTGTAATGTCTATCCCTGCAAATCAATATGATTTCCGAAACAGAAAACAACACTAAAAATATTTATACTAAATTACCACGATACCAAATTTTAACTTGCCTTTTCTCTCCCTCTTCATACCCCTAGCATCGTTTCATTTTTGGTTCAAGTATTAACGTTTTTATTTAATCTTCTGTGATTAAGATATGCGAAATTACAAGTAAAAATAAACTACGACAAATTAAAAAAAACACGTTTGAAGACATTAACGCGGACATCAAAGTCGGCTCAGAACAATAAATTTGTTAACTTCACATTTTTAAATGTATCTTCTACTGACATTGTAAATATCATCTTTGAACATTACTTGTACATTTTAGTCGGTCTTATTATTTTTAAATTAATAAATGACCATAACTTATTCATTACTCTTGGTGTAAGGAAGATACTGTTACTTTGAGGATACTTCTTGTTTAATAGTAACATTGTTACAATGAAGTTAATACTTGGTTATATACAAAGTAACTAGTCCAGTCTAATGTCGGAGTAATCCTAGGAGTAAGACATTTTTAATAAGACAGTTTGTGTTTATAGCCGGTCTTAGAGTAACACGTCATAAACCGTTTTATTAGTCGTTTCCGCTGCAAGCAAGTTCTTAGAAGACATGTTGTCTTTTGTCAATAATAACTATTTTGGGGAGATTGGACTGGGATTTTGAAATATGAATTGGAAAATCATGAACAGATCTGTAAGTAGTTTTGAGTATTTTCGAGTGATTATTTTTATGGTTCCGTACGCAAATGAGGAAAACAGGGCTTGTTTAATAATTCCACGAGATCTCGAATTGTAAATGCACTAAATGTATGTACCTGATTAATTTTACAATTAATATTAGGTTGGGGAAAAAGTTTTTTCGCATTTTAAATAAAAATTCAAAAGGTTTTTTTATAAAGTTTATTTACATTTGACTAAAGTATGTAGGTGCCATTTTGTTGGATAAGTTTTTGCCATCTTGTAGATAGGGACATGATCCCATTGCTATAAAAAATTTGGGGCTTCTGATCAAAAAACTGCGACAAGTGGTTTTGACAGTCCTCTCGTGATGTTAACCTGACACTGCCTAAGGAATTCTTCAGAGACCGAAATTGGTGAAAATCTGAAGGTGCAAGGTCAGGACTATACGGCGGATGCATTAACACCTCCCAGCCAAACTCAAAGGTCTAGCGTTATCATGGTGAAAAACCGCACCCCTTCTGTTGATTAATTCCGGCCGCTTTCTCTCAACTTTTTGCTTTAATCTCATCAGTTGTTCGCAGTACAGTTCAGAATCGATAGTCTTGCCTGGCGGTAACAGCTCATAATGAATAATGCCCTTCCAATCCCACCATACACACAGCATCACTTTGTTGCGAGTTAACCCGGGTTTCGCCACAGTCTGTGAAGCCTAACCGGCCTTTGACCACGATCTTTTTCGCACGTGATCCACTTTTCATCACCAGTTATCAGCTTCTTCAAAAATGGTTCGGTTTCATTATGTCGTAATAAAGAATCACAAATGAGTACACGGTTCATTAGGTTTCTTTCAGTGAGCTCATGAAGCACCCAAATATCGAGCTTTTTTGGGTACCCAGCTTTTTTCAAATGCGCCAAAACCGTTTTGTAGTCTATTCCCAGTTCTCTTCAGCTACATCGTAACTACTAATATGCCGATTTTGCTCCACTTTTTCAAAAATGGCATCGATTATGTCCGTAACAGGGCAACCAGAGCGACGTGCATCTTTGATATCAACATTTCCGGATTGAAAACGCTTAAACGAAATTTGCGCTACTCTCACAGATACTATATATATATATATATATATATATATATATATATATATATATATATATATATATATATATGCATTAGGTCCATAAACATCACAATTTTTTTTTCGCGGCTTGTGTTGCATTTTACCTTTTTTGTAGTAAAATTTTAAAACGTATCGAATTTCTTCATTACATTCAATAATTTTAACAATAAGAAAAACAAATGAAAATCACACATTTTCCTAATTTGAATTTGGAACTGTCTCATTTAAAATTCAAACTTTTTAATGATACCAAAACCAGCCAGATACAAATGGTATAGCCAAAGAGATCTTATTAGAAGTTCATACATACTATTAGCGAAAAGACTTTTTCCCCAACCTATTATTACCACCATTATGATTACGAATATTTTAGTCCACTGCCAGCTTATGATAATGGTAGCAATATGCAAAATAGGTATCAAAACTGTCTCCCTAGGCAGTTAAGCGATTCGAATCCAGATCATATTCAAGACTCGTATGCGTTAGCCAATAAGCTGCTACAACTTTAAGAAGTTTCATGCTGACATTCAAGTATAGGTTACTTATTACTCCACCCTTATTCATAAAAGTTATACAAAGTTTATAGGTTTGTTAAGAAAAAGTGGTGATCATAATTGAGATTTCGATTATGATACATTTTAACGAGCTTATAAACCTCATATAACTATTATAAATAAGGTAGGTTAAACAAAATAAAAAATATTTTTGTATAATTTGAAAAGGAAATAATAAACAGTGATATTAAATATTTTATTAAAATTATCGGAAACATTGGGTTATATATTTTTCCTATATATCCTCGGCATTAGTGTAAGAGACCTTGTGACTAAACTTTTTGGTGATATTATATTTTACGTCAAATTATTATCAAGTATTAAGTACTATTTATTATATGTAACAATTTTGTAGAAAAAAAGTACTGACAAGGTCCTGCAATGACGCCAACAATATATAGGTACTAATTGCTATAATTTTAAATGACGTTATTCGTGCACGGCTGCTGGACATAATTTAGACAGAATCCTCTATTGTCAACGTCTAATGGAGCTTCTATATTATCTGTGTGGAACCATAAACGAAATGGTTTCACCGTGCCTGGAACAGAACAAGATATTTAACACTCGTGTGAACTATTCCGGTAAGTAAAGATCAACCTAATAAAAGAATCCCTGGAGGTGACAAACACCTAGAGTTTTATTATAAGTACAGTTTTTAAATACTTTGTATTCAAAAACCAACTTAACCTACTGTACATATTATCAAAGGTATATCGGTTCGTAAAAGCTGAATTATACGGTTGAAGCAAATTGATTCATAATGCACAGAACTGAAAGAACAGCTCGGTATTTAATGATATTCTATAATTCAAGTTCATATTTATATAGATCGTTTTAGTTGATTCATTCTAATTGAAGAATAGAAATGAACCTTCTAAAATTGGTTCCAGGCTGCTTTCTGATTTGTCGATGAAGCAACAGTGCACAATGTATGCTTGTTATACGCGGTACCGAAACTACGAAAAGCTTATCGAGCCCTTCGTCTTTATTTCTATGTGCGTTTTCTGATTCACTCGGTGTGCGCCACACTTCAGCCACGATATGGAGAGAATTAGGAAACATCATAGAAATATAGGCGTTCAGTAACATTTCGGTACGGCGTCGAAATCGCGAGATACCGATTCTGTACCGCTGCTGCACCGACAAATCACAAAATGGCCTGAATGACAAAAGATTGATTGTTTAAATTTATACAGATAGTATCTTACACGTATGTAAGTCTATGATGGTCTTACATAACTATAGAATAGATATTGTCGCTATAGAATTTTAATATGTTGTACGTAATAAGGATGAATAAATACCACGTGATAAAAATAAGGTTAAACTGGAATATTGCCGGGTACAAATGTAACGGTATTCTAAAAAAAGATGGATGGATATAAAGTATGGCACAATGATTTGTGGTGTGACACAGAACATAAGTCAGAATAGACGAGAATGGAAAGAAAAAAGTATTGTGCCGACCCCTACTAATTGGAAGAAGTTAAAGAACAGAGAGAAATCAAAAATGTTGCTAAGAAATTATTATTGACTTGACTATAGACATATGCATAGACAAATGAACCTAATACTCGAACTAAAAATATTTAATGAATTTACAATCGAATTATAACTAGTGTTCGGTCTCTAATTATATTAAAAACATTAATTTTTAAATAAGGTTAAACTTTTTTTTTGTTTAATCAATATAATGTGAAATGTGTTTTGAATTATTCCCAGTCGAATATATTTTTCTGACCCTAACCCACATTGAAGGACGTCGTCTGATAACTAAGTGGGGCTTAATTATTTTACCATAATTGCGGGTAACCTTTAGTGTTGTCATGCAGGATTGCTGTGGACTTGATATTAACGAATTCAGACTATATTTTTTATATTTGCCTAATGACATATCTAGCCACGTCTTTTTAATGTTCGACTTCAGAGTTTTGAGCATAGATCCAAGATTGCTAGAAAATCGATTTTATATCGGGTACATTTTTGGGAGTGTTGCTCAGAACTTTACGAGCTTGTTCCCCCATCCCCTTTTTATCCTTGGACAAACAGAGACAGCGGTTTGCGCTATCGTTATGTGATGGAAACAATACCAGTCATGAAGAAGTGCTTCGCTTTATCTTTCCTGGTGCACTGCCGAAGAATGCAATACCTTGCGCAAGTCTGTTTTGCTTGAGAAATTAAATCCAGGAGGAGTCTTTAAGTCACGTGTGAAAAGGTATCTTTTAGGTAAGCAAACACCATCCTAGACCGCGTCATCACTCAATCGCATTATCACTCAACATCAGATAAGGCAGCAAACAAAGGTGAACTTATACAAATGTAAAAAAATCTGATGAATAGTTGGCAAATTTTTGGCACTTGGTTGGTTAAAATAGCCACTTACGCCATGCCACGTTTTACACCATTTTTTAACAGAAATGTATAAATTTCAAAATAGGCTTTTTAAAAAGTGTCTGTTTTTGCTTCTGGTAATAAACTACCGTCCTACATACCCACGGATATCAATCTGCAATATTCGTAGAGCCGTTGCGTTGTCAACTTCTTTGCGAATCTAATTACGTTTTTACGTTTTTTTAAACAGCCTTATATTGTAGCGCTCTGCAAAAGCAGCATTCATTCCACTTACATATGTACAGTAAAATGTAAGCGCCACATAGAGTGTACATGTGTCAAGCATACAGAAAGTGTGAATGAAGTCCTAATCGTCAGCGAATGATAAAAATGAAGCGGTCATAAAATAGCGACGGTGACCTCAATATCCAACTGCTGGGTTCGAGCAACTGCTTGAAACGAAACTTCGTTTCAGGGAAGAGTACTACATACCGTAAAACTTATCTCGAAATTCGCACAGAGGCACACTTTTCTAAAGTTCTCTGGAGAAATTGCCTTCGGCGATAAGACAGTCTATTGTTTTTTGTACTTAAACTTCTTCAACTGTATCTTAATATTCACAATATATTGTATTTTACTTAAAAGGAATACTAACATGATAATTACTCGATTAGGGAATTTATTGACAAGTATCATATTAGTATCACTATATGTATATTATTCCCAGTATTGAAACGTATTTTAATTTGAAAGCAAATAAGAAACGAAAAATTTTGATGTCCCAAGAGTTTTCAATATTATGCTTTCCCCAGACTCTTGGAAACTTAACTTTAAAAGGGGAACATCAATGGGCTGATATAATAAAAGTTTGCGGATATGTCATTCGGATATCAACTCGTGCGGATAAGTAAACGTACATTCGTAATATAAGTTTCCATGGCGTTGTGACCAAGCCTCTTGGGAACTAGTTACCAATATTAGTTTTCAGGGCTGGCATAAATTGTGTGAATGTCATTTACTAAAGTAGGTCTTGGAGTTAGACACGTTCAATACCAAATTCGATATATGACGTATCTGTAAATGTTTAACGTCATTAATAATGTCGAATCTCAAATAATGCATTAAATTATCCTTTGTTATCTCTGCGTAACACATTCAATAACATTATCCCAGGTGTATCAAGAGCATTAGGATACCCGGGCTCAAGGAGAGGCTCGCCGGCAGATGGGAATGAGCCGACGTCAACCAGGGCTGCAGCATTGCCCAAGGCCTATTATCGTGGCACTGGTATACGACGATAGGAAAAACACCGGGGTGTTTAGAGGGTATTCCAGCAAAAGCAGCCGGTGACTTCCACACTACCCGACTGTGATAGCCCCGAGCATTAGGGTGTCCGCAAACGGATTTACCTCAAAAAAGGCATAATAAGCTTGAACCTTTGGTAATTGATTAGAATGGTCGACATATATCTGTGTATGACGACTATCTATTGGCGATTTCATATGTATATGTATATGTGTGTGTGTATTATATATGTATATGTGAAAACAAACAGATATACGATGATTTCATAAAGATTCGTTTTTTGTCAAAATTACGGAACTCTAATAATTGAAAGGTAGACCATTAAATTTTCTCGATGAAATAACTTGCTACTTAACAACACTAAGTGTATAATGTCTAAAGCTTTAATAACGTGTCTACATTTTATTTAATATTGTTTTGATAATTTCAATGACAAAGCGACTCCGATGCCTACGTGTTTTTTTTTAATACATTACCTTGAAGTTCAAGGTCGCGGTACCAGGAACGCAAAAAACGCAAAATACGAGGAATATAGAATATGGTTTCTTTAAATGCATTTTAACAGCAGCGCTCACAGTCAGATAATAATCGATAAGCGTAAAGGACTTGCATAAGCCAGAATACATGAATTAAACATGTCTAAGATTTATTTATTAATCGTCTAGATCAGCCGGTTCAGCGGCGGAAACAGCCGAATCACTCAAGCGCCGCAAATATGCAACCCTCAGTGAGAGTTGTATGTGTGTGCCGTTTGCTGTCGAGACGCTTGGACCGTAGGGTCCTGAGGCCATGAGCCTCTACCAAAATTTATCGAAACGACTCATTGACTCTTCAGGTGATCTGGCTGGTGCTTACCTCGGCCAACGGATCAGTATGGCGATCCAGCGAGGAAACGTAGCCAGCCTTCTGGGCACCTTACCCATAGAAGACGGTGATCTAGGCTCAGTATTCTACTTATAGTCTTGAGGGACTATGAGTAGAATACAATACATATAAGTTAAGTTTTCTTGTATTGTAAGACTATATTAATTAAATAATTAATTTTATTATAATAAACTTTATTAATTAATTACAAAACATAACGATTTTGGAAAGCTTTGAACATATTGCGTGTAGACTTTTGACGTAGGTTTTCAAAATTATAACGATGTTTCATAAAGACCTACTTATTGAAGTACCTAAGTACCGAAGTCCGATTTACTGAAGTAAATAGGTGAAAGAAGCAAGTGAGGTGTGTAAGAATAAGCCTAAATGGCGCTCTGTTGTTCGTGCCTACCCCGCAAGGCAACTGGCGTGAAGTTATGTATGTATGTATGTTTGTAAATAGATGAAGTGATATTCATATGAAAAGTCAAAATCTGTAAATGTAAGGCCTCACACCATTATACCACCATACATCACCAAAATTATGATCATAATAAAATAATGATTAAATCTATAGAAACCATACTTAAATAAAAGCTAAGTACCTAGGTCTTTATAAAGATACACATATGTACATAATATATATAATATGGAAGCGAGTGAGCTTACGTGCGTGTTGTGTTATTACATTAATGGAACTTACTCAAAACAGTTGACGCCTGCATGCTTAAATCAGCAGCAAAGGTTCCTCCACATATCCTGTCAGTGCACAACGCCTGGTTTGGTTGTATTCTGCCAACATTGGCGGCACATGGCACTAATAGCCAATCGTTGGCACAGTTGTTGGGCCCAACACCGGAGCCGATCATAGCATTGACTGGAGTGTTGCTGTTACCACTTAAAGTAAATGCTCGTGATCTATTATTTGCTGCAAATAGAGTCAATATTGTAATTATTAGTCTAAAGTATGTACTTAGGTATTTAAAAATGTGTATTATGTAAGCAATTATTATCGATGGGTTCTTTTATCTTTTTTGAGTTTGGGTCGTTTCTGACGTAAATTGATGGATTATGAGATTCAAACTTAGTTCTGTCGGAATTTTAAGACTATCGACAACCTACCCAACACCTAGTATCAGATTTTGAAAACCATCACATATTATATACATTGATCTTCACGTATTGAAGTCCCGGGTAATTAGAGTAGATATGTCAGGTCCTGCTGGGATTGGAGAAGAGGGACGCGCATCGATCCGCGCACCTCCTTTCACCACGAGGTGAGATCTGAGGTTGCCCGACAGATCCAGCTTTCCAGCTAACAAGGGCCGGCCGTCATCCGTCCGGGCTGGAGGTGAATGTGCAAGAGAGATTGTCCGGGCTATGAGCCCGGACAAGAGACGTTCGAGGATCGGCGAGGAGTTTTAATGGGTATCTCAAACTGTTGCGTGACAATAGTGTTCCTACGCGGATGCTGGTGCTACCCCGACGAGAGGAAGCCTAAACACCTGCAGTGACTTTTATCCCTCACGCAGTTGATGATTATTAATCGATTTTCCTGCCAAGTCCTGCTAAGGCACGTGGTGTTGGTAGAGCCCCGGATTGATATATTCTCATGCCGATCTTCTTGGCATGAGTATATATGTCCATTTTCGGCATTAAAACTACATTTAAACAAAATTACAATAAAAACGATCCAGTATTCCCAGTGTTTTCCGAAAACTTAACAGAAAGACATATCGAGTTACTATCGCATTTTTATAGACGATGCATTTTTATATCTATGAACTTGAGAAATGATTGGTCTCATCCAAACTTTCATCCTCTATTACAAACAGTCCTAGTTTTATTTATCTATCCCCCGTCAATGAAAACTACAAAAATGACAAAAGGGACAACATCAGCAAAAAGGACAAAAAGAGCAACATGGACAAAAAGTACAAAAAAGAGTCGAAGAGCAAAAGAGCAAAAGAGCAAAAGAGCAAAAGAGCAAAAGAGCAAAAGGGCAAAAGGGCAAAAGGGCAAAAGGGCAAAAGGGCAAAAGGGCAAAAGGGCAAAAGGGCAAAAGGGCAAAAGGGCAAAAGGGCAAAAGGGCAAAAGGGCAAAAGGGCAAAAGGGCAAAAGGGCAAAAGGGCAAAAGGGCAAAAGGGCAAAAGGGCAAAAGGGCAAAAGGGCAAAAGGGCAAAAGGGCAAAAGGGCAAAAGGGCAAAAGGGCAAAAGGGCAAAAGGGCAAAAGGGCAAAAGGGCAAAAGGGCAAAAGGGCAAAAGGGCAAAAGGGCAAAAGGGCAAAAGGGCAAAAGGGCAAAAGGGCAAAAGGGCAAAAGGGCAAAAGGGCAAAAGGGCAAAAGGGCAAAAGGGCAAAAGGGCAAAAGGGCAAAAGGGCAAAAGGGCAAAAGGGCAAAAGGGCAAAAGGGCAAAAGGGCAAAAGGGCAAAAGGGCAAAAGGGCAAAAGGGCAAAAGGGCAAAAGGGCAAAAGGGCAAAAGGGCAAAAGGGCAAAAGGGCAAAAGGGCAAAAGGGCAAAAGGGCAAAAGGGCAAAAGGGCAAAAGGGCAAAAGGGCAAAAGGGCAAAAGGGCAAAAGGGCAAAAGGGCAAAAGGGCAAAAGGGCAAAAGGGCAAAAGGGCAAAAGGGCAAAAGGGCAAAAGGGCAAAAGGGCAAAAGGGCAAAAGGGCAAAAGGGCTTAAGAGCAGAAGGGCAGAAGGGCAGAAGGGCAGAAGGGAAAAAGGGCAAAAGGGCAAAAGGGCAAAAGGGCAAAAGAGCAAAAGGGCAAAAGGGCAAAAGGGCAAAAGGGCAAAATTGCAAAAGGGCAAAAGGGCAAAAGGGCAAAAGCGCAAAAGCGCAAAAGCGCAAAAGGGCAAAAGGGCAAAAGTGCAAAAGGGCAAAAGCGCAAAAGGGCTTAAGGGCTTAAGAGCAGAAGGGCAGAAGGGCAAAAGGGCAAAAGGGCAAAAGGTCAAAAGGGCAAAAGGGCAAAAGGGCAAAAAGGACAAAATAACCAAAATGATGAAAATGGCAAATCACAAAACCAACCAAAGCCTGTCCTACTTTTGGGATAATCTTTACATAAATCTATCCCAAAATCTATCCCATTATCTGGGATGAAAA
This sequence comes from Dendrolimus kikuchii, assembly GCA_019925095.2. NCBI lineage: Eukaryota > Metazoa > Arthropoda > Insecta > Lepidoptera > Lasiocampidae > Dendrolimus > Dendrolimus kikuchii. The sequence continues at coordinate 22,936,871 of CM034387.1, read as the reverse complement.
ATATCCCATGTCCACCCTCGGTATTCAAATTACATATATACCGAGTATCAGCCAAATCGGTCCAAAAGTCTTTCCGTAAAAGGATAACAAACAGAGAGACAAATATACTTTTATCCCGGAAACTATCCCATTTTCCGGGATAAAAAGTATCCTATGTTCATCCTCGGCATCGAAAATATATATATACTGAGTTTCAGCCAAATCGGTCCAGTAGTTTTTCCGTGAAAACGGAACAGACAGACAGACAGACAGACAGACAGACAGACAGACAGACAGACAGAGTTACTTTCGCATTTATAATATTAATAGGGATTATCATATTTTGGCAGTGACCAATGCTATATATTTTTTTTCAACACACTTGCTCATAAAGTGGCTCTATGGTCACCGCAATTAGGCACAGAATGACATCCATTATCAAACTGTGAGTAAAATACATTATAACTCACTAGTGAGTTATAGATTTTTTTTTTAAATTTTATTCGTTGAGTTGCTCTGTTCTTAAAAAAGTTTTTATTCAAAAAAAAAAGATCGTGTTCTATAGAACAAATAAATTAATGTTCCTATTGCTTGCTCATTTCATGCAACTTCTTATTTAAATAGATAATTTTAACTCGTACGTGTTTAATAAATAAAATTTTCACTCATATATAACTTTTTTTTATCTACTAAATAAAATGAGTTTTTGTTGTTATTTTATTCACAAGTGTGTTGAAAAACGTCGTATGATACACGTGTGTATTGATGATTACCGTCCTCGGCTCTCTTAAGACCCTCGCCTACGGCTCGAGTCTCAATGGCGCCTCGGCGGTAATCACCAATGTTACACACTAGTACCATAATGTACTAATGTCATATGGCCGATGATTAGGTCATATGATATAGAAGATATACATATAATATAATAATATGTAGGGCTTGGCAATTATAATTCAAAAGGAGAAGCCTATAAACTAAAATAAAATAATTATGAAATTTAAAACGTACAATACTTGTGACAGGGCAAAGCTTAGATTTCAAAGATATTATTCTAAATTTTATTTTTAAATTGCAAATTATACCTATTTATAAGGCCTTAGTAGAAACATGGAAAATTATAGTATTCTTCTTCCATGGTAAAAATGCAAAAAAAATAGTCATATTTTTGACAAAAGTGATGCTGTATCTTCTGCATGTTACAATTTTGTTGTACGTATACTTCTTGTACAAAAATACTTTTATTAGGTATAAATTCAATATGATTTATGAGTGTTATGAAAAGTTTGAAGTAGGGCAAAGCTTATCGTATAACGTCATTCCAAATTTTATTGTAAACTAGAAAACTGCCTTTTGAGTAGCCTTAGTAGAAATTCAAAATAAGCGGAATATTTTTGGCAAAATTGGTGCTGCCTCTTTTTGCGACTCACCAATATTGTATTATAATATATAATATAATATATATTTATTATTTTTAATATATTTAATATTTTTATTACGATATTTATTTTAGTACGCTTTATCAGCGTTATAAAACGTAAACAACCAACTAGACATGAAATTTAATATGTATGACGTGTTAGGGCAGTTTTGATTTTAAAAATGTCACTTTAAATTTAATTGTATATTCGCAATCTCTGCGTATTTATGAAGCCTTAGTAACAATCCAAAATAAGCGGCATATTGCTAAAAAAAAATCATTTTATATTTTCTCTGCATCTCTTAATGTTGATTTAGGAAGTCTAAAATATTTTTTTTACCATATCGATTCAGTACTGTATTACATAGCTTGTTTGAGGCACCGCAAAGTTTATATTTCAAAAACAAACGTTACTTTAAATTTTACTCTGTGATTGCAACTTCTCCGGATTTATTAAGTCTTAGTAGCAATCCAAAACAATAGACCTATTTTTGGCAAAATTGATGCTGATTGAGAGAATTTAAAATATTTTTATTACGATATTCGATTCAGTATTATTTATGACATACTTTTATGGTAGGGCAAAATTTAGATTTAAAAGACGTCAGTCACCTCAAGATTTATTTGTATACTCGTAATCTCTACCTGTTTATGAGGTCTTAGTAGGAATCTAAAACATTTTCTGCCTATTTTTTGGCAAACTTGACGCTGCATATTTACCTAACAATGTGTATTTTATGTTTAAAATTGAGAGTAGAAGATATATATTTTTTTACTAGCGACATGAAAGTTAGTATAGAATATTTATGAAGCCTTAGTAACAGTCTAATACAAAAGGCATATTTTTGGCAATATTGATTGATGCTTGCTTGCATCTCTCCATCTCTCTAATATGAAAATTTGTATGAATCACATATTAGTTTTTGTAGGGTAGGGGAAAGTTTAGAAATTTCAAGAAGCCATTTTAAATGTAATTATTTTCCAGTCTCTGTTTATATACAAAGAAATCTCTTTTTTTTTCAAAACTCGAGCATAATTTCGGAAAAATTGATGCTGTGCATCTTTTACATTTTCGTATATAATGAGCTTATGAGTACTTAGTACGTTTAAAGTATTCACGGTATCGATAAACACTGGTATAGAACTTAAGTAAGTGATGAAAAAACTTGAAATTTGAGATACGAATGACGTTGTATAATAGCTAGGGCAACGCGTAAATAAATAGGTAATTTTCATGTGGAAGTTTTGTTTATTTATGACGCCTTAGTAGAAATCCAATATAAAGGGCATATTTTGGCAAATTATATTTGTATGTATGTATGATTTATGTACAAATTACTTAGCTTATCTGTGGTTGTAGAGCAAAGTTCATTATTTTGTGCAAAGTCTGTACTTATTTAGATTTGTCTGTAGACTTTGAAGTAATACAAAACTATGGGCTTAATTTTGGCAAAATTAGTGTTGCACATTTTGCATCTTAGGATGTTGAATGTATGTATAACACCTTGCATGTATGTATGTATAAGGTTAAATGATTGCCCATTCGCCATTGCCGGAATGTTCACTTACTCTCATACTTCGGCACAATATCCTTTTCAATCCCTTTACTCCTCCATATTTAAAGGGCTTTTTTAGTTTCCTCTACCAATCTCATTCCTGTAATTTGCGCTCAAATCTTCTGTTAACGATACCTAAACACACTTAGCCCTTTATAGGAAATTCTTTAGCCGTGCAGGCTGTTCGCCTGTGGAACTGCCTCCTCTTGACAATCAGACAAGCTAAATCAATTTCCATTTTCAAACACTTGGTCACTCATCATAATTGGTCTATCTATTGCGTGCATTAAATATAATTATACTATTACATATACCTAATGCAATATTTTTTTACTGCCTGAAGCAGGCACACAGGTAGGTGTACGGCCCACCTGATGGAAAGCGGTTACCGTTGCCTATGAACGTTTGCAATCCCAGGGGTGTGGCCAACGCGTTGCCGACATCTAAGAAATGTTATAATGCCCTTTTTTAAAACAACCATTCCATAGTGCAAAGCGAATACCTTCGCGGGAAGTTCCCTCCAGATCATTGTTATACGCGGAATGAATGCTCCCAGAGCCGTTGCATCGTTGAGCGTGGAAGTTCAAGAAAATGGGGATTAAGATCCTATCGCTAGCGAGCAGTGCGTTTGTAAAAGTGAAGCGTTGAGACCAGATCAAACAATTCCTCGAAACACTCCTCGTTGTACAGGTGCTAGAATATGCAGAGGGACGCAAAGTCTCTCCGAAGGCTAAGCGGTCTCTCAGCTGTTATTATAATCTATTTTTTTTTATTAGTAGTTGATTAAGATTGCATTAGTTTTTATTTCAGTTATAACTACTAAATGCTGTTTAAATTTTCTTTAAAGTCTCCTTGGACACCGGGTTGCCTGGAAGAAATCTTTATGAGCGACAAGATCGCCCATGATTCTAATGCAAATATATCCATATTAACTGTCTCCCTTTAAGTTCTTGTAAATAAAGATTTTCATTAATTCACGAAGAGTAATGAAAATATTTCTATATCTATATTCTTCTGAAAATATTTCTGTGTATGCACCCCACTACTTGTTAAATTAATTGGTTACTATGAACCTCGAGTCGTAGTGGCTTTGGAAAAGAGGATATGTATAACGAACGTGTACGTCTGGTTCGTTCGGGATTTAATTCTCTAATAAATAATGTATGAAATCAGCGCTATGAAATTGACAAATAAAACATGTTTGATATGAATGACGTAGGTTGTTTACTTACAGTAGTGCTCGCGTCATTTCAAATTTTATAACAAACTCCACGTATTTATGAAGCCTTAGTACGAACTTAAAATAAGGGGTATAATTTTGGCAATTGATGCTGGCATCTATTGGAACTCAGAAAAGAAGGTATTGGAATATTAATAATTATAAATATTCAAGGTACGCAGAAGTATTAGAGGCCAACATTTAGGGTTGCCATTAAAAAAATCTAACTTAATTAGAAAACGGCACTTGTCATAAGTAATTAGGCCCTCACTTATGAAGGACCTATGAAGATCGAGGAATAATTAACAAATATTTTTCATCAGCACAGTTTTGCCAAAATATACCCTCCATTTTGGATTTGTACTAAGGCTTAATAAATTGTAAGAGTTTAATATGTAGGTATATATAATACATGTCATAAAATTTACAAAGTAACCAGAAATGTCTGTGTCATAATATAATTTGTATATGTTGTATATAAGATATGTATGTATGTATAGATGACGTTATAATATTTTAACATTGAAAAAGCACTGTGTTTGTATATTGGGGATATTAGAAGAAAACTTGGATTTTTTGTTAGCGTTAAATACCGTTTCCGTTCGAAACCCAAAGAACATTTTAAGGAATTACGTAAAAGCGGAGTTCGTTATTTTGGGCACGAATGACTATATTTTTAAAGATATAAAATCATAGAATTTACTTACAACAAATCCATATTGCCCAAATCTTAATAAAAAGTTAATGTAGTAGTAGAGAGAGTAGTGCTGAAGATGTAAAACGTGAACTGTATGTAACATATAGTGTAAAGGAAACGTTTATACTTACCAGTATCTATACAAACTGTGTACTGAATCCCGCAAAAATTTCTCTCCATTCTGATACAGACACCATAGTCTTGGTTGCTTAGTTGGCGACCTGATGTAGGATCGTAGTTGAAGGAACGCAGTTGGCCTGACACGCCTGTGTAGTACTGCAGGCATCCTTCGTCGGCTATAAAAAAATATCAACCAAGTGCGTCTCTCTTTACCCACAGTGATGGATTCAATAGGCAAGCGGGACACTGTTACAACAAATTCTAATATTTTTACATATAAAAGATTAACAAACGTTAAACTAATATTTTATTATAACTACTAACTTTTAAAATATCGTAATAAAAATAATTTTAATTACTTTTCAATCAATAGTTAATGCGCTATTTGACTCCTTTTACTTGTACCTAAGTATGACGTAATAGGTAGGTATGCTCTAATGAAATCTATGAAGCCGCAACGTTCTGTCAGTTTATTAAAGATATCTTAATTAGTTATACAGTCCGCTCCACTAGTGTAGTGGCAGACGTGCTTATAATTTGAGTTTAACTATGGAAACCGAAAAAGCGTGAAATAGAAAAACGTTTATAATTAATTAAGAGTTTGTATAAAGCAATTAAGTCGTGGTAGCGTAATGGCTAGAGCACGGGTCCTAAACTCAAAAGGCGGGTGTTCGATCCTGGCCGGAACGCATGCACCACTTAGACAGTTTTCTGACCTAATATACATATTGTTACAATTACTACGTGCTAACAACAGCGAAAAAAAAAACATCGTGATGCAATCTGCACCTCGAGATAACCGATGTGTAGAACCTGCCACGCGGCCTTGGACAAGCATGGCATATAGTATACTTACTATAATGGGAGGCCTGAGCCCGGCACTGGGACATTTATGGGCTGTTACTAGTATATTATTATAGATAAACCAATTTTCGTTGACAGTGTGGAATATTTAATGTTGTGTTCTTCTCATACCATAAATTATTTCAGAATTTTCTATAGTTCTAATGAATTAATTACTTTTAAGAATTCAGAAGCACGTATCTCACTAGCCTGTGCCCTTTCTAATACATGATCAAAAACTTATTAAAATAATCTTTATGATTTTCAAGACCTGTCTAAATACTCCACAGGTCTGCGTTTGCAGAATATCATTTTATCCTTAACCTACCTACCTATATGTAAAAGCGGGGTGGTTTTATCAATTTAAAATTATCATTTTTTTTGCACATAGTGTAATGTTATTTAATAAAACACATCTATCGAATACACCATTCTTCAAATTCTTATCAATATATGTTATTGTAAAAGTGAGGCGTTGACACCAGATCAAACAATTCCTTGAAACACTCTTCGATGTACAGGCAGTAGAAAGTTAGTTTTTTTTTAAATAATGCATGTTTATTTATTGCCTGAAGTAGGCAAACAGGCAGACTACCCTCCAGATGGAAAGCGGTTTCCGTCGTCTATGGATGTTTGGAACATCGGGGGTGTCGCCGTCGCGTTGCCGACCTTTAAGAAATTTTATAATGCCCTTCTTTAAAAACCCCATATCATTGCGCAAGGGAGAAATTGCTGCGGGAAGTTCCCTCCACATCATTCTGATAGCATATATCTACACATAGATGACGGACACGCAATGAAAACAGAGGTTCCACTCTTGGTCATTTAGCTACTGACATTCTAAAATTGTCACGTACAAAACTATAGAATAAAGAAGATAACGGAATAAGAATAAGTAGGCGATATGAAAGAAGGATGAAACCCGTGAACAATTTGTTTTATTCCAATAAAATTGCTTAAATCTAAATCTACAGCAAACTACTCATTTAACGTAAAAGAAGTCACAGAATAATACCAACTAATAATAACTTTGCAAAAATACCAATTGATAGTAGTACCTTTGTAAATAGTGCTGCACGGTATCTGCGTAACCTTGACCTTCCAGAGTCGCTCAAAAGAATTGCCGCTGGTGACAAAGGTCATTTTCACTGGATTAGTTGTACCTATTCCGGCATCTATATACACTATAAAGACATACGAATTCCATATACAACACCTCTAAAATCTAAAATCCTGATCAAAATAACAACGAACATAATATTTTACATTGTGTCAGTACTTGTTACAGCGGCATCGTTGTGGACTTGTACATTGTCTGCTTGTCTGTTGTCAATTGTACTGTATAGTAATTACTAGAAAATTGAGTTATCATTTTATCACGTAGCCAATAAGATTTCTTTATATAGAGTCTTAAGTTAAATATTACAGTTATCAATACTATTCAGTACGATCATACGACAAGAGTACAACTTGTCGCATTATTTTATTCTCTTCTCTTCAATGATCCAGTTTGGATCCGCGAAAATAGAGCCACTTGGGCTTTCAATAGTGGTCCATCGTTTTATTCCATGTGGTAACCAACAAAACACTCAAAGTGATCAAAGTCAAAACAGCGAATTGAATTCGAATGAGGGATGGTTTCCTTAATCACTAAGACTTATATCGATTCGACATTTTTTTATTGTAAAAGTACAGCAGACAGGCCGACGGTTACCGTTGCCTATGGACATCAGAATCGGATATATCAGAGGTGTACCAATGCACTACCGGCCTCGAAGAATTGACACATTTTTTGAAAGACCCCATATAGTAGCGCTGTGGTAAGACCTCATTCCATATGTACCATACTGTGTACGGTATGTATCATACTGTGCTCAAGAGAAACGTTCTGGAGAACCGTTGCTTAGATGATAAAAGTGGCTCAAGGAAGGAAATGCGCCGAAAATAAATTAAATAACTCAACTATGACTCCCTTGGTTCGTGCCGCAGATTGTTGGTACAGGATTCCCTCCAGAGACAATGAACTGGTCCTGGTTGCAAACATGATTCATTGGATCTGGGCCAGCTATATTAAAGCGGTCAAAGTCCAATCTGGAGGCAAAAGTAGTGGCAATTTAGACGCTGATAGTATAGTAATAATATTATACTGAGATTTGGCGGGAATATGAGAAGTAATGTTTTTCTAAGCAGTATTATATTTTAAAAAAAGTATAATATTTATTAAAGTTAAAAATAGTTTAAGATTATGTTTTTTGAAGGAAGGCAATTGAATTGTTAAAATAATAAAATAGAAACTTAAAATATATATATATATATATATATAATACCATACTAACTGAAGAATTCGGCAAAATAGACCTGGAACTTTTTTTTTTATATATTAATATTATATACAGAGTTATGAATGTCAAAGAAGCAAGTTAGGTGTGTAAGAATAAGCCTAAATGGCGCTCTGTTGTCCGTGCCTACCCCGCAAGGGAACTGGCGTGAAGTTATGTATGTATGTATATACAGATGAATACCACAAAATTACAAATAATATACTATGGCTCCCAAATCACCGCGCTTGGAAACGTCACCAAAACGCCGACCGAATTACCAGATTGGATGAATTGTGTAAGTAATTTTCAACTAGTGAAAAGTACCTTTTGAGCTGCCACAGAAAGTCCCTTGTTGGGTGTCAGTCAAAGTATTAAAGCTTAAGATACAATCTTCCAAAGCAATATTTAAAAAAACAAACACCTTCGACAATACCGGCTAACTTTGTGAATCTCTCTAGAAATTATATGCTTACCTAATTTGACAAACGTCCGGATGTGACTTTAGAACTGTTAATTCACAGGAACCAGTTCCATCGTATATTGACGGGTATCCGGAGTTTACAAAGTAGGTTCCGTTTTCCGTTGTTGTACTCCCACAGGATGTCATGACTACAATAATTACAAAACATGGGCTATATAGAGTTACATACATTAAAGATCGCTGTAATAAATTGTTTTATCATATTCTTTTGTGGAAGTCAACTTGCAAGAGTAGGACTGGTTTCCTAAGACGTCGTTAGGAGCTATCAACTAAATAATTTGGATATATTATAGCGTCTCCTGTCATTTTCACGAGTGCGACTACAGTTACAGAGAGAAATGTTGATTGACTGAGATGTTGTTTGTTTTTACAGCTGGAGTTCATATAATAACGTGATAGAAAGTGGTTAATGTCGCTCATCAACATTCCCAACACCAATGGTGTTACTAATGTATTGCTATCCACGAATTTCAAACCTCATGTTGTCGGTAAGAAAATTTCAGCTGGGCTCTCGTTCTAAATCCCCATAAAGTGCAAGAGAAACCTTCTTGAAAACTACTGTTTACATAGGCGAAGCGGCTTAAGAAAGTTACGATGCAAGCGCAACAGATAATAGCGGGTGATGCGGTGATAGAAACAAAACGCATAACTTTTCTAAGCAGTTCGTTAGTACACTCCCGAATGTTTGTAAATAAATAACAATACAAGTTAAACTTACAAATACAACAAAGTCCGAATCCATTGGCACAATAGCCGTTAGCTGATCCTCCTCTCGATGAGCACTCGTGCGCGGTCATACAAGTTCCATTATCACCCGACGCACCGGCACACCCACCGTTTGGGAATGTCACCACAGTGAACAGTGATAAAACTGTTTAAAATACACGGATATACATTATTATCTATCTATCTAAACTTCTAAAATAATGTTTGCAATGTCAAAATAAATGCCAACTTTTAAGTGAAAACTGCTATTCCTACCATGCCTAGTCATAAATGACAGTTTTAGAATTATTCTGTCTCAGTCCGTCTCTGAAATAAACTCGACAAGTCTCCGTGACGGCTTAACGGATTTTAATGAAAGGTTTAGGAATCAAAGCAGGAATTTAATGTGAATGTTTCGGCAAATACAAACCAGAAAAATACGCCTACGACATCAGACCGTCAGTGATATCATTACCGGCTCGACCCGCCGTATATTTATAGATCTCTTCGTTGAGTTTGAAAATATTGTTACGACCTGAATGCCGACAAAAGACAAATTCACACCAGCATACCTGTAGACATTTTATTACCTTTTTGGCATTTGGAGTTCCTTTGTTTACTTTGTGTTTAAAATTTGTGATTAGAAAAACAGCCCATTGTGTATAGTAATCTTTTATGGTAGTCATTACCCAGGTGTGATTCTAGGAAATTCAGTCCACGCAGCCGAGCAGACATATTGCACTTGTACAGTAAAAAGCAATGCCCCAATTGAGAGTTGAGGCAGTCAAGCGAAGCAAGGCGTGTGTACATTCGGTAATCTATTTAGTGACGGACTTTGCGCGTATTTAGTGACGGACTTTGCGCGTGTTAAGTTTGGACTGGTTGTGTTCAGTTAAATTTGTACCTTCGTTATACGTGTTTGTAATAGTTCTAATAAACTCTATAATAATTCCAACGGCATTTTAATTCGAGTCCTGCAACTCGTAACAATATAATTTGGCATTTAAAGCTAATAAAAAAGAACTTAAATTCTTAGAAAAACCAAAGCGTAACCAGAAGACTCGACAGCATTATATATACTCGTATTTTATATTTCAGTTGCTATTTTTATACCTACACAAAAAGTATTTTCGCAATTTCAACACAAGATAAACATCCATATTTTTGAATCGGAATCTCAAAATTTAAAGCTTTTTATTTGCATTGAAAAATATACAGTTTCATAAATAAATGAAAGAAAACTAACAAATTTCTTTTGAGGAAGTTTTTAAATTAATACTTCTCTTGAAGGAAAAATATTTTTGCAGTACAGCCAATAAAGAAGCTATTCGCATTATCGCAAGAACATCAAAGCAAAAGCTCGCAAACGCAAATGCAAGGCAATAATTTGATATTTTTCATATTTCCGCTTTTATAAATAGAAATAAGAAGGTTCAAGTCACTGCAATAACTGCAGAGGCTGCCTCGAGCCAATAACGATGTTTGAATTATTATTTAAATGAAGGAATTTCCTTTTAAATATCTTGCTCTTCTTTAAAAGGACTTGTTGTATTTCTAATGTTATTTCAAATTCCATTAAACGGATTTTTTAATCCGAGATTTATTTAAATCTTATACTATTATAATATATAAAGCTGAAGAGTTTGTTTGTTTGCTTGAACGCGCTAATCCCAGGAACTACTGGTCTGATTTGAAAAATTCTTGGTTAGCCCATTTATCGAGGAAGGTTATAGGCTAGGTTATCACCTTAAGACCAATAGGAGCAGAGCACCAATGAAGAATGTCTCAAAATCGGGGGGTATTTTAATATACCTTTTTTTAACTATTCCACGCGGACGAAGTCCTGGGCAGAAGCTAATCTTAATATAAATTAAATAATGTAAGTAGGTACCGTACCAGAAGCTTAATTGTTTAAAAAAAAATAACAGGGCATGAATGTGTATAAAAAATAATAATAATATTTTTTTTTTATTGATTAGTACAGGGAGTCCAAAGCGGCCGCTTTTGGAGAATCGCTTAGTGCAATGTACAGGTGTCTAGATATATTGATGGATTAACAATATGATATAAATTACTACTTTATATTTCTCATATTTGAAATACGAATCTGCTTTGGCAGACCGTTTTAGGCCCCCAGAATTGTTTATTTTTTCGGTTTTTTTTTACAATATCTTTCAGTGTTCAGAAGATACAAATATAAAGTACGAGACCTGCGCAAACGAAAGGGTGTGTAATTTCTATAATAAAAAGCTAGTTTCTTCACAAAACTATTATACGTTAGAAGCGTTGTCTCCGCATATAATAGAAGAAGTATATTACTTGTACTCACATCGGCTTTCCTTCTGAGCGGATGGCCAGAACTGGTCGGGCTGAGCAGAAATATGTTTTCTGATGAAACGATCGTGTCTTTGCCATTTCGGCAATGAGATTCCTCCTAACACGCCACCCCCATTTACCGATTCTCCCCTTCCGAGAGACACACAGACGTTTAATAAAAATCCCATCAAAATAAGCAACTTCATCATATTTTAATACGATTTGTAGATCACAAGTACTAGCCGACACCGACTAGGAGTAATTTTTTTACTTATAGTTTTTTAATAGACTTATGGTATTGTTTTATTTTTAAAGTACTTTAGTTTTATTTTAGATGACAGCTCTGTGTAATAAAAATAATTTCGAAATAACACAAATACTCATCCGTACTACAATAACTTTTTCTATATTTTAGTAAAAAACAATTTAGGTTTTGTAAGTTTTCAAAGTTATTCATAGAATATTTTTTTTTATTTAAGGTATTTTGTAGTTATTGAATTTTCTAATTACAGATCACGTATGAACACAGATCGCATGGAAAATTTCAAATGTAATGTTCACAGTACATAGCGGTCGCTGTAAACGAAATCGGTTAATACATTATTATTAATCACTTATGTTACATAACATTGTACTATTAAATATATGTTGACAAAGTGTTATACATATAACAGGCACATCGAACAATGCACGTTAAAATGTATGAAATATTATGTCAGTTCAAGTTTTATTTATATTTTAACACGGGAAGGAGGAACAATAGTGTTAAATTTCTCCATTTATGACACTGATGACAATAGCCATTTTACTGGGTATAATTTTCATTTTATAATACATACATTCATTATAGAACAACAAAAATAGTGGAGAAGGTCGTTACAGAGATATTTTAGTGATGCGTTGGTGTAGACGACGTAGTTTTTATACCTTACTACGAGTATCTTTTACGTTACCACTGTACTACATTATTATTAATATTATTTTTTATTGCAACAGTTCAGCAGAAAGGCCGACGGCCCACTTGATGGACAACGGTTAACATCGCCTATGGACATTTGCAATACCAAAGGTGCTACAAATGCGCTGCTGCTCTCTTAAGGGAGACTGAAACCCGGTCACTGATGCCGGAACATCACTCAAGGTTGTTAGGGCGACATACTCTGGACCAGGGGTGGTAGCCATCCAGTCGGGCAAATGCCCTACCACCTAGCTGTGGGTTGTTTTGTCGACTCTTTATGACAGGCCGCCCGGCCGTAGGAAATTGTATTCTTTCTCCGTTCCTGCACGGATAAAGTTAGAAAGATAGCCCACAAATAATATTAAACTAAGATAAAATTATTTTTTTGCAGGACTGTGGCGTACCGTATTCTTTTCGCTAAGGACATGCGGATAAAATCTGAAACATAGGGTCTCCAGATTGGGGACTTTTCCCCCAAAAATGTAGAAGAGTAGATTCTTGGATTGGATTAAGAGACATCAAAACCGTTGAGGAAATTTTCAAACATCAATCTGGGGAGGCTGTTTCGTGAGTCATCTTAGAGACGACACCACGTCGGCCAAGAATCTATTGGTAACCTAAAATCTATAACATTACAAAATACTAAACATACCGTGTTTGTACATTAAAGCTATTTAGAAAAAAAAACTGTTTTTTTTTGTTATTTGTCTTTTTGTCTGTTTGTATGTTTGTTTGGCATTCACGTAGAAACTACTCGGTCGATTTCGATGCGGTTTTCACTGATCGAGAAAAAATTCTTAGACTTCTAATCTACGCTACTTTTTATTCTGGAAATCCCGCGGGAATTTTTCTGGGAATGATTTAAAGTGGCCAGATAAAAAAAATCGAATTCTAATGTGATATTTTACGTGATTGATAGCAAATTTATTGTTATAAAATGTGTGATATTTTTATCCCGAGAATTGTGAGTGGTTTGAAGTTGTTCGGATGTATAAAAATTAGCTTATTCCGACACAGTTTCCACTAAAAGGATTAACATTCTTTTTTAAATGCTGCGATAGTTTTTTGTCCCAGTAATCGTGCGGGAATTGCAAGACAAGCGTAGACGAAGTCGCGGACATATCCTAGTATAATATATGAAATGACTTTCTTTATTATTCCTTTAGACCAGGAGTATATCAAGCTGTAGATGGTGAGTGGTTTTCAGTCGATCTCGAGAAAAAATTGCCAATGTAAATATATATAAATAAACTATTCACAGTTCTTGTTTTATTTGATCCTCAATTAGGTTACAATAGAACCAATTATTAGAACCCAATGTTCAGGCCTTCTTGTTTATTTATTTGTGAGTTAAGTTTTTACCTGGCGAACAATAAAGAGTTATCTACCTAGACCAGAATAAAACCCCCACATAATCACTTACTTTTATCTAAAAATCCCCTGATAGCCTCGAAAGCGGCTTACTCAAAGGAACGCGCGGTACGTGTTATAATAATATATACATACAGGATAGGCCTGTATGTATATATTATTTATACCTGCGCCACGATACACCCTATCTACCTACATGACAGTCTTGCACCACACATACTTGCACCCTTTCAAAGTCGATCGATTGGAGTCTAACAATGTTGATGTAGATCGCCAGCAGTTCAAATTTGAGCATCTCTGTCATCATAATATCACACATGTACGCCAAATGAATCACTTTCATTTTACACATTATTTTAGAACGTATGCACAAAGAATATAAAGCTCTCGCTAGGCTTTCTATTAAGACAGTTAACATTCTATTAGTAAAGAATTTTATGTTTGTGAATTATTTTGCCGTCTAATCTACCAACACTGTGGAACGGCAACGATCTGGAACGCCTGATATAACTGATTGTTGCGTAATAGTTATTTCATGCATTGTGTTAGAGGAAATGAGAAAAATCGTCGAATTTGAAAATTATTATTGCTTACACATTTTGTGTAAAGTATCCAGGATATGAACAACTAAACAACTATTTCGCTACGTTGAATAAATTAATAGTTATGAATAGCTATCCGCATTATATAGAGGGTTCCTTAGAAAAGACAAGTGCTAATGTTATTTGGCTACAAAACTATACAAAAGCATTTAATCTAAATATACAATAACGTAGGCGTCAATGGACGATCTTGTAACTACATTTTTTTTTTTGTGAAACGATTTTTTTTTGGCAAAATATTAACAAGATATACCTTTATAATATACGTATACTAGTGGACTGAGCAGAAGTTGTCCTGCCCTAAGAAATTTAGAACCCGATTACAGCGCCACCTACCGGGTCCAATGATGTATTTAAACCATCCAACTTGAACAAACACAAAGAATTTCAACAAGATCGGTCCAGGAGTTTAGGAGGAGTTCAGTGACAAAGACACTAATATTAGAATTTTATATATAAAGATAAAAACTAAAATTTCAAAATATTATATATTACTCAAAAACTATACTATAAAATTAAATAAAACTAATTCACTTTCAGGTTCGGTAACAATATAGCCATTACACTTCCCTTTTACAATAACGTGCCAGACAACACCTTAATTTTTTACTTCATAGTTTATCAGTTAGAGGGGTGAGAAGGGATACAATTTTTATGATTGAAATATTGATTTGTTTTAAAGAGAGAATATCGTTCACGATTTGACTAAAGATTCAGGAGACGACATTTTCTAGCACGCTATGTAATATATGTTAAGGATGCCAATATAGTTTGTACATAGTTTTTAGAAAGTCGTTACCCAAGAAGGCAATGCAGGTGCTGGTATATGGAATAATTTATGACGTCCCCCGTAATGCCCTCCATTGTTTTATGTTTTCAAGAATTTCAGTAACAGTTTAAAATAACGCCCTTTGTGAAACTATTTGAGTTAAAGAAAGATGATCCTGACATCTGCCATCCATTGCACATATCTTAGAAAATAGTTTTGTAATTTATGTGCATGCTTTGTTTTAATTTAGTGAGGAAACAATTTATTAGTTTATAGATAGGGGTCGCATCTTCCCAGAAGGCTTGGGCCCAGTCCAGAGAAATCGCGAGAAGCTTCCTCAAATGTTAGTTTTTTTAAATGAATTTGTTAGTTAAATAATAAGTCATCTGAGTCAGTGTATAATCAGTGTCTTGAGATAATGTGTACGTACGTAATAATCAGCGGGTTAAAGTATATATATATATATATATATATATATATATATATATATATATATATATATATATATATATATATATATATATATATCTATATATATATATATATATATATATATATATATATATATAGTCAGTTTGGCACCGTACGTAATAGTCAGCATGTTAGAGAGTCAAAGCGAAAAGTGTATAAGTTAGTCAGTGTACGGATATACCTATTACGGCTTTAATATAGCCAATGGTAATTTCATTGTAAATATAACTCAGTAGCGTTCCAATAAATGACGTGATCCGTAAGAGTGACTGGTGTATTATTTTCACCATCAGAGACTCGCTACAGCTCTTTATAATACCTACCTTCTTTTTAATTTTTATCTATATAGACACAGTAACTTAATTTTTGAGAAAAATGTCAGTAAGATTCAAAGACAAATGGGCAGGACCATTTAATAAGAACTCTGTTTTTGCTAAAAGTACTATAACAATCTAGAAATATAAGGGTCTTGGTGAGATATTCAATAAAATAACCATTGAATGTATTTTCTTATATATATAAATAAATGAAACAAAAATCACATTGCCAAAACCTTTATTTCAAAAATTTTCATACAATCCATATATGGCAGGAGTCTCCATTTGACACATTATAACTATTTTAAGTAAAATATTTATGAAATTAAAAATGTATCCAGCTTATAATTTCTGCTTCTTCTTCTTTGTGAGGATGACGCAGATGGAAAATCTCTACACCAAAGATTTAAGATTATCTTGTTTCAACGTCTAGAATTACCAATACATTATATTACCAATATTTATTAGTAACTTAAAGGTAAGCGTAGAAGGTTAGCTGTCAAGCACCCATACAACTTCACAAATTATCTAGTTGTAACTAATTAGACCAAGGCGGGTCGCGCTGGAACCCGCGGACTTCCCCCCCCCCCCTCCCGTTGTTGAAGAGGGTATCCTTTCCTTCAGGTCACCCTGGGTTCGTTGACAAACGTTAGGGCGTCACAGATGCAGTACCTATTAATCTAGTTCCTGTGGCATCCAGTAAAAGCGTGTGAGCTAGAGGTGCAGGTTAGATTTAGTGGGTAGTTTGACGGCCGACCATCCCCCTGTCCTCCGCATGGAGGCCATACGGCCGATCAAGAGTCCCACACGTCCCTCGGCGAGCCTTCCCCCCCAGGTCCGAGGACGATGTCATAAGAAAAGACATTCCCCCTGCGTCATCAAAAAAAAGGGCGGGTCGCGATCGTAGATAATCATCGGCAAATCTTCTGCGCGTACATTTTAAGTTAATAATATTACTAATACGTGTTATTCGATATGCGTCTGAACTCTACTAATGGCTGGCTAATGACTATGTTGGATATTTCTCTTATGGATAAATTCTCAAACAAAAGGATTTTTGTTGTTTTCATGCCATGGAAAGATTTGTAAAGCTTTGATCAAACTTACGCTATCACCGCGCGAGTAGCGATTTCTAGCGATTCGCTCGCTCGATTAGCATCTCAAACTGATGAATTTCCGTGGATTATAATTTCTGTTTCGTAATAAAGATTTCATTAACTGGTTTGAGAAACGAAGTGTTAATATTGTTATCGATTCTTTAAATACGGCCAGCATTTTGGGCACGTTCACCGCCGACAGCGATTGGGAATCAATTTTTTACTTATAGAGGTATATAATTTTGTAAGTATAAATGTATAGGTAATTTGTAATTAGGTTTAGCTTTTAGAATTATCAAAAAACAAAAATACTTTATGTACTTATTGTTGATTTGGGATATTATAATAAAAATATATTTTATTCTTACGTATTGGTAAAGAAATGCCATGTATTAATTAGTATTTTTATTATTGAAAAAAACGAAAAGATAGAGTTTTTTGCAAAAACTCAAAAACTATTCAGGATAAAAATCTGAAAATTTAGGTGAATTACTGATATTTAATAACAAAACGATCGCTATAATAAAAATAGAAAACGGTGCGGTAGCAGTTTTCTCTTAAAACCTGACTAATGACTTTCATCCATACAAAAACAAAGTTTCTTAGAAGAGTGAAAACCGACAAACAAACAGACTGGCGGATAAGGCAAATACACAAGGGTTCCGTTACTGCCAAAAATGATAGAGAATCTTAACCATGAAAAATAAAATAGATGCATTTGTTTATTCTTGATAAGAGAGATGCAAGCTAATTTTCGCACAGCAGCGCCCAATATACTTAAAAGAACCCTGTCCCTTGCCGCGCCGGATTCGCATCAGTTTGGTCAACGCTTTACTAATGGAAAATTAATATTTGTTAGGTGTTTACGTCTTATAAGCTAGACACTATTAAGTCTGTGTATATCATATTATATCCTTAATTATTTAATGTAGAGGCTCCTGTTAGATCTATAGAATCTCATACCACAACAAATCAGATGTGATTAATTTTTATACGAACAATTCACAAATAACTAATCTACATTACATTCAAAACCTATCTACCAGCATTATAATACGATACATTCCAAAAATACATAACTCTTGTATCACCACACCTATTTGACAAATTTATTATAAACATCATGGAATAAAAATACTAGTAATAAAAATACAATTTCTTTTTATTTTACCTCCCACCATTTTAATATTATATAAAATTATTAGCCCTAGGCATGTTTGTTGAAGAGTTTCTTGCACCGCTTCCTCTCTTCAAGCCACAACATGTTGCGAAGCGCTGGTAAATTAGATTAGGCTCCCATAGAGCAAATAATAACCATAAACAAAATTAGAACTAAATAATGAAAATGAATAAATTGGCGGTAGGATAAATAAAATTTTAATAATACTTCTTCCGTGATCACGGCTACTGAAAAGTGGCGTCCGACGTTTCACGTCGGAATAATAAAAAACAAATAAATCACCGCGCTCAAAACCGTTAAAACGTAGTTTTTAATTATTTTAAAAGATCTTATTATAACGCCTATTCGTTCTTATATTTTTTTAAAATCTGTTAATTAAAGTTAACGAATAATTAAGCAACACTAAAAGTGGCCGTTAAAATAAAATAGATAAAGAATTAATCGAAAAACATCGGGAGCTAAGTATAAAGTATTGAATTAAATAGTTCAGACTCCAGTATTAACCATTCCAAACATTCTCCTTTTAAGAACCAAACCAGCCAATTACTTACTAAAGTAAACATGTTACAACAATACATTTATTCAATAGTGAATATTTATCAAAATCTTAGAACTATATCGTAATACTATACCAGACGCAATACAGGAGTTCAAGAATAATAATAAGTTATAATTTCAGTAAATATTTTCACTTTAAAATTAATTTGTATTGAAATTGCGTTGAACTCGAATAAAATAGATGACAACCGCCAAGTAAAAAACGTGATTTTGAAAAGCTCCTAAATCTTTTGACGTAGTAAAGCCGTAGAATAAATTTTATTAATAACTAGCTGCGCCCGCGGTTTCACCCGCGTGGTGATGGCAAATCGTTATATTTTGGATAATTCACACTATATCTTTTAAATTATGTTTGAGTTTGAGAATAAAACTTATAAAAAATAGGTTGGGATATAAATAGAATAACAATATAAAGAAATACAGTTTTTAGATAGATGTGTTGCTGGGGAGTTTTTTGCCGCTTCTTTACCTTTACAGCAATAATAGGTTGCGAAGCGGTGTACATAGAAGAGTAAGTAAATTTAATTTTTAAATTAAAACCGTAATAAAGTGTTCTCCAGTGGAACTTGTTTTGAATAAAAACTTTTTAATTTGAATACTTTTATATCCCGGAAAATGGAATATTTTGTAATATATTTTTCTGGAGCGAATAGCGCCTAGATAAAATGTAATTCAATATAAGCTGTGTGAATACTCGCTTTATAAATAAACTAGGGTTATTACTTATTTACCAAGGTTTGACCTGTGGCAGGACCGCGGGGAACGCCCCAATATATTTATTATGAATACTTCGAAGTTCGATAATGATACTACTGTGACGCCAATTATAGAAGATTTAGGACCTATACAAAGTTAGGTTATTATAGTCGATTCTTTTTTCATAATAAAAATCTATTAAATGGAAATTAAGTCCTTTTAGGAAAACATGTTTCATAAGGGCCGATTTAACAATCATTTTATAAAAGTTATTAGTCAAACAAGTTATAACCTGATTAAATTCAAAAGTGAAACAATTCAAGTGTTTTATGTATGCAACTGTCATTTTAATGTTACCATCTTGTGTTTTATTCTATAGAATAACTTTTATCTGGTCATTGAAAATTCGGCCCTTACACTAATAAATATCTGTAATTGCCAAATACACAATATTTGTGGATACAAAAATTAATTACAATTTTGTTTACAATACAGAATTGCTAACAGTATTACATACAACGTTAAGTAATTAAATTGGAATTCTCGTCTAGAATATGATAATTCTTATACAGCAATACAATCAATTCTTAACAACTAAAACACAAAGCCTAACCTAGTTCAACAAACATTGTTATATAGATATAAAATACTGTATTTTATTCAAACTGTTATAAAATCTTATATTATCGTTGTACATTTGAAATCTATATAACAGTTTTGTCAAAAATGAGTTTTTTAGATATTTGAATGGTGAATTTGTATACCCATACTTAGTAAAACCTCCCATCTGAATCATATTACTTATTTAAAGTATGTAACGTGTGTTTAGGCTGCGTGCAAACGGGCTACCGTATACAACCAACGGTGGTCGGACACCGCTATAATTTATAACCCGCTCTTTGCTGTGAAGTCTCACGATTCAATACGGAAAGTGTGCTCCAACAATCAAATGTGTAAATATTCATTGAGACTTGACTATCTTGTTGGTGAGGATAGAAGGGGCGAAGTGGCGAGTATGCGTGCTAATAATGGTGAAGGAAAACATCGTGATGAAACCTGCACATCGAGATAACCAATGTGTCAAACCTGCCAAGCCGCCTTGGACAAGCGTGGCGGGTATGCTGTCCGTTCCTTTATAGCGGGAGGCTCGAGCCCTAGCTGTGGGGCATTTAGGGGCTGTTATTAATATAACTGTATGTGTTTATGGGCTGTTATTATTATAACTAAGCCATTGTAGACCACAGACCATAAAAATGGCCGTCTTGTGTGGGTTGTAGCGGCTGCAAGTAGCGAGTAGCAGCCACTGATGTAGCGCGTGGACGTCATCGGCCACACGAGTGCGGTGAGAATACAAAATATATAAAAAAAACTCATGAACAGCTTATCGCTGGCCACCGGTGACTGTGGTCGATGGTCCTTTTGCGCCCAGCCTTAAAAATATTCCCTAACAGCCAATATTTTGTTGCCAATATACCTGACCTACACATAAAAGATTTTAGTACTAATTTTATAAGTAATACAATTGTATTAACAGCCATTTAAAATAACAAAAATTGAATTTAAACATTTGTATTAAGTAAATAATGTGATTGATGAAGATTATTATTAAGTCAAATTGTTTAGTTAATCTGGAAAAGTTGCTTTATCTTTATATAGGGGCGAAACTTTTAGCGGGGCAATAAGGGGAGTTGAGTACCTTAACCATAGCAGCTACACGAAAATAGTCCTAGGTGACTATCCCCATAACTTTTCGTGATATTTTGATACCTATTTACAGATTTTGAAAAAAATTTAAAATTGGCTTGAAAATCGACATTTTACAAATAATTTTGTGATGCCAATCGAACCTGTTTCTGTTACTAAATCTGTCAGAAATCGCAAAAAAATTAAGAAGTTTGAATTACCTTTTCTATTATCAAATATTTTTTTGACTGGATAAAAATCTAAGCTAGAAAGAAATTTAACATTTCGTACTCGTTATTATTTTATTAACTTAAACTACTTACTAAACTTATTTATTACATTGCAAAGTGTGTGGGTGGGTGGAATTGCTTAGATTCACAATTTGTGCCGGTCGGTGGCCCTTAAATCGGGTTCTAAATTATACTTTTTTAGGGCAGGACAATGTCTGCTGGGTCAGCTAATGTAACTATAAGATTTTAAGTATGCAACGACAATATAATATAATACATAGCGGAGTCAAAAGAGACCTATTCAAACCACATTAGACCTCGACACATTGACTTTTGAAGACATAGATAGATATAAATTTACACGATTTTTAAAAAATCATGTGTGTGATGTGTTCGTGCCTGTTGAAGATTTATCATAGAGAAGAGTTAGTTGCACTAACGCTTACCAGCCTATACGCATTTCTCATTTATTTAGGAGATTAATGTACTACTTAAAATCACTTCTAAAACATCAATGATTATTATATGACATAGTACGATTATAGTTTATATCGAGTAAAACACATGGCAATTGCTTAATTCTAATCAATAAATATGTACAGTCAACAATTCAACATCGCACTTTCCAAAAATTCCAAACATTTCTCATTCTCAAATTCAGCTTATACTTATTTAACAATTCGGACAGCATCACTGCTTATCAATTGACTGTACTTAAATACACGATTACATTTACAAATAAATAAAAATGTTAGTATAATTGTAAATATAGTTTTGATCAAAAATAATCCCTAACCAAAAATCGGTTCAAATACTCGGAAGATGTTATTAAGATACGCTTACAAAGTTTTCGGTCATTTAATAAAGAGGGGGTGGGTCAAATTAATTAACATGCCCCCTATTCTATATATAATTATAATTAATACATACCTATATTTTATAATATGTATGGATAATTGAAGATACGAATTTACACTAAGTTACTATTTCCTTATTGTATGTCGATTAAAATATGGCAACGGAACTTTGATATATACCTAATAAAACTATGAGTTAATAAGTACATACATAATGTTTTGGTTGATAAAAGTGATTTAAGAATATTAAACAATCTTCAGATATCGAGTCTATCAATGTAGGTATACCTATATATTATGTCTTTGACTTTTCTAAACTAACATTAAACATGAATAATATATCTACTAACATTAATATAAGTAATATTAGGTAGGACATTACACTATATTGTAATAATTAATATATTGAAATTGGATTTTGATTTATAATGCAAATACAAAATCAAAACATACATTATCGTCAGCCAATTACGTTCCACTGCTGGAAGTAGGCCTCTTCAAGTCGGCGCCATTCGTCCCGGTCCTCCGTCTTCCTCAACCAGCGCCTACAGGTGTCTTTGCGCAGTCCGTCAGGAAATCGAGCTGGACTCGTCTGCTCTGTAGGCCATCCGTCCTATCACAGACGTGACCGGCCCACTGCCACTTCAACTTGTTAATTTTGCGAGCTATGTCGGTTACCTTGGTTCTCTTACGAATATCCTCATTTCTAATTTTAATCCATAAGACAAACACCCAACATAGTTAGCTCCATAATCCGTTGAGCAACTTGAAATTTGTGGACCAGTCGTGCTGTCAGTGTCTACGTCTCGGCCCCGTAGGTCAGAACCGAGAAGGACGCACTGCTCGAAGACTTTGTCTTCAGGCATTTTGGGATGGTCGACGAGAAGACTTGACAAAGCTTACCAAATGCTGTCCAACCCAACTGAATCCTGCTATTGGCTACATACTACATACAAATAATTTCATATTTAAAGACAATAATAATATAAATGAATATATTTAATGTAAGCTGTTAAATATTTTTTGAATAAATTATGTCCGTATTTATATCTTAATATTACATATTTATACAATATCAGAGTATAATTGAAAAGATGTATACAAATATACTGTGTATACACTTTCTATTACTAAAGTTATTTAAGACTATAAACTTACGACTTAGACTGATGGTGGTTAGCGAATAAAAAATTTAGGATTAAATCAATAATCTACTTTGATGGAGAACATAACACTGAGCACTGGAAAATTAATGAAATTAAAAAATAAGTCTCCATTTCTTGAGATCTCTAGTTAGAAATATATTAAAATTAAATGAAAAAATATTTATAACTTAAATCCTAATGACTATACGCATTTTATAAATACTGTATCAATCTAAAACTTATATAAGTCTAAATTAATGATACTGAAACATTCGTTGATGTAAACCTGTCTTTGCCTCGCTGCATCTTACCTCTATATAAAGCACAATACACACCAAAGTCGCCGCGACCTATGTCGGCAACTTTTTGTCGCCTGTCTAGTTGGCGGCTTCATTAATTGCAACTCCGAAAACTTTGTTGATGGTTCGAGATGAGGAACAAAAAATACGGTACGTCACTACAATTTGATTGTCGCCGGGACTGAAAACTTGCGTACACAAACCGCCAACATGTCGGTGGACAACACGCCCGGGCACAAGTTACCGACATGATCCTTTTCATATATATATATATTGGGTTCTGTCGGTGAGTCGGTGAGTTTGGTGTGTATTTCGTTTTAGCTAAATTTTACTTATAAATTCAAATAAATTAGTCAGTATAATTTTTATTACTACAATTAACATTTATATTTAGCCTCTATAGAGTTTATTTTAGGTTTTCTATTAGTTTCCAAAACGCTTAAGTACATTTCGTTCACGGATCAATACTGCTTAAAATGTCAAAAAGGTCTAACTTAAGTTTAAATATTATACCGAGATTACTATTAAATAAAAATCCTAAGATATGTCTTTCAATACATACATTATTACGTTCAGTTTTTGTTTTATGATACCAGTTCATCTGTATATGAGTTAGTTAGTATATTGAAAGTAGGTTATTAATAGAATTAAAAATTCATTCTTAACAGGAAGTACGAGTATTCGAGAAAAAAATAAATTAGCTTTTACAATTCCAATTTTAAAAAGTATATAACGTACCTAACTTAGGATTCTATATCGCTTATATATTATGTCCTTGCTCCATTTGGGATAATGTTATACTTAGTAGCCATTAATGATTATCTACATTGCTAGTCAATGCTTAATACTAATAATAATTACAATGCTAGTCAAGTCGCATCACAAATAACGCATGAAACCTATCGCTTCAGCGAAACGGTCACCAATACTAATGATGGAGCAGGAACATTAGAAAGACATAGCAATGGTTATTGGTAAAATAAATCATGACTAGTAAAATCACTAAAATTAGACACTTCACAAACTAACTTCTTGTCTTAGTTTTGCAAGTTTGCTTAGCAACTCTTTAAAAGTACTGTATTTCTTGAAGCGCGTAGAGACGACGCTGACGCACTAGTTACCCGCCTCTGTTGAAAGAGGACCCGGCCCGAAGCTTGTTTCGTGTCTTGGGGGAAGACCACCTGGGGACTACCCTGGTCTCATTAGGAGACACTCCTTCGTCCACGTCGTCCGCTTCGGTTTTTATCTCCATTTTCTAGAAATATATTGGTTTTCTCAATTCTGATATTTATATAGAATAAAACAAAATCCCTTTCCGCATCTGTCTGTCTATATACCCGCTAACTCCTCCTGAGCTTTTTAAGCAGTTTTCACCATTAGTTAGTTAATTTTTCAAGGAAGGTTTATATATTATCTGTCGGAGAAAGAACCAATGCCTGTAGTAATAGGCGACAAAACAACCTACATCTACGTGGCAGGATATTAGTCCGCCTGAAAGGCTACCACCCCCGGTCTAGAGTATGCAGCCATAACAACTTTAAGATGTGTTCCGGCATTAGTGGCCAGGTTTCAGTCTCCCTTTAGGGAGCGGCAGTACATTGGCACTCTCTACATGTGTTACAAATGTCCATAGGCGATGGTGCCGCTTTCCATAAGGTGGGCCGTCTGCCGGTCTGCTGATCTCATGCAATGATATATATATATATATTGGTTGGGGAAAAAGTTTATTCGCATTTTATATAAAAATTCAAAAGGTTTTTTTATAAAGTTTATTTACATTTGACTAAAGTATGTAGGTATCATTTTGTTTGATAACTTTTTGCCATCTTGTAGGTAGGGACGTGACCCCATTGCTATAAAAATATTGGGGCTTCTGATCAAAAAACTGCGACTAGTGGTTTTGGCAGTCCTCTCGTGATGTTAACCTGACACTGCCTAAGGAATTCTGCAGAGACCGAAATAGGTGAAAATCTGAAGGTGCAAGGTCAGGACTATACGGCGGATGCATTAACACCTCCCAGCCAAACTCTCGTAATTTTTGCTTAGTGGCTAAAGATGTGTGAGGTCTAGCGTTATCATGGTGAAAAACCGCACCCCTTCTGTTGATTAATTCCGGCCGCTTTCTCTCAACTTTTTGCTTTAATCTCATCAGTTGTTCGCAGTACAGTTCAGAATCGATGGTCTTGCCTGGCGGTAACAGCTCATAATGAATAATGCCCTTCCAATCCCACCATACACACAGCATCACCTTGTTGCGAGTTAACCCGGGTTTCGCCACAGTCTGTGAAGCCTGACCGGCCTTTGACCACGATCTTTTTCGCACGTTCTTGTCGTGCGTGATCCACTTTTCATCACCAGTTATCAGCTTCTTCAAAAATGATTCGGTTTCATTACGTCGTATTAAAGAATCACAAATGAGTACACGGTTCATTAGGTTTCTTTCAATGAACTCATGAGGCACCCAAATTTCGAGCTTTTTTGTGTACCCAGCTTTTTTCAAATGAGCCAAAACCATTTTGTGATCAATTCCCAGTTCTCTAGCTACATCGTAACTACTAATATGCCGATCTTGCTCCACTTTTTCAAAAATGGCATCAATTTTGTCCGTAACAGGGCGACCAGAGCGACGTGCATCTTTGATATCAAAATTTCCGGATTGAAAACGCTTAAACCAAATTTGCGCTACTCTCATGGATACTGCTTTAGGTCCATAAACATCACAAAATTTTTTTCGCGGCTTGTGTTGCATTTTTACCTTTTTTGTAGTAAAATTTTAAAATGTATCGAATTTCTTCATAAGATTCACTCATTTTAACAATAAGAAAAATAAATGAAACTCACACATTTTCCTAATTTGAATTTGGAATTGTCTTTTTTTAAAATTAAAACTTTTTAATGATACCAAAACCAGCCAGATACAAATGGTATAGCCAAAGATATATTATTACAAGTTCGTACATATTATATGCGAAAAGACTTTTTCCCCAACCTATTATATACCAGCTCTTCCCGCGGCTACGCTTGCGATATGTAAACATCTAATAAAGTTTCTATGTAACGTAAATAAAATAGAGCTATTTACCAGAGCTTAGGGAAAACTTCCTAAAATATAAATTATAAGCTAGGCATTTGGATATTTTTGCTCTAATATTATTCTAAGTATTTATTTTTATTCAAATATTTTAGGCTTTTGTTTAAAAGAATGTCGTACCAAGATATTTGCTATATATTTATAAAAAAAAAAAAAAAACAAAATTGGTTTCCAGCTAAAAAAAATAATTACCGACTTCTTTCTACAACATCTTAAAGTCGGTGCCAAGTAAAACATAAAAAAAAAACAATAAACTTGTAAAATGTAGTATTTGTATTATATATATTACTAATTTGTATTTATACACTTTCGCATAGATCAATTATGAAAATCAGCCTACAATTGATGCAGAAATCGAGTCATGATAGATAGTCAAAAAATTAACAAAAAAATTAAGCGCCTGTAGTAAATGTAATACTTGCACGCGTATAGAAGCTGTTTTACTAAGAATCTAGGTGCTCTGCGTTCTTTAATAAGGGTTACTCTCGATTTCCCTGGAATCCTCTTACCAGATCCTGACTTGGTAACCATGGCACCACCTCGGGAGTACAGTTACGAATAAAGAAAAACAACTAAAAATCTCTCCACAATTGACGAAGATATTGCGTAAAATAACATAACTCATAACGTACCTATTATTATTTTTCAATATCATTATTTTCAAATTTCAATAATCATTTCATAACATATTATGTACTTATATAAAATTATTCAAAATATGTCTATTCTTTGTTTCATGGTGTTCTAATTACAAATAATATTAAAATATTAAATGTTCATTAGTTTTTTTTTAATACTTTTCTTCTGTGAAGGTGACGTTACTGTTTGGCACTAACGGAAGACCAGCGTTGGTTGTTATCAACCAGCATTTGCTGAGTTAGGGCCTGCTTAGAGTTAGTTAAGTTTTAGCTTTTATTAAACTGCTTATGTATACTTTAATAATTGTAAATAACTCTAAATAGACATTATTTTCTTTCAAATATTATTTTCTGACAAAGAAGTTTGTTAACAATTTTCGAGGGTTTCTCTCCATTTCCCTGGAATTCACTCATCAGATCCTGACATGATGACAATGGGACCAATTCGGGAGTATACCTTTTCGATTAAAAGGATTTTTTTTTGAAAATCGGTTCACAATTAACGGAGAATTGAGCAACGAACGTACAAGAAAACATACAGACGAATTGAGAACCTCCTCCTTTTTGAAGTCGGTTAAAATATATTATTATGGATTACGTACCTGCACAATTAGACGAACCAGTGTATGCTGTTGTTCCAAAAGCTGGCACATTTCTCGCATTTTTCGTTTTTGTTTATCAATCTGATCTGTTATGTAGTCTTCATTGCTTTCCAATATCAAATCTAAGCCAGCTGAAACATCAACACAATAGCGTAGTTGACTGTACTACGGGCTCTTAATATTTCTGTGTCTTACTGATATTTCATTTGCTTTATTACTGGTAATTTTTGATATAAGCTTCTCATACATGTGATAACAAATTTCCACGAATGGTAAGGCAAGTGTATAAATAGTAAAATTTAGAAACCGGCCACAAGGTACATATCTACAATATTGTTACAACTCAGATCCCGACAAACACAAAATCCACCTGCATATCTGAAACAAAGCACATTTATTACCCGTCGGCATTTAAACTAATAACATTGAAATTCTTTTATGGTCGTCTTTTTTTGTTTGCTTATTGGCATACGGCCTATTGTTGTATTGTAATCATTAGCCAGGTGTTACGAATTTAAAGTACAAGCTGATTCTAGGAAAATCGGTCTACGCGGCAGGGTGGACTTATTGCATCTGTGGAGTATAAAGCAATGGCCCAATTGAGGGAGAATTTAGTCGAGCAAGAACCACGAGCGAAGCGAGACTTGTGTACTACAATTGGGAATCTAATAAGTGACGGACTTTGTACGTGTTATTGAATTACGACATTCTGCATTATGTTTGGACATGTATTCGGTTATATTTGTACCTGTGTTATACATACGTGTTTGTATAATTCTAATAAACTCTATAGTAATTCTAACGGTATTTAATTCGAGTTTCACGACTCGTAACAATATTAAAAAATTATAAATATGCCGTGTCTGTACATTGAAGCTATTTAAAAAACAACTGGAATAGATTATATAAACGACCAAGAGCATTATGCAATTTTTTTTTTGGTTTCTTATCTGTTTGTCGGTTTTTCTGTTTGTTCGGGGTCCACGTAAAAACTACTTGGCCGTTTTCTATGCGGTTTTTGCTAATCGTCAGCAAATTTTTAGAATTATAATCTGCCCTACTTTTTATCCTGGGATCCGCCGGGAATTTTTCTGGGAATGATTTAAAACGGCCAGATTGAAATAAAAAAATGGAATGTCTTGCCATATTCTCACTAATTGATATCAAATTTTATGTAATAAAATGTTTTGAAACTTTTTATCCCGGCGATTATGCCAGAATTTTCCCGGGAGTGGTACGAAGTTGCTCGGGTGCATAATAAGTAATGAACTATCCCGGGTTTTTACGGGAATCTTCGGAATTCATGTATTTTCATACTAAAAAATCCGTTATCCTGCTGAAAATGCACTTTGTTTTTAAATACTGGCAAAATAACTGTAATCTACTTTACGAACCGGCCTTTAACAACTTTATTACTAATACTATTAATGATTGTAAATTCTGTCAAGTTATCTTAAGTTAATCATTTTAACTGTGGTAGGGTATTTGTTCGTTTGGATGGCTACCGCCTCTGGTCTATCACTTGCCGCCATAACGACCTTGAGCTGTGTTTCGGTACTAGGCTAGGTTCCAGTCGCCCTTTAGAAAACGACAGCACATTGGTAGCACCTTTGATGTTACAAATGTCCATAGGCGATGGTAACCGCTTTCCATCGGGTGGGCCGTCTGCCTATTTGCTGACCTCGTGTTTTTTTATATATTTTTTAATAATACTAACCGTCATCAGAGAAAGGATTACAGAACCATTTACGCAAAATCAGGTCAAGGAAGCCGATTTTGCATTTCTTTTTGTTCGGGTATTCAATTAATTCATTCTTATCGACTTTCCTCAAAATGAACGTTGGCAGTATTCTTTCTAACTCAGTATGGAGAACCACCTAAACAAGAAATAATATGAAATTCTTATTCTAGTAAACATTAATTTTAATAAATCCTGTTAGAGTTCAATAGCGTAATAGTCGTATTGTTTCGATGACATGCTTTCGTATTTTGTAAGAGCAGTGCATACTTTGACAGATTGCTTTGTCCTACATACATATTGTTACTTTTTTATATAAGATATAATATAATTTTTCTAAATTATATCTTCTGATAATAAAAGATAGTCGTGTTACACTATTTATAACTCAAGAACGGCTGTACCGATTTGGCTGAAAATTGGTGGGGAGGTAGCTTAAAACCAGGAGACGGACATAGGATACTTTTTATCCCGATGGAACCGATAAGTGGCGTTGAGATCGGCTTCTAGAATCCTCCTAATCACCTGGACCGCTTTTGGTTATTTTGTTCTGTGTGTTTGAGCGGGTCCCCGGATGGTTTAAATCCACAATTAGAACCGGTAGGAGGCGCTGGGATCGAGTCTTAGATTTTTATTTTTTCAGAGCAGGACCACATCTGCCGGGACCGCTAGTATTTTATATAAAAAAAGATATAATTAAAAACCTAATATAATTTTTTTATATTATAGTAGGGGAGGCCAAGAGGGGATTTTGCGATTTATTCGAGCGTGGCAGAATAACATATACATATATGAACCCTTCATATAGGGTGGGGATATTTATTATTCTTCAAATTTTTTTTAAACCGTCAGGTTGAGGAAATTCTTCCACATAATTGTCAGATTATAGGTCAGCACGACAAGGATATCAAGCTGAACCGTCTGTATATTAATCTGACGCGCTCTAGTATTTCAATGTTACGGTTTACAAAAAGCGCGCGAAAAAATTTTGGTCGCGTCCAAATCGTCAGTCTTTTGAATAGGAGTTCCTTTAGGGTTTACTTAACATTCTTTTTGAATATCTGACGCACTTGAATATTTCTGTGCGACTCTTTTTTTTTTAAACCTCTACACGCTCCCCACACCACTGAAAGCGGCATACATCATATAACCTTTTTTTCTTTTTAGCATCTAATCTTCACAATCCAAAACGTCCCCGGGAAGCTCAAGTAACTCCACATTTAGCATCTTGGACTCCCTTACTATTAGATTTTTATATAAAATATGAACAAACAAACGAGAGGAGTTTTTGTGATGCGATATTGTTATTAATTGTTAATGAATATAAATATTGACAGATAATGTATGTACTTATATTAAAACTAGTCTAGATATTTTTAGTTAACAGCGTTATTTCTAACACTATAAATAAGACACATTTGTCCACAGTCAATAACTATAACATTATTGCAGGTGAAACCCGAGCCTTACCTGCATGGCCAATCTTTTCAGTTGCGCATTCCTCCTCACGCTCTCAATATCGCCAACAGCCAGACCGATGAGCAAATTAACCAAAAGTACCGGCATTAGCACCATGAACAATATAAGGGCTAGGAAGGTTAGTATTGGAAACAGCAGTAGAGTATCAGATTCAGGATTGTAATACGATTGTACATAAGTTCCAACGAAATCCAATTCTCCCAGCATCATTGCAAAGATTCGCATCAAAGATATAGGGACGGTGCTGAAGGACAAGTGGTGGCCCTGGAAAATAAAACTTAGGCCTGGCTCTGCTCTTTGATGCTAAACATCCCAATATCAAAAAATTTGCCCCGCATTAGTTACTTTGTCCCTGCTCCATCTGAGATAATGTTAGTGTTACTATGTCACGCAGATGTAACTGGGGAAGGGGGGAATGCATTATTTGTGATGCGACATTGTTATTAATTGTTAATGAATGCTATAAACAAGACAAACTTGGCCACAATCACAAATGCTATTATCCCAGATGGAGCAGGGGCGCTACAATATTTGAGCTTTTTGATATGACAGAAATTATTAAGATTGTAGTCATCATGCAAATATCACATTGAATATTCTTGATTAATTATTCAAGTGAAACATCTACGTGGTGGATAAATTTTGTTCAGTATAAAACTATATGTTTTCTGGCAGCGTTTTACAGCTACGCAGTACTATATTTTTTTAATAGTTAATAAAATCTGCCAAGTGCTTGGCAAGCTGCTAACTATAAAAGGTTTCATAGAAATGTTCAAGGTTCACTATTTTTGTAATTTAGCTACATGGTTTAACCTATTTATTTTAAAAATAAAATAATGATATATCGTAAAAAAGTTTCATTTCCAAAACGTGTATACAAATACACGCATTCTAATTCTTTTATCAATCAAGATTATTATTCATAATCATATCGTATCACATATCTTATATCTTTTGAACCCAGTAAGATATCGAAAGGAAATATAGTCGAAAATATTAATTTCCTGTTTTAATCCCTAACATTTTTATTGATATCCTGGAGCCGTTTCGATGTCTATTGAATAAAATACCATTCAAACAGATAGATAGTCAGATAGACAAAACTTGTACAAACAGTCATTTATGACTAGTTATTATATGAACACCAGTTATCACTTCAATTTTGAAATCACAGACAAACAGTAGAATTTTATTTATAATGTATGTCTTGGAAGACCACGGGCCATAAAAATGGCCCGGACATTTGGAGGGCTTGCGTGGGGCCATGGAAAGGCCAACACGTAGAGGCCCTTTGACAAATTTAAAGTATATGTGGCGTGACACTGACCGGCGATTATCCCTGTCTACACCATATAGTAATTCACCCAAGGACAAGCCCCGGCCAGTGTAGAACTATTGTGGGAAATGAGGACAAAAAGTACCGGGCTATTGGGGTGAACTGCAAGTGGTACTGGTGGTCTGGGAATATGGGGACTATGGCGTCTGCCCGTCGCAATGTTCAGGGAAGATGGAAAAATGGGCAGACGGTGACTCGCCACTCCCTGCATGGGCCCCAAAAAATGCCATTAAGACAGGGGCAACATGGGTGTGAGTGGCTAAAGGGTGTAGAGAGGTGGGCTGCAGGTTCACCGTAGCTACTTCTGACGTGATGCCATTTATCACTTCCACCCCTGGAGCTTATATTGAATTTTATTTATTATTATAGTTACTAATCTATACTATTATAAATCTGTAAATGGTTCGTTTTTGTACAATGCGTTTAAAAATGTGAAAAAAAATAGGGAGGATAATTCGGTCCAGGATATTTCGAAAATACAATTTTTAGAAGTTTTGTCTGTCTGACTGTCCGAGTATCACGTGAAAACTACTGAACAGATTTAAATGAAACTCGAAACGAAGCTATATTATATCCCAGGTTGTAACTTAGGATACTTTTTTTCCCGATAAATGATGTAGTTTCCGTTGGATAGACGATGATAGCGAAAAAGATGGCGCTGCAATTGTGATGTAGACAAACATCGCTGTAATTGAATAATTTATTACGTATTAGGTACTTTAAATCAGGTTGACTGCGACTTTTCTTTATGTTTTGCTGTGTAGTTGTCTACACTATATTGACTTAGTTTCTTTATAATTGCAGTGAATTCTACAAGAAACTAAAGTATTGAAGATTTTAATATATATTGTTTGTGTATATATAAAACACCTAATTATTTTTGTATGTGAGTAACAGAGCTTCTTCCTACTTAGGGTATTTCGCGCGGCGTAACCGTGGGGAAAACTCTACTTTAGTTTTAAATGTGAAACTGACTACGCTTTTGTATGATGTAGATTTAGGGTAAGTTATATCGTTATTGTCACCTCATCCAATGATGGGTATTCAGTCAATTTATTCAAGACATTCAAAAGTCTTAATATTTTTTATTTTGTACCCATACAATAGCATTATTATTGCCATTATAAGACTATAAAATATAGACATAAGGTGCCAATTATTGTATTGGGGTGCCAACAATTATATAATTTTCCTTATATGTCTTTCATGGCCTTGTCAATGAATCGATTTATATAAAATCGGGTATGTATACGTAATGAAATAGATTTATCATACATGACTTTGCACCTATCTATGAACATTAATCACTTTTTACAGGTACACGAACACAAGTATACATATCCAAAGATGAAGAGCTTCAGTAGTACACATATGCAGATTGCTCTTGTAATATATATATATATAATAGAGTTGCTGTGTCGTCAAGAAATGAATATAAAGTAATACAGTGGAATGAATGGAATAGGGAGAAAGGGGAGATGGGAGAGGGAAATGAGAAAAAGGAATGGAATGGTACGACTCGGGTCCAAAGAATTCGAGATGGAACGAAATGGATTTGGAGTAGAAAAAAAAACAAAAAACAACCAAAAAGAAATTAAGTGTAATGATAGAACTTATCGTCAATGACAATTATAAGTTGGTAGTTAGTAAAATAGCATACATAATAATCTAATTTTGAAACTTAACATAAACAACAATTCTACAATACACATAATATAAATATACAGAGCGAAACATTCAAGTGGGCCTCCCAGGCCAAGTCCGAAACTATTAGATATAGCGAAAAATACTCAACTTCCTTACTTGATAAAACCTAAATTCAAATTTAAAAGTATTTATTCAAAATAAGTTCCACTGAAGAACACTTTTTGAAGGGCAAAATTTAGACCTACTATTCTATGTACACCGCTTCGCGACGTGTTGTTGCTGTTTAAAGGAGAAGAAGCGGTAAGAAACTCCCCAACAACACGTCAAGCTACATTTATTTAAAAATATATAGAAGTTGTTATACAATTAATTTAATCTAAAGCGGTATCAATCGACTGTTTAATTAAAAATCAATTACCCCAGTCAAGAATCGAATCGGCTGATTTTGATAAGAAAAAGCACGTAGTATTTATTATATGTAGTTCAACAGCACAGTGTAGATTGTAAAGTACAATTTCTGTAAAGGAATGTCAAAAGTTAGACTAAGGAAAAGTGTGGATTTTTAAGTATATTTTTTATCAAAATCAACTCCGGAACTCCTTTAAGTATTTTTCGCTATATCCTGTAGTTTCAATTTGGCTATAGAAGCCCACTGGAAAAATTCATTCTGCATATGTTTCTATAATTTTTTTCTACTAAGCAAACACAAACATTATAATAACATATTGACATCATTGACGACCAACAATATTGTTCATGACAAATAATATCCGCTTAGCTAAAATCATTCGCAAGCTATATACGCAAAGCAACAATTAACAATAAACAAAATAATGATTACATGAAAAGATAAACGCGAGCCATTATTTCTGATCTGCGGCAACTAATATCCACGTGCACAAAAGTGAATTTAATCAGATTTTAAGAGATATATTAAATTGGGCGTTATATTAGCAGGCAACTTTTAGCCAATATTTCAATAGTCACTTTGTCATAAATAGAACTCTTTTCGTCATGTACGCCTGTGTACACTTTACAGTGGTTGTTCTAGTTTCTAAGAAACTGTGTCTAGACTAAAATACAAATAGACTAGATAAAATTGTTAGAAATATATACATAAGGGTGGCCTCTATGCTTATAACTGAGCTATATAGGTA
The DNA here is from genome assembly GCA_019925095.2 of Dendrolimus kikuchii. Classification (NCBI taxonomy): domain Eukaryota; kingdom Metazoa; phylum Arthropoda; class Insecta; order Lepidoptera; family Lasiocampidae; genus Dendrolimus; species Dendrolimus kikuchii. Next base: position 22,901,296 of record CM034387.1, on the reverse strand, counting down.
GGTTGTTAAAAATGTGTAATAATATGTTTCTTAGGTTCGATTTTCAAGCGTCAGGTATTATAACTTTTTATAGTATAAAATACAACGTGAGATTAAAAATGATAGTTGCGTGAATAAAATAGTTGAATCATTTCGTTTTTACATTCAATTAAGGTATATTTAAACGATAGATAATACTGATTGAAAAATCAGTTCTTAGTGATTTTTTTCTTCAAATCAATAAATGGATAGATAATGGTGTGAAAGTAGTGTTGTCCCCCATCTATAGCTTTTCACTATGAAATGGCTATAACTAAATTAAATAGAGATTAGAAATATTTTCTGTCCTCACCATTAAGTAATTTGAGATAAAGCGATACTTTCTATTAATCCCGTTTTAGGGCTTCTTACTCAAATGACAAAAACAATAAAAAAAAATCACCTATTACGAACCCTTCACTTTGCGGGGGATTTGTATGCGTAATTATCCGATTTTCGTAATTAGAGTAAGCGATGTGGAAATCTCGTAGAGACAGTAAAAATTGGGCTACATGCATAGGGATATAACATTTTTTACTGCGTCTGTAATTTAGTGAACCTTATTCAAATTCAAATTCAAAAGTCTTTATTCAAAATAAGTTCTACTGGAGAACACTTTTTGAAGGTCATACATGTAAGTTAAAATTTAATTTTTACTTCCTATTCTATGCACACCGCGTCGCAACGTGTTGATGCTGTAAAGGAGAAGAAGCGGCAAGAAACTCCGCAGCAACACGTCTAGCTAAATATTGTTTTTCTTTATATTTCATATTCTATTTATATCTCAAATTCTTTTTTTTTATAAGTTTTGTACAGAAGTATGTTACAGAATTACTTTTAGCTAACCTAATTCACTCTGATGTAGACATTGTACTCGACTGCCGGCATGATAAATTTCGTTAACAAACTTTGATTTATTTACTCTAGTCTAGATGTCTGGGATCGGTCCCATAATCATTGCTTATTACCAACAACACAAGCATAACTTGCTTAGCTTGGTTGCTTAACGATGCTAGTATTTGCCTGCTAATTGGTTTTTTATTCAAAGAAGATGCGCAGTTCACCAATTTCGGTTCGAATTAGTTGCCGCGTATCGTGCCAGTTCTTTAAACACGTTACGAAGGCTTCGGATCTATTCTATTTAAAACGATCGCTAGTACATAACATGACATACATAATAACGTGTACTTGAAGTACTTTACAAACAGCTAGAGCAGGATAGATATCCACTTATTTGTAATGTGTTTAAAATCTGATATGATTCTTACTCTGTTGTTGCACTAAGGTATGTTAAGGTTAAATCTAATAACCTATTCTTATAATAAATTGTGTTAACAGAAACAGAACCTGTCAGTTCTTTTAAAAATAACGTTTTAAGGTTTCGATGGTTAAAGATAATTGGGCTTTCATTTCGGTTTCTATTTGTGTCATTGTATTAAAAACAGTTTTGATATATTTAATTACTATATATCTTCGATATATCAATAATTGTACGATTATATAATAATTTTAATTACAAAATAGATTTTTATAAATGCGTTTTTGTGGTATTTAATAATTAATTAATCAAGAAACTTCACGCAGTATTGTGACCAAAAGATTTGCAGACTCGTTTCATATATTTAAATGCAATTAAAATAAAACCAATCTAGCCGGTGATTATTATGATAAAAATTTGAATATAAGTTTAAGAATATTTTTCTGAAAGATGATGTTCATTTACAATATACCTTTAAACAACAAAACGATTCAAGCATCTTAAGTTTAAGACGTGTAAGATTTACGATATTTATAACTGATATATGAATGAACGCCGCAAATACCGTTAAACCGTTACCCACTTTAGATAGTAAAATGTAAAACGCCAATCCAAACGCAATAATCAGGATCGAAAACACCATCAGTACTTTCATTAAAGTCTGAAGGATTTCCAAGAACATCACCACGTATATCCCAACTTGATCAAAGCGTTGCAGTAAGAGAAGTAAATTAAACCACGATATGAATATCGATATCGCAGCTGCTGAGAGCTGAAACAGAAACAAAAATTAAATAATTACAAAACATTATGAAGCCAGCCTTCTGAGCAATACCCATAGAAGATGATGATCTAGGCTCAGTATCACCTACTTCGTCTTAAGGACTATATTAGAAAAAATACAATGTAACTGTTGTTTTAATTTATAATATTTTAGTCTAATAATTATTGTAACTTGTCCAAACTGCGTAGTGTTGGACGCCCTCCAGCCAGGTGGATCGACAACCTGCGTAAGGTCGATGGTAAGGTCTAATGAGGAGAGGTCTATGTCTAGCTAGGGGCTTTTTTATTTTTTTATTGCAGAAGTTCAGCAGACAGGCAGACGGCCCACTTGATGGAAAGCGGTTACCATCGCCTATGGACATTTGCAACACCAAAGGTGCTACAAATACGCTGCTGCTCTCTTAAGGGACACTGGACCCTGGTCATTAATGCTGAAACACAACTCAAGGTTATTATGGCGACATACTCTAGACAAGGAGTGATAGCCATTCGGTCCGAAAAATAGAAAACTAAGAAGAAGTTAGACGAACAGAGGGTATGCCTGAGGTGGACTGGTGGATTTTATCAATTTGTTATCTCGGTGTGCAAGTTTCATCACGATGTTTTCATTTACTGTCAGTACGCGATAATGCTAAGCGGTGCATGCTTCTCGGCTAGGAATCAAACCCATGTCATCGGAATAAGCTGATATGACAGTTTTATTGACAAATGTCATATTATGAATATGCTGGAGGATTATTCGACTAGCGCTGTCACACAACAAGATAACGCGGTCATTCTTTTGGGAATATTCTACATTGTCAACGGTCTGGCACTATATTTTTTAATTACAACTTAATTTACAGAAACATTGTTTTAGAATTTAGTAGTTTTTTTTTATTCAGTTCATACCTGCGTATCAGAAAAATATCCAGTAACGGTGGGCAACACAGTCATTGTAGTACTGATGTATAGAATCCAATATACGAAATTGGATGGATCCACGAAGTAATGCCATTTCTGCTCCTTAATGCTGTAAATCTCCCGCAGTACGAATAATCCGTTGTACACTAGTATGCAATAAGCGCACACAGCCATTATGATGTGATCTTGAAATGCTGAAACATATTATTATATTAATGTTTATCTATTAAAAGTCAATAAAATATTAAAAATTAGTCAGGAACAAAGCATCTGAAATAAACGTATGAGGAGGTTAATTAACGTCGATGAAGCGAAAGTTGTTTGTCAGAATCGTTGCAAATAGAGATGTATATATACATAAACTCTGCCTTCGCCTATGGGAAACAGGCGTGATAATATGTATGTATGAAGAAAAGGTTATTTAAACATACAAAATTTAAGAAAAGGTTATTTACAACTGACAAACAGATAGACAGACAAATATTAAAACTCTGATATTGTATCTTTACGCTACCTATATGCTGCCGCATCTACGATAATGGTAAAGATATTGTTTGTGGGCGAATGCATCATATTTAAAACGGTAAAAATAACGCCGTTATAGAATAGCCATATTCAAGTATATGCGTGTACAAACGTTATCTGTCAATATTTAACGTTATTACCAATTAAAAACAATATCGCATCACAAATCAAGCATCACACCCATCGCCATATCTGCGTGAATCGACCTATATCTGTAACATTATCCCAGATGGACCTCCACATTAAATATAATACAATGTAAACATAGTTATCATTTAGATGGCTTAGCCCTTAGATCATAGCAAATGACGGAAAGTTCATTTAAGAAATTTACCATAGCAGGAATCCAGTCCGCGATCTATGCGTTCCAATGAATTAGGCGGGCGTAAACCTAGAGAGATCGGCCAAATATGAACTTATTTCTTATAAATATGAGCTTACCATCTTCACTGCGTTTAACATTAGTTGCTTTATCATTATATACTTTAGTGTTGTTAAAAGCAGTGCCATTACAACTTTGTCTCATTTCAATCGCCTTTGACCCTTTCATAAGGAGTAAAGTGTAGAAAGTAAGCAAGAACAAGTAAATGCTGTAGAAGAGAAGATTGGCGAGGTGAAAATATTTTCCATAAGAGTTCCATTTCATTTGCAAATATTTCTGGCTCACTGAATGCGCCAACAACTCGACTCGACCGTGGGCGACCATTGCCTAGAATTTAAAAAAGGATTAAGTCTATCGGAACAATGTAATTTTGTTTTAAATTTAAATACTGTAACTCAAACTGAAACTCTCCTAAGGCCCAAATTGCACATCAAATTAATAGAATTAAAATCAAATGCGGAACTAATTCCGTGTTCCGTGCACTCTACATTTCTATATGTTATACCATATGATTATATAAATACCATATATTATTAATTTTTACAGAAAGAATATCGCACTGAAATATATTTTATACTATTTACAATTATATTAATAAAATAAATTAATCGCAGTTTAGACATATATTTTTAGCGATGTCGGTTAAATCTCTATGCATAGCTAAGTACACGAAACTAATCGGTCTTATGATCAAACGGCTGATATTTTACATGGCCAATATATTAGAGCTATCGTCTAATAAGGCGATGCTAATATGCTAACCAGGCTTTAGCGAACGATTCCTCTCCAAAAGCTGGTCATTGTTTTAGACAGATTGTCTGTCATCTTAAGCATCAGCTAGCTTACGATCTATTAAGGCATATTTTAATATAGAATATCATTTTAATATATATAAATTATGAGAAGTATCTACGTTATATTATCACACTTTGATAATTGTATTGTCAGAATCAATAATTTTACACTTATTATTTAAAACAGTGAATTTGCTGAATTAGTGCTAATTTGTTTTAATGAGTTCACTGATAAACAACTATATCAATGTGTGTTAAATATAACACTTATTTACATAAAAAATGACAAGCAACCATCAATCACCCAAATAACTTAGTAGTGTCAGATTCGACGCGTTTGCTGTGAGTTACTAGCGTGTATATTCACAAACTGTGTTTTATAAACGATTAGCCCTATCAGAAAACTTATATGTATACCTAGTTATATTTAAATACGTATTCAATATACATGGCGGTTGAAACGCGCTTGTCTTTAGAAGTCTTCATGTCTTTGCATTTTCTACCCTCAATACTGTGTGTATTACCGCATTATATTATATATACTTTTATATCACTGTATTGTAAGCCTTCAGCTGGGCTTTCATCCCTACTTCTTTGAGCAATTACGCTTGTGTATGAAACAGTTATTGAGAAAGTTCCTCTTGACGACTTGGAGATTTAGAATGAGGTAGGTTTTTTAAAAATAAAAAACTTCTTAATAAAAAAGCTCTCCACAAAGGGGGTCACAAAGCTACTTCAATGTCGGCTACTGCCGACTATATTATCATACCATGTAGTGTAACACCTGTGTTTCAGGTATCCATTGGTATCGTACGTTAACAACTTTATATAACTTAGGCCGTTAGGCCTTGTTAACATTATTATGACTTCCAGAGCAGCAAGCAGTAAAATGGCGATGGCAGTGGGCAGAGTGAGTGCGTTTGTATCGCAGCTTATTTGAACAATTTACACTCACACTGCTTATTTTCCTCGCCGCTTTCCTGTATGCTTCTGTGGAAGTGGGTATAATGTAAGCGTGGCATTAGAGACACATCGCAAGTTCAGAATTAAATAATAACAGTTTTATTCATATTGAGTTAGAGTAAGTTTGTAGTATTATTTATAGTTCTTAAAGAAAACTACACACTGAATCTAACTCAATGTGAATAAGACCGTATGTTGTTACTAAAAAATGACAGTCAATTTTTATCCCTGACGTACATACACATATAAACAATGACAGTAGGCTTTAAAGAACAAATAAGCAAGGCTTTTTAGAACCACTCACGTTGATAACAGACAACGGTTCTGGATGGTACTGTGGATCATTCAAGGTAAGTCTCAGGGCGTCTATTTCATGTTTCGACTTCTGGTAATACGTGAACGAATATTTAATCTGCATGCATAAAACAAAATTAAAATAAAAAAATAATTATATTACAACTCACATTAAGGGCGGGAAGTGGTGTCTTCTCAGCTATTGTAGCATCTTCATCTCGCAATCGGGGACATAGCACGTCGAAATTGTATTTGATCTGGATTTCACAGTATGGTTGGAAATATAATATTTAATTTAGTACAAGTACTTTGATGCGAAAATTAACATTCATATAAATTTAATAAAATAAAAACAATTAAATATCGACGAACGTTCTTGGTTTTTGCAATCTTAATATGGGACTTTAGACCATGCGTTCACTTTAGTGTTCAAATACGTTGACTCGCGGGCGCGGTAGCGGGCGCGGTGGCGGGCGCGGGCGCGGTAGACGTAGCGAGTTCGTGTTCACATTGACCGCCAGGCGTTTGCGCGAGTTTTTGTGTTTTTTGTACAGTGCTGACAATAAAATAAAATAATTTCTATGCTGTTACACGCAGAGACATAAAGAAATAATCGATTTTCCTTTAAATCAATGTATATTTTTATGTTTTACTATTTTATTAATCTCTTTTCTTTTACCTTCTCCCAATTAATTGGGGTCGGCACAGTATATGTATCTTTTGCTTCCATATTCCTCTATTCTTACATATGTCCTCTAACACACCACAAATCATCATGGCATCCTTCACACAATCCATACATCTCTATTTTGGTCTACCTTTACATTTGTACCCATTAATCTTCCAGTGTAATTTTTTTTTGTCACATAACGTTCATCCCTCCTCATTACATGCATATAGTCCTCTTGCTGTCCATTTTGCAGTCATGGATACAATTTTCAAACATCTTTTATGTATTCATTTCTCTTCTTATCCATTTATTTTATTCATTTCTTTTTCTTTATTTGTACAATTGTACATATTAAATAGAAGTATATGTTACATTCAAATCAAGTTAGATTTTAAATGAAGTACATATTAAATATTACGAAATCTTTTCTTACAGCTACACTCACATAGGTCCCAGATCTTCGCTCAGCGTAAACTATTTAAAATTAATTTGGATTATTTGAGTTCTCATTTTCAACCTTCTATTGATATATACTTACGTAGAAGCTCTTGGAGTCCTTCTTGCAGTTAGCCTTCGAGATGCATTTATCTTGAACTGCTTCAAAGACCCGTGGCATATATGCTATAAGAGCCAGGGTTACGCATGGATGACGGTCTGACCGAAGAGCCATGACTTCATAAGCGCTGAAATATATTATTTAAGCAACAGGTATATCAGCTAGACAATAATTTTAGTCAAAAACGTTTCATTAATTGCCTCGAGTTTCCCCATTTTAGAGGAACGGATACTACACGCGCCATGCTTATCCAAGCGAAATTGGTAGATTCATATATCTGTCAAGTCTATATGAGGTGTATACGATCTGTTGAGAAGTTATTAGAAAGAAATATCTTGTGAAAAGCGGCAAGTGTCTAGATTTCAAACGCAATTGGGTAGGTGGCAAAATTTGACAAAAAAATCTAAAACAATATTCATATCAAAGAGCGAGCGATAAATAATTTATTTTCATAATTTTATTTTTAAAATATCAGGCAAACAATCCAACCTGCTACTCATAGATGTTTATTTACAAAAGCAGGAGATATTCAAACGCATTAAAAAAATATAACGTGCATGTTAAAAAAGTTCCATGTACCAACGCAAAACAAACCGTAGTGAAACTCCTTCCAATTAACTGCCTGTTCTTGATGAAATGTCGAAACAACAAAAATACTAACCGCTGTTCGTGAGTAACCATGGCGAGAGCCGCTTCTGGAAATTTATAGTAAATGGCGTAGTCAATGGCACTCATGTCCATATTATTATAGCTGAGAGCACAACCTTTCGAGAGAAGTAATGCGATAGAGTTAGGTTTATTCTCCATAGTTGCCAAATGGAGTGGAGTGTTCTGTAAAGTGTTTAAGAATGGTTAAAATATAAATATTTTTTTTCAGTATAATTACATTTTTGTTGATACTCCTTTGCTAAAATTAGTTTTTGCCGTAAAGTAAAATAATCCCACTCTAGCTTCAACAATACAGACCGCGAAAACTGACTGTAACATATTATAAATGCCGTATGTGTTTATATGCTTGACAAATGGATGCCGATGGGACGGACATGACGGAAACATTCATTTTAATTTTGCTCAAATACTTACGGAACACAAAATGGATTTTCTTGTATATATATGTAATTTACGTAATTTAGTAGTACATGCAGTTGCATTACGCCATCTCTGAAGCTCTAATTATACTCTAAACTTTTAATGTGGTAAAATAAAAACTTATTTATTTATGGAAAACCTACAGCTGAATATATTTGAATAGATAACTACAATTAATAAAAGAAAGCCATTGACAGATTTTCATGAATAACCTATTGATTACAAGTAACACGCAGACGTAAGAAAGATTCCGAGATCACGACTCACTGTTGAAAAATTTAAGGCTTAAACAACGCTTGGCTCATAATAATATAATAGATACAAACCCCATCTTTATCTGTTTGATCCAGAAGATGCGAGTGTACAGAGTGCAGAAGATCTATTGTCTGAGTATAACCACTCATTGCGGCTAAGTGTAAAGGATTCCGCCCGTTATGGTCACGGTGCAACAAAGCGCCTCTATTCAGCAAAATTTGCACCAATCTAGCGTGTCCCTCACGTGATGCGATATGGAGAGGGGTCAAACCCTCGCCGTCGCTCTCATTGATAATAAAGGTGCCCTTGTCCGAGTCAAGGAGACGACAGACGGTGTTTATGCGGCCATATCTGAAAGTTATCAATTTCGAACTCTTTATAATAATAAATGTAAGATTATAATTGTTTCCGAACACACGAGCTGTTACATTGTATTGAGTTGTTATAGTGTGTATCCGAATGCTGTGTGAGTGAAAATAATAGATGATGGAATGAAAAGACAAGAGACGATTGAATGGGAGTATGACTTATGAAGAAAGTTAGACGATTAGCAAGAAGAGTTTTTGAAGATGCTAAGATATTTTAAAGAAGATTAAAGATTTGTTTATCGAACTGAATCAGCATTATTTCACCTACACATAAATGGTTGTAGAAAAGACGAAAAGTAAAATTGTAATATATATCAGCTCACGCCAAGTGAAGGGTTGTTTAAAAAAGTGAATGTCCGAAATTATCCCATTACTCAACAATGACCGAATATATTTTATTCAAAACACTTTTCTGTTAATTATCTTTTCTTTAGATAGTATAAAACAAAGTCCCTTATCGCGTCTATCTGTATATCCGTTAACTCCTTCTAAACCATGGAATGTGATATTAACTGAGGCAATGTGAACATGTGATTTTAGTTATATTAAAACAGCAAATGTTAAAAATATCTTCTTTCTCTCTCTTCTGTCTCTATTTGTATTTAAGTTATTATTATAAACAATATCACTGAATCACTTTGGTGGAGGAACAGTGTAATTCAGCTTTTAGGCAGCAAAAATCACTTTTAAAATGATATATAAAAGAATACCTGGCAGCAAAATGCAGGGGGCTCTCGTTGTTGTTATTTTTTAAATTAACACAAGCACCAAGATGGATCAGATTCTCCAGAGAGCGAATGTGTCCTTCGCGACTCGCATAGTGCAGTGGAGAGCAGCCTGTACTGTCTTTTTCATTCAGAAGCTGATTTAAACTCTTTTCGCAACGATTCTGAAATTAATTTGACAATGCTTGTATTACTTTGTAATATTATATAATATTACAAGGTATACATATAATTTTGTACCTATATATACAATAAATATAAATTTTATAAATATTGGAACTTTAGAAGAAGAAAGGATATTTTATATAGGTATAGGGTTGCTTCTCTCTCCCATCACTCCTCCTGCTCCGGGTTTATTCATGCATTGAATAGAATAGAATGATCATTTCGACCTACCTTGCAACTAGTCGCGAAATCAGCGAGGTTACCTCCGTTTATTACAACGAGGTGAAGGATATTTCTTAAATTAATATCCTTCAATTGGATATCGGCCCCCAGAAGAATCTAGAAATTAGAAAATTATGAAGAATAATATTAGATAACGTGAGTTCTATGGCTATGTCAATCGGAGCTTCGTTTTGTTTCTATGACATGGTCTCTACTCACTGTAGAGATATTGTATTGCTCAAGCAGTTACCATCAAGCCCAGCAGTTATATGGAAGACTAATTGTGCCCGTGACGTCGTCCGCGTGGAATTTGTATTCAAAACCCCCTGATTTTTAAACATTCTTCATTGGTGCTCCGCTCCTATTGGTTTTAGTGTGATAGCCTTATAGCCTTCCCCGATAAATGGGCTATTTAACACTGAAAGAATTTTTCAAATCAGATCAGTACTTCTTAAGATTAGCGCCTTCAATCAAACAAACGAACAAACAAACTCTTCAGCATTATATATTACTATAAGATATTCGGATGTAGTTATGAATTATTCCATAAGATGACAATTTTGAACTAATCAAAATATCCATAATAAACTATTTATGACGGCCTAGGAAACTTGTTTTCTAAAAATATGTTGGATAATAATGCTTCAATTTTTTGTACACTTGTAAAATGCAGTCATTTTGTGTATTTGACGTATTTTTACTAAACTATTGCAGGTGACGGACCTCGGGGTACATCAGAATACACTCTTATACCAAGCCTGCCGAGACGGGGGTCCGCAGGTGCTCTTCGCGTGCTCCACTCTACAAGTGATGCTAAGCGAGCTTCATTCTTCACGGCAACTTGGAATAGGCCGGCCTGAAGACCATTGAATTTAGTAAAGACTTCTTGGACATAATAATAATTTAATCATCAATACAATCAATAAGCATATACATGCAGCTAGATTAGCTTAAAGATCCGTGTTCACAGCTCTATCGTTTATTTATGTGAAGGTGTCCTAAGTACGACGGCTCAACGGCAGATCCTAATAGGTATATAATATGGACAGGGCGGCTCAAGACGGTAGGCTCAATAGGCGACTGTCTACAGCAGCAAAATTCAGAGGCGGCAAAAATGCCTGCAAAAACGCTTGAACTACTAAAGCCTAAAAAAAGAAATCTAAATTTGTTTTTCAATAATACAATTTTTCGTTAATAAAATTTATATTAATATTAATGTCCTAACGTATACAATATTTCTAGTTAACGAAGTTTTCTTAAGCTTCGGCGGGGGCGGCTTTTTTTGAGCTTGCCTACGGCGGCAAAAATGATGGGGCCGGCTCTGACAGGGCTAGTACATAACACGTGCTTGCTAAGGTTTTGGTGCAGACTAAGCTGTTGTCACATGAACCTAGCTTAAAGTACCACAAAGAACACCATTAGTTATAACTGTCGACCCGAGACCCATACTATCTCTGTTCCTGATTAGTGGGGTGTACATAAAGCATTTCTACCTCACAACAAAAATATTACGTAATTAATAACCAACCTTGGTTCCAGTTTGCATAATAATAATTACTTTCAATTCGTGCCTACCCCGTAAGGGAACTGGCGTGAAGTTATGTATGTATGTGTGTATGTACTTTCAATTGATTTTTGAGTGTTGTTAACCATGTTACAAAAAGAATATTAAACTAAAGAATATCCAACATTCTATATGTAGATCACTTATCTACATATAGAATGTTGGAGCTAAACTTAAGCTAGAAAGGCAAAGCAAGAAAAAGATAGATGCATTATATGTAATAACTTGTGGTGTGACAGAGGCCGTATGCCAGTATAGAAGAGTATAAAAGGAAAGGATAATTATTATGCCGATCCCAATTGTTTGGTAGAAGGAGACAAAAAGCAACGTTATTTATTGCGCGTTTGAAAAAAAATGGATATTTTTCTTAAAATTTGTCTCTATTATGAATAGAATTATTCTATTCACCTCCATTATCCGTCGGTGTAGCAAACATGTATTTCTGTTAACATAAACAAACCATATTACCGCTACGGTCGTCGAAGATAACTGCGTTATAATGAAAGTGCAGCGTCCCCGTGTACGGACCTGTGATATTATTGAATTAAATCAACTTCCTCACAACAAAGTAAAATGGACCGTCCGAGTTTTAGTATCTATTAGTGTTCCATCAGGTCCATTTAACCAATATATTAAATTATTTAAACTCGTCTTTTATAATGGAAGCAAAATGTTAGGAATAACAATGACACGGCAAAAAGCGTAATTTTATAAAACTTCCAAATCCTACATGACTAGACAACGTCACGTGTCACCTTTGTCTCGGTTCCTGACATTTTATTATTTACATCATACTAGAATGATGACATAAAGATGAAAGTCACGGGACAAAAAGAATGTTAAACTACAAGATGGATGGGTACAAATGTAAAAGCAGCCCATAAAAGAGATGGATGGATTATGTGAAGGATGATATGATGATTTGTGGTGTGACAGAAGATTTATGTCAGAATAGAGGAGTGTGCAAAGAAAAGATATATTGACTCCAAATAATTGGGATAAGGTATACGAAAAGAGGTACTAGAATATTAGACCAAATGAGAGTAAAATTTATGAAGTATGTCACGAGTCTCGCGTTTGGCGCCAACGTCTGTTGCGTCGGCCATCGCTAAGGAGATATCTCGCTTTAGCCACAAAAGCGATAAAGTAAACGTTGTGTCTTGCCACGGTCTGTCATACAAGCAGCAAGTATGCTATTGTCTGATCACGTTCGTCGTATTGGTAGGTTCGCGTAGCGTCGCATTCGTTTTAGATGCAGGACGAAGCCCAATGTCGTGTTTGAATCATAAGTGTTATGGAGACTTGACCCACGCAACCAGTCTTGATGAGCTAAAGAAAACTGCCATTTAGGCATTGTGTAAATGGCACCGTTGTCTTTATTTTTACAAGCTTTTATTTAACTTGCAATGGATGTACCTATGTATGTAATAGGTTAGGGAAAATGTCTTTTCGCATATAGTATGTATGAACATGTAATAAGATCTCTTTGGCTATACCATTTGTATCTGGCTGGTTTTGGTATCATTTAAAAGTTTTAATTTTAAAGAAGACAATTCCAAATTCAAATTAGGAAAATGTGTGATTTTCATTTGTTTTTATTATTGTTAAAATGAGTGAATCTAATGAAGAAATTCGATACATTTTAAAATTTTACTACAAAAAACGTAAAAATGCAACACAAGCCGCGAAAAAATTTGTGATGTTTATGGACCTAATGCAGTATCTGTGAGAGTAGCGCAAATTTGGTTTAAGCGTTTTCAATCCGGAAATTTTGATATCAAAGATGCACGTCGCCCTAGTCGCCCTGTTACGGACAAAATTGATGCCATTTTTGAAAAAGTGGCGCAAGATCGGCATATTAGTAGTTACGATGTAGCTGGAGAACTGGGAATTGACCACAAAACGGTTTTGGCGCACTTGAAAAAAGCTGGGTACACAAAAAAGCTCGATATTTGGGTGCCTCACGAGCTCACTGAAAGAAACCTAAACAACCGTGTACTCATTTGTGATTCTTTATTACGACGTAATGAAACCGAACCATTTTTGAAGAAGCTAATAACTGGTGATGAAAAGTGGACCACGTACGACAAGAACGTGCGAAAAAGATCGTGGTCAAAGGCCGGTCAGGCTTCACAGACTGTGGCGAAACCCGGGTTAACTCACAACAAGGTAATGCTGTGTGTATGGTGGGATTGGAAAGGCATTATTCATTATGAGCTGTTATCGCCAGACATGAACATCGATTCTGAACTGTACTGCGAACAACTGATGAGATTAAAGCAAAAAGTTGAGAGAAAGCGGCCGGAAGGGGGTGTGGTTTTTCACCACGATAACCTCACACATCTTTAGTCACTCAGCAAAAATTACGAGAGTTTGGCTGGGAGGTGTTAATGCATCCGCCGTATAGTCCTGACCTTGCACCTTCAGATTTTCAACTTTTTCGGTCTCTGCAGAATTCGTTAGGCAGTGTCAGGTTAACATCACGAGAGGACTGCCAAAACCACTTGTCGCAGTTTTTTGATCAGAAGCCCCAAAAGTTTTATAGCAGTGGGGTCACGTCCCTACCTACAAGATGGCAAAAAGTTATCCAACAAAATGGCACCTACATACTTTAGTTAAATGTAAATAAACTTTATAAAAAAAACCTTTATTTAAAAACATTTTTAAAAAAGCTTATTGGCATCCATAATTTGGAGTCCCAGACAAATTATAACTTGTATTGGAATAAGTAAAAAACTTACCTGTATCTGTATTTGTGGTATGACAGAGGACGTATGTCAGTGAGAACAGAGGAGTATAGAAGGAAATGACAAATTGTGCCAACCCCAAATAATTGGGAGAAGGTGAAAGAAAAAAGAGGTAAGGAACTTACCAAAGCATGAACAGTCTTCCACCCAGCCCTGGATGCAGCTAACAGCAAAGGTGACCTTCCCTCTTTATCTAAAGGGTTAATATCGGAACCCTCGGCTATCAGATATTTTACTATATCTGGATGGTCAAACATGGCAGCGCAGTGAATAGGTGTCATTCTTTGAACGTCACATGATGTTAAACAAGCCATTTTCTCTTTTGGCTGCATGGTGAACATTAGTTTTACCATCTCAAGAGCACCCTATATAACAAAATAGTTTCTAATAACTCAGGAATATAACACAGTGTTTATAGGTATTACAGCATATCATACCTTTTTCTAAAACATTAATAAAAATTGTAAGACTATCGTTTGCTATCGCTTGATTTTTTTTCATTTTGTGACTTATTTAAACATTTAAATACACAGCATGAATTTGAACCAAGTGAATGTATGCATCTACTCATTATCAGCATTTTAGTGTTAAAGCTCAATTGTGTCCAGCACATTGGTCTAGTTTTAATCTACTTTCTTACTTTTTCTTTGCAGTGTCGCAGTCATTGACATGTATAATTGCAAAATCATTGGCGTACAAGGCATTCATACCATACCTCACGTAGAATATTTCTTGGCGTTTCTCCTTTTACAGGAATCTGGCCGAGGCATCCTAACCCATAATTTAATTCCCAGCAATGTAGATGATTCTCTAGCAGTACAATTAATACGTTATGGTCACATGAACCATGTAACAAACACGATTGTTTCTGATAAAATCCATATTTTGGGAAATAATATCACAGATATAGCAAACTAGATAAAAAGATTTAAATGTAAAAATTCAAATACGAATTTTTATTCAGGTTTTCTTTTAAGTCCAAGAGAAATGTTAGAAAATAATATATAAGAATATATCAAATAGTTAATTTAGACTACCTGAGCACATGCCAAATGCACTGGAGTTGACAAGTCATGTTGCTGAGTTGAAATTTTGGCGCCAGACTTCAAGCACAGTTCGACAGCTTTGATGTCCCCTCCATGCACAGCAGAGTGCAGGGGCACATTTCCTTCGTTATCATACAGAGAAATCATTGATTCTCTTGTACACCCTTTTGATTCGCCCCACTGAAGAAAAACCTCTATGGTTCTGGATGAGGCGTTTTTAGCAGCCTCATGGATAGGGTAATAACCGTTATTACATGGACGCTTCCACTGGGCTTCCAAGTCAGTAATCTGTTGATAGGTTTAGAAACAATTTAATAAACCCATTAGTAGTAAAGATATCCGTTACTTTAGGATGAGACGTTTAGTCTCATTCAAGATCTTTCCTTTTAAATACTGTTTAATATATTTCTAGATAACACTGTTTGTTTGGCGTATGGTACTACATACATGACGTATGCGTATGTAGTCATATGCCACGCAAATTCATATACCACGGAAACCATCCCATTTTTGTTGAAGAACGTATCCTCGTCAATCGTTTAATGACGTTAACCTTGAGTAGTCCTCAGAAAATAAATTGTTTTTCAAAACACAAAATTATTCTGTACGCATCTTTTTCTTAAACGTATTTTTTTGGTCTTCAACGCTTAAACCTATTTAAGCATTTAGATTTAATTTCCTTGCAAAGACTAAACAATAAACAATCCCCTACTCATTGTTCATATAAATAATAATGATTTTTTTATGTTTGTTTTTTATGCGTCCCTAAATCATTGATTAGATAGTGATGAAACTCTGGCAGGGCGTCCTGAAGACGCCCGCGAGGATTTCTGGCACAAAACACAGAATATACAACCAAACAATTTTTTACTTTACGTGGTAATGTAACGTATTCCGGACGCAGCAAAAAAAATTAGAAAACTAAGAAATTGTACAGTCCAAATTAAATGCTCAACAGGCCCCAGTATCACAAGTGATAATCAAATTTTAACTAAAAAAGTTCATCATCAATTAAACGCAAGAACTAACCAAAATCTTAGCACATTTTTCGTGATCATGAATGGCGGCAAAGTGTAAGGCTGTTCGTCCGTGTTCGCCACCTTGATTTACGTCAATCAGATTCTTGTACTTCACAAATACTTCGAGAACAGAAACCTGTATATGGAAAAATACATTTGATTTGATACGAAATAAAACTTCAGAGCCTTGCATATTTGTATATACTTTAGATTAAATACAAGGCCATTAATGTAATAACAATAGCAGCATTAGCAGCCCAAGAATTTTAGAATTTGCCTGACTACATATTGTTTCAATTATAAAGTTTAAAATAAGAAACAATCCGCGGTTAGAATTTAATTAGCTATGACATCCCACGTTATTGTGATTAACAAATTTTGTGTTATCGCAGAACATACAAAAACGTAACGTAACGAATTTGAAATTTAAATTGCAAAATACTGATGCTCGGGCTTCACCTGTATATATTTATTATAGTACCTATATAATATTGTATGATATTTTATTTATTCACTGTGGTCAATGCGGCTTATTTATAGTGTTAAAAAAAATTCGTTAATGAATAACTACATACCATATCTGTCAATATTTAACGTCATTAAAAACTAATAGCAATTATCGAGTTACGCGTTAACCCATCACTACAGCTGTGTGTAACGGCCTATAACAACACCAAAGCAGTAAGGTAGGTAGGTAAGTATGGCCATAAAAATGATATAATATATCTATTGCAACAAGGATCAACTATTGGAATAGTAATTTGTATGTTTTACTTGGCAACGATTTCAAGATGTAGAAAATTCTTATTTATTTATTTTTGCTTTTTAGATAACTGATATCAAATTTATTTTCAAAAGTGAGTTTCTTTTTTTTAAATGTTTTATACTTTTGTAATCAGAGGCAGACCTAGTAAGGTAGTTTCTTGAATGTAGAAACGAAGGCTAGATGAAATGGACCTTTAACTCAATTCACACTCTCGTGTTGGTTTTCGCCAAGTCCAGTACGGTCCAACATGTTTCTTTATTATATTTTATTTAAGTAGGTATCTTTTCGTTTTGGGATTGTCAAATACCTAACAAAAATGAACAAGCGAGAGTTATCACTCACTACATTGGAATTTGAAATTTCCAAATCCTATTTGAATTTGAGGAGTTCTCCTTGCTATATTTTCGGAGTGCAAAGTCCAATACCAATAAAAGTTACATCGTTATATTTATTAGATATTTTCTTATTTCAAGTATAAAGTTCAGCTTCAGTTTATTTACCTATTATTAAAGGTAATAATTATAAAACATGAGCTTTTTAAAAAGGGGGTCATAATATTTCTACGTGGCTGGCAACATTTTTGAGAAGGCCCTGGTGTTGCAAACGTCCATAATCGACGGTAACCATTTTCCACTAAGACCGTCTAGATCAAGTAATAAACAATTCAATCAAAATTTATGTAATAATTAATCACTTACTTTATTAAGTTCCGTCGCCAAATGTATAGGGGCCTGAGTGCGCTCGTTTAATATTCCCGAGTCTACGCGCCTGTTACAAACACAAGAAATAAATAAATCTAAAAACATCATCAATTAATTATTATCAATCCCATGTAACGGTGGGTTTAACAAAGAACACTTTTGTTAAGGCTATCAAAAGCAGCCAAACAAAACATACTTCATATTTCGATGCTCCAAGCCAGTCTAAGTAATAAATAAATGAAGATTTTGCTACTTGTCGTTCTAGATACTGACAACAACAATAGCTTTCGTAGTGAGTTTATTTATGTTTATATTTAATTGTAACCATATCCTGTTTTCAGCTTACTAATATATTATACAGTCATTGGTACATTCTCAGAAATGTAATGTAAATAACTTTAAAAATCATAGAATTCGAGTGCCTAAAGCAGTATTCGTACGACGAACATGACAAGAATCAAAATAAAGTGGAACTGGTATGAAGTAGATGACTAATATACAAAGTTAGAGGAAGATGACGAATTCATTGAATATCTGTTTTAGTCATAGCGGTTACGGAACCCTAAAAATAAAAATATAATACGTTTATATTTGAATAAAAGTTCTGATTTCATCCTCAATGTTTTATTATTGTATTTAATAATATTTGGTTTTGAATTCTATTTCTTTATTTACCGATTTCACAGGCTTTTTTATATGTATTTTAGATTGTATGATGTTTAAACATCATAGATAGAACTTTACAATTTCTATTTCTAAAATCTATTATTCTATATAGATACTAGGCGTGTGTAATGAGTGATGTGTGTGATTTATAAAAAATATTATGTTACGATGTAATGAGGTTTGATGACAATGAAAGAGTTGCGTCGCAAACATTCAATATTAAAAGTAGAATACATCGATCACTAATGATTAGTGATCGATGGTAGAATATTATATATAGAATACACCTTCTTGTACAGTCATGCCCAGAAGGCAGTCAAAGTCATTAGGCCGGGCCGCTTGCAGATTTGATATTAGATTCCACTACGCTGATTAACGTTCACCTAAAATTTCAACATAAAATCTAACAAATAAGTGAAAAAAATTTACTTACTGTTGTAGCAAGAACTCAACAGATTGAAGCGCCTCGTTCTCAACAGCAACATGAAGGGGTGTGTTGCCAATGTTGTCAGAGACATTCAGATCTAAAACAAAAACCATGTAATACATGTTATATTTTTCTCACGATTTCACTAGCGTTAATTTGGAATCAATAAGCCGCAAATTTCTTCCATTATTTGAGTAGGTAGTAGCATATTTATATATATAAAAATTAATGCTTTCTAATTACTAGTACAGGTTCATATCTGGCCACAATCTCCAGTCCAACATGAAGCACGCTTACCTAGGAGGTACTAGTCGCAAGCAAGCAAGACTTGAAGACGCAGTCTCATTGTTTATCTGTGTGCAAAAGTGGACATGAAGTGCATTGTTCAATCTACTCGTATATCTCAAGACCGTTAAGGTGGATACAAAGAAACTTCTAAAATAAGTAATTTTCACATTTATATTAAACTATCTGTTACCTGAAATTTCATGAAAAATAAAATATAACTTAAACGATGGAAGTATAGGCATTAAGACCTTCGCCGCTTTGTTCCGAAATGAAACACATCAAAACAGCCTAGGTTATACACCCCTCTCATTTTCCGCCATCCACCCAACTTGTCGTGCCCCCAATATATTTTTTAAATTTCATGATATGATTAGAATAAAAGGTATAAATTAGTTAATATAGACTATGTAACAAATCACTGCCAAAGGGAAGCCCGAATGGCTGGTTGCATTGCCACGCTGTATGACAAAGCTTATTTCCTGGGCGAAATATGAACCAGTCCTCTGATCACAGGTGACATCAAAGAGTTTCTTCGAGGAACTCATCTGCCGATGAATCCCACGGATCTAATGTTTCAACTCCAAAAGACTATATAACCGTTACCTAAGGTTCCATGTTTGCGCCGTTTGAGAGCGTCAGTTTTTAATAAAAGGTCTATTTATTAACGGAATGTTATTCCCAGAATATTGATTCTCAACACAAGAAACCTCACTCAATTCAAAAAATTCACTATCTCATTTAAAATCAGTATACATTTTAAGCAATTTTTCTTAGCAAATTTTTCTAGATGGCACTATTATAGCAGATTGCATAGAATGTATACTTTGAGTAACTTCATAAAGCAAGGTTGATGTTATGCATAAGTAATGTTCACGGGAACGACCTACGTCAGTGCGTTTTTACGTTGCCACTTAATGGCTCCGTGGAGTAGTTGCACCGATAGAATAAAAGTATTTCTTAATATGTAAAATAACAAAGGAACTATCATTCAATATATAACCATTGAAATGGTAATAGATTATGAAGCAATAAAATTAATAAAAAACTAAGAAATAGAATAAGCAAAATGTACATTATGACCGATAGTAGAAGGAGAATGTAAAGACAAAAAAGTAATAGGAAAGTTTTTGTAAAAAATATACATTAAGATTAAACATGTATGTAAATTAGTAATATAGAATAACACTGTAGTTATCATAGAAATTAAGAACAATGTAATAGTACTAAAAGCCTTTTAAATAAATAAAGCAAGAAAAATAAAGATACAAAAACATAAAAAAGATAAAAAAGACCCTGACACATCTAGTTCGTCAGGATGGAGAAGAATAATATATATATATATAATTATATATATATATATAATTATATATATATATATATATATAATTATATATATATATATATATATATATATATATACATATACATCTATATATATACACACACATATACATATATATATACATATATATATATATATATATATATATATATATATATATAATCTTGGTGATTTTCATGTCACATATATCATTTAAAGGATAGTTTTGTCTTCCTAGTTCTTGTAGTATTAGTCCGTTATAACAATAAAGAGTTACGAGTTATATTTTTGAATTAAATCAGTTTTGTAATCCTATATTTTCTCAATAATTTTTCCATATCAACTGCCTTCTTGATAACAATAATGAGTATTAATTAATATATGAGTTTTAAAAACTGTGGTTGCAGAAAATGGTACGGTCAAGAGATTGGCCCTTATGTTGTTCCATGTTAGGATATTATTGGCTGAGTTAGTTTTAATTTTATTATAATCATGATAGCAGTTCAAAGAAATATCAAACTTCCAAAAACTTAAGAAATTGCTGAATATTTTGTCAGATTAACTCGATAAAAAGATCAGTAAACCATTTCTCAAAAGATGATACAAAAAGCTAAATTAATAAAAGTAGACAATTCCTATTGTAAACATTGATAATAATTTTAATAGTAACAGCTAAATTCTCTTTAAGTTAAACGCCATTTAAATCTTCTAAGTGCAGCCTCAAAAGTCAAATAAATAACTTACCAGAAGTCCTCCTGCGTCACATCGACACTTGCAACTGATTGACGTATTTTGCAATACGTGCTAGGATCTGGGAAGTCAGGTTTACTAATAATCAAGTAACTAAGGGGTGCTGCCGTCTTGCATTTCTAGCACTACATCACGGCAGCTCAGGCATAAATGCATTGTTAAGTATATCGTTAAAGCATTTTCTCACCCGTGTGTCGCTCTGCGATCTCACAAGCATATTTAGTTTATCAAACTTTTCGCTTAGACGACAGTATAAGTTTGTTTTAAAATAAAATAATAGAGTTGTATTCTAGTCTTTATTTATACTTTCATCATAATACAAACTTAGGAGACCGCACAGTATAGGACAATACAATAGACTTAGTTCCAAGCCGATGAAACTGACTCCTTTAACATATTAACGTGTAAAAAGGATGATAAGAAAAATTTAGAAATACAAAACACCCCTAAGTCTATTATACTAAAAAAGTAGTATATAAAAGAAAATAAATGAAAGCAGAGTCACAAAACAAGTATATGACAGCAATGTGACTGGTAAAGTAGGTGCCGGTAGACCGAGACGTACTCATCATGATCAAATTGAAGATATTTTGAAGGAAGAAAATACTAATGAAAGTTGATGAAGCGAAAAATGTTTGTCAGAAGAGATCCATCATATCTGCCCGCTCCAATGGGAAACAGGCGTGACAATATATATGTATGTATGTAAAAGAAAAATCTCGAAATGTGTGCTGGGACACATATTAGAAGTAAACTTCAACGGACAAGTGGAAAAACCAATCGCAGCGGACAAGTTGGAAAAGGAATGGCAACGGATAAGTGGAAAAACGAATCGCAGCGGACAAGTGGAAAAACTTCAACTGACAAGTGACAAAATCAATCGCAACAAAATTTTAACTTACGGGAAAAGTTTTACGGGCAGATTGTTAATGTACTTGTCCAATTTGAAAACCTGTCCGTAAAACTTTAAGTTAAAATTTTGTCCGTTCACTTCACTTGTCCGTTGAAGTTTCACTTCTAATATGTGTCCCAGCACACATTTCGATTTTTCGCAGATTTACTGCCAATTATGATTTGGTTAGGTTAGGTACATTTTAATGAATGCATTTTTTATTTAAACATATTTTATTTTATCAAAAAAAAAAAACTGAATTCGATCCGGAACCAAAAAAACATCCATAGTCTACTCTAAAATTGTTTATTAATATTTTTTTACACAGATCACAAATAGAGGCAGTGATGCCCAGCCACGTGGAGAGCAGAGGTATAGTTCGATGCAAACTTAAGTTTGCCTCCATTAATGGCGGCTCGGAACATCGCAAATATCGATGCGCAGAACGCGATTTTAGGTATTAGAGGGACGAGGTCGCTCGCTTTCTCGTTTACGGGACTTCCCCGGCGCTCGGATCACCAGGGCTGCCAATTTAGCGCTTTCGGAGCTAGATATAGCGCTTTTTAGGGCAACCCAGCTTCCAACTTTATTAACCAACTTCCAGCGCAAAATCTTGCGCTTTTCATAATATGCAAATATCTAATTAATATTATAATAAATATATATGAATATCTATACTAATATTATAAAGAGGAAAGATTAGATTGTTTGTTTCCATTAAAGAGGCTCTAAAACTACTGAACCGATTTGAAAAATTCTTTCACTGTTGGCAAGCTACGCTATCCCCGGGTGACATAGGCTATATTATATTTACAAAAAAGTTAGGGATTCTTACTAAAACTCCAATAATGTAACCCAATGTGTAAAAAATATACCTAAAATCGCGTGCGCTGCGAAAAATAATGATGATAGAATAAAATGATGTACTACGACTTTGCAGAACACATCATTATTTACAAAAAGTGTCGCGACATCATATTTAGACTATTATAGTTATGGCAGGGCCATCAGTTTGATCAGCACAGCATCTAAAGTGTATGCGAAGATTATTGAAAAGAGAATGAGAGTTGTATCCGATGGATTACTGTGGGATGCACAAGGTGGTTTCAGAAATGGAAGGGGATGTATGGATCAAGTTTTCTCTCTCCGCAATATCGTAGAGAAGCAGCTGGCTATGGGCCGGAAGGTTTTCTGCGGTTTTGTGGATCTAGAGAAAGCATTTGACAGTGTTGTGCGGAAGGACCTCTGGGACATATTGCCCGGATATGGGATTAATGGCCAATTGATGCGTGCTGTGCAGTCCACTTACGAGGGCTGTATGGCATGCGTGCGAGTGGAAGGCAGCCTGTCGCCCTGGTTTGACGTCAATATTGGCGTCCGCCAGGGCTGCGTGCTGTCGGCTTTGCTGTTCATCCTATATCTGGACGATTGTCTCCAGAGAATAAGATTGATGGATGTTGGGGTGCGGATGAGTGATCTAGTTGTAAGCACCTTGCTTTATGCGGATGATGCCGTGCTTTTAGCCGAATCGCCATCAGAACTGCAAACACTAGTCACAATGATGAAAGATGACTGTCAGGCGAGAGGCTTACATTTGAATGCGAAGAAAACAAAGGTTATGGTGTTTGAAAGAGAAGAAACCAGAACGAATGCAAGGATAATGGTCGATGATGTTATGCTGGAGCAAGTGAATGAGTTTGTATATCTTGGATGTGCTTTTAGCAGGGATGGAAGGTACACCGCTGATATAGAAAGAAGAGTGAATTTGGGGAATAGTTTAAATGGAGCGTTAGGTAAACTTCTAGGCGCTAAGAACCTCAGCCAGAAGGCCCAGCTCGCCGTACACAACGCGGTGCTGGTACCTACGCTCGCGTATGGAAGCGAGAGTTGGGTATGGAAGAAAGAGCATGAAAGTAGAGTAAACGCGGTCGAGATGCGAGCACTGCGCAAAATCTGCGGAGTGACGCTCGCGGACCGCGTTCGTAATACCGAAGTAAGAAAGAGAGTTGGTCTGAAAGAGAGTGTCGGGGTGAAGGTAAGGAAAGGAATGCTCCGGTGGTTCGGGCATGTGGAAAGAATGCATGATGAAAGAATGACTAAACAGATATACAATGCAAAAGTGGATGGATGCAGAAGTCGTGGAAGGCCACGACACACCTTCCATGATCAAATTGATCGTGTACTAGCAGAAGGTGATGTCAGGAGCCTTAAGAACAGACGAGCTTGCATGACAAGAGTTATGAATGTCAAAGAGGCAAGTGAGGTGTGTAAGAATAAGCCTAAATGGCACTCTGTTATTCGTGCCTACCCCGCAAGGGAACTGGCGTGAAGTTATGTATGTATGTATGTATAGTTATGGCACAATAAGTGTACTTTTATTTTAAAATTTTAATTAAAATTCCGCCGCTAGAAAAGGCTTTTTATTTTTATCTTGGTATTCATCCTTATCAAAATAAATTACTTCATATACAAGACTGCTTCAATACCTTTATATAACTTTTTGAATTATTCAATTCGGACATTCCATTCGAAAGATATCACGAGTTTAAAAATGTAAGTATTAGAACACGCGGCCGTGACGCTTTTTCGTGACAGAAAAATTGTAAGACCCCGTCTATATAGAAGTTTCACTTCAAAAAAGATTTCTGTTCCATCAAGAGACAGCCAAGGCGAAATAATAAAACTTCTTAATATTACTTTTTAGACATCATTATGTATCTCATGATTCCAGACAAGTGTATATTTATTAGAAACATACCTAGTATACATATTGCTTTCGTCAAATATCAAATTCGAAATCCATAAATTAATGTACATTAATAGATCTATAAAGGCAACTGTCAGTACATTCAAAAACATATTCCCTAGCTATTTTGAGAAAAATGGCACCCCATATGAATTTATTACATTCGCCTGTCGATCTCTCCGTTCGTCTTTGTATGTCTCAGACATATTTCTTCGAAACTCGTGGGTAAATATAATAGGAGGAATTTTGAAGAAACCATAATGGTAAAGCTCTTGAGTATGTTAGAAAATATTTTCTATTAAATTTCTTATAATAAGGTATCGTAGCCAAGCAACAACACCAGTTGCTGCCTCTGCGAAACCTTTCAATATGCGTTGCCCAAAACATACTTGCCTAATTTTTTAGATTACTTTGTTTATAAGCCTTATTTTATATCAAACTAGCTGATGCCTGCAACCTCGGCCGCATGGTGCGGTTTTTTAACTATCCCACGGGAACTCTTTACTTTTTGGGGATCAAAAGTATCCTACATGTTGACCAGGGATACTACCATACAAAATTTCATTTAAATCGGTCCAGTCGTTTCGGAGATTAGCCGGTACAAACAGACAGAGAACAAAACAGAGAAACAAAAAATTAAAAAAAATCTAAATTAGTTCTATTTCGCTTCCTACATCCCCGACTCGGTTTTTAGCATTTTTTTTCATTGTACAGAAAATCGACCTCTACAATTTTATTAAATGTATAGATAACTTGCGTAACTAAAATGTATGAAAATTCATACATACGTTTTTATCCGTACGTATGCGGCACAAGTTATAAGAACACAACCCTTTATCATGACTTATGGAGAAAACAAGCGAGTATAAAGAATAATTTATCATTATTACAGAAGTTACGTCGGATCTTTATACTTTCATAGCAAAATAAAATTTCGTATAACTTGTACTTAGGTAAATAAATAAATATCATAAGTATTTTAGTGTTTTCATTTTTCCTACAAGTTGTCTTAAGATATATGTTCTCGAAAAATCAGTCTTATGCTTGCCCCATACTGGTCGGTATAAGTCTATGTGGTGCGTCCAGATGTTGAGAACAATATCACTGACGTCCTTGTGTCCTATGCGTAAAGCTCCTTTTGACTTGTATTTTCTGAGTCGGTACCGGCTGGTATAGAATCCCTTACTGAATTTCGTAGTTTTACCGGAGTACGATAGGAACTCTCACAGGCTTACATCCTCGGCAGTCTTCGTTTTCATGAGAAAGCGGACAAGCTGCACGAATGTCATTTCCGCTGATTCGCCCTGTTATATGGAGACTAGCCTGTTATGAGAGGAATAAATATCTACCAATGCCGTCTTCGACAGGTCCCGGTGGATAGTCAGACACAAGAAATTTTGGCTTAACATCCAACGAGAGATGCCGAGGACACGCAAAGTGGTGAAGAATAGTAAATCAGATATCACTCTCAGAGGGGGGCGGTCTGAACGAAACGAGGATTTAACGCTGGGATAATGATAGATATTACAGTTTTAAGCAACGACATAAATCTCCAAGAAGAATACAACGCGAAAGAATACAGAAAACGCGAGGAAATAAAATAAATATTGTCATAGCTTATATCAAAGATTGATCATATTTTTCTAATATCTTTAAAAGGGTGACGTCTGATTTGAAATTGCCACGTTCCTACGTTCACGTGTTTCGCCCGCGTGACCGCTGGCACTTTGTATCAAATCAGCTTCACGGCCCATAGTTTGCGAATCTCTGCTACCTAGAGAATGCCTAGAGAAAAATTTTGTTTATCAAAATGGTTTAAAGAAACCGACAACTGGTTCACATTATAATGCATGAATATGATATAAAATATTGACTAAACTAATAGCCTGTGTGTCACTGAACGTAATTGAATAATTTGTGGTAAATTTATTTATCGTTAATCGCGTTCGCTTTGCCATTCAAGAAGAGAATTCCGTCTTTTAGGAACGTCCTGTACTGATAGTGATCTGGCACTAGAATTTGTAAATTAATTTTAAATTTTATGTACAGATATAATTTATTTTTAGTATTTTTTTCTTGAGGTTTTGTTTATATTTTTGTATGATTAATCTAGAAAATAATAATTTTTGACAATTAGTTATGAATAATTCAATTAATTAATTGTGATTATGATTCTCTACGCTTAATTTTGTGGGTATTATGGCATTTAGGTCATAATAATCAGTGACACTTACATACAAATGTATTTAAATCCTCTGAACCTTGCGAAATATGAAAATGAAGCGTACACGAAAAAGTAAGTAAAATCCCTGCATTAATTTACTGAATTTTGATTGAAATTCGTTAAGTCAATTCAGAGCATAAGACAAACTTTCAGATAGTTGAGAATTCTGAAGACTAGTTATTTATAACTTATGCGTGAGATATTCTTAGCTCTGTGGTCGTCTCGGATCTTCGGTCTGTAACCCGTCGCCCGTCATCATTTAATCTATTATTATAGCCCTTTGGCTAGCACAATTAGATTCAACCCCTTCTCATGCCAACAGTCCAGCAGAGGAAATGCCCCTTGGGAGCTTCTTCAAGGAGGTTGGCTCTGGACTCTAGCATCTTCGTGAAGCGGGTGCGCTCACCCCAGCATCAGTGGCCAGGTTCCCGTCTTCTCTTCGAAGCCGGTAGGCTTCGAACCTTTCGTAGCGACTTTGTTATTGCAATGTCTATAGGCAAAGGTAACCATTTTCAGTTAATTTGCTTAATTCAGCAATAAAAAAAATAGAATCATGACTCACCTCCGCCATAGTTTTTGATGAACTGCAGAATGTTTATGTTGTTCCTTGCTGCAGCCTGATGAGCAGCAGTACGGCCGCGCCCGTCCCTAACTGCAAGTCGCGAGGGCTCACTCAGATATAACCGCATAAAATCTTCCACATTTCCACTCTCAGCCGCCTGCAAAAAAATCACAAATGAACGATGATGCAATACGGTGTAGACTTTCAATTAAGAACTGAGAGCTTTTCACGTTAGATTTTTTTACTTCTTTACTTCAGTTAAAATTAAAGTAAAGAGTAAGTTGTGTAATAATTATTATAAACTTTCCAATCGTTTGGATTACGCATATTGAAGTAAACTATAATATTATTTTCATGTAAAAGAGCGTGCGCTAAAATATTTATTATGACTATTTTAGCGTCCTATATATGTTCTTACTTCTAAAATATCACGTTAAAAATAATTTTAATAACTGTTTATACAATGAATAATACGGTATTTGATTCATTTAAATTATGCCGTCATAACTTGCTATTCTCATACAAATCTAAGTTTCGTTTCGTTTGAAAGTGTCCGGATTGATATTATAAATTTAATAATGTGCACGTTCTTAAACTATTTATTTTAGTTTACAACTCCTATGTTTCTTAGTAGGGAGGAATGCAATGAGCTCCGAGAATGCAATCTTCAAGTAATTTATCCTGAAATGCAGTAAAAAATCCTTACAGACGAACTCAAGTAAACTTAAGAACACAATGCTGTGTAAGCCTGAAATTTGACTAAAGAGCACTAATAAAGAACAACGCGAATACTAAAACAATAAGACTAATTTCGAATCGATTCTTTTATTTTAAATGTGACTTTACATGATTAGTTTACCTATTCAATTGTTTTTATTTTATTTATTGCATGTGTTCAGCAGACAGGCAGACGGCCCACTTCATGAAAAGCAAGTAAATCTCACTTATGAACGTTTGTAACTCCAAAGGTGCTACGAATGTGCTGCCGCTCTCTAAAGGGAGTCTGGAACTTGGCCACTAATACCGGAAGACAAATCAAGGTTATGGGGTATACTCTAAACCAGGGGAGTTGCCATCCAGACAGGCAGATACCCTACCCCCTGGCTGTGTGTCGCCTTTTACGATAGGCTCCCGGCCGCAGGAAACATTATTATTTCTCCGTTCCTACACGGATAGCATGTATGTTTAGTTAATATCAATATGTTTTTATTATATTTCAATGTATAATATATATATATATATATATAGGTATATATTTACATGTATCTATCTACGTATTTCATTTAGATTTATTTTAATTATTTATTATTATGTATGTATGTATGTGTGTAAGTACAAATTTATTTTCACTTATGTATATATTTATTGCATTTTTAAACTTTAGTTCGCTCGTTAGCTCACAAATGAATTCAGAAAAGCCTGTTATTAGCCCTACATTATAAGTAATTTTTGTTCTTGTTTGTATTATTGATATGCGCTGTTAGTATTGTTTCAATAATGAAATAAAAAAATAAGTTTTAGAATTTTGAAACAAAAAGCCAGCAGGCAAAAGCCAAATCCATGTTCTTCCCCAATCTCATCTCAGCTAAATATTATGTTCGACAAGTTCCCATAAACCAAACAATATAAGGTTTTTGTTATATTATTGTATAAGTTCACGTTTGACCGACATTGCACTTGACGTCAGGTGGAAATACACTCTAAGTTGGAGCAAGCTTACCTAGAGAATACCTGGTCTCGCAAAACTTGAAGACACATAAATTCTATGTTTCAGGAAAAACAGGTAACAATCCACTCCTCAGTACATAAAATAAAAGTGGAAGCATAACGGTTCATCCGCTTAGTCAGCAGCCTCATTGTATATTATGGTTATATATTATAATTTATATAACATCAACTTCCATACATGTTCCACAACAAAGGTCGGACATCCCAGTTCTTAGGGAGAACGGACATCATAATATCCGCCACGTGATAACTAAAACCGCCAATCCGTCTCCACGCTTGCCCTAGGCGAATTGGCCATTATGGTTTTCCGGTAATCTCGATCGTTGTGCAGGTGTCTTCGTGTTAATTGTAACATCACGATCGATAAGTCATGATAATTGTAACAATATGCACATTGGTTTATAATTTTCGTTCACTTGTACACACATCACACACAATTTCCAAATGTATAAACTTTAAAATAATTTTCTATTTTTAAATTGTATAACAAACGAGTTGCCTGTAAGTGGGCGCTACCAACTGTAACACAGTATTAAGAGTATATATACTACATAACATGTCCTTTTTGTGGCTCGAGTTTGAGATTCGATAGCGCTACCTACTAAACTATCATGACATGTAATTTATACTATAGCGAATCTAAAAGTTCACGGCAATGTATGTGTACTGATAATGTCGTTAATTATCCTGTTTGACCGGTCCTAAGAATCCATTCACCGTTTATAGTTACTTCCTGTAGTATGTAGGATTGCATCCAGAAGGGCCAATTAAATAGTTCAGTCTCTACTTTGTATAACCACGGGAGTCACAAAAAAACTAACGTAAAATTATGTTTACAAAGTAACATTATATACCCCAAATGGGAGTCGTTCTGCAGAAAAATGACCTAATCCACAGATTTACAGTAACACAATACAGTTTTTGTTTCTTTATGTAGATATTTGAAACCATGATAGTCAAAATTTGTGACACTTATTAATGTAACTACTAAAATCACTGAAAATAAATTTAGGCCACTACGGTTTCAAAGATATACACGTAAATAAAAAAATATGTACGTAATCAACTTTTTGATTGTAAATTGGTGCATTAGGCCATTCTTTCGCTGAGCTATTCTTCTCGTTTCTCGAACGATTATGTTTGAATACGTTTACGTAGGTAGCACGTTAATAATTATTTCGTTCCTTGAGTGTTCTTTTATTTGAAGAAATTATGTAAATTGCAAAAGTAATGCCAAAGAGATCCTTTACTAACCCGAGTTTGTAATTTACATTTTTGAATAAAGATTAATTAATCAGTTCTAAAATTGTTTTTTGAAGACGTATTCTGTTTAATAGCTAGTCTTAGTTTAGACGAAAGTATGTTCTTTAGGCTCGGTGTTTACACTAATGACGACCAAACAGATATAGATTGCAGCGGAACTGTGTGCAGCAAGAGTCGAAATTGCTAACCTTATGCTACTGTTTTATCTGGGATATTGTTATAGTTATTGACCATTCTATTCTTTATATTAACTGTTAATGAGGTTAAGTATTGATCTTGATATACCCTAAAGTAGCTTTTCATTAAAGGCGTTATTTTTGACTCTATAAATAAAACGAACTTGGTCGCAGCCAATAACTATAACATCATCGCAGGTGAAGTCCGAGCATTATGCTAGAGCCCAAGGTATGGAGCAAGATGAACAATTCAGCCCCTTGCTCTTCACCTACTGATATGTCCATTGCAAACTGACGCTAACACAACAAACTCCGATAACACAGTGTTTATAGATTGTAATAAATATAATGTATAATAATAGAATAATACTAATTTTAATTAGACATATAAATTCATAATAATATTTGATAAATTACATGACATGCTTATAGCCCAAGAGGGTTAAGGTATAATTATATTATATGTAAATATTGGTTAAGCACCGAATAAATGAATATGGTTTTAGTTATAACCACTTATTAACAGTATAGCGAATATATAATTATATAGTTAAATGTAGAGAACCACCGACCTATGGATGAGAATGTTACCCGCTGCAGTCCACCGCTCTACCAACTGAGCTATCTAAGGCGTAAGATGACATTTGAAATTTTACATCTTTATCTAAAACAAAGAATGTGCTAGGTTATAATGCAGGTTAATCGCGATTATATTAGAAAGTAACTACATGCTATTAATAATATATTATATTTTTATATCGCACACGTTTCGAGTCTTATACTGCCAAATTGAAAAGCCCTTTTAAGGATTTTTGGTATTAAAAAGTGTTTAAATCGACTTCCAAACGAAGAGTACCGATCTTAAGCATGTGGACTTAATTGCAGTGGAGTAGGCTTAAACTCCCGGTTAGCCCAGTATGTTCTCTAAAACATTCCAGTAACCATCTCATTCAATATCCGGGCTGTGTTTCTGGCCGGTGGGGATATTTATATGTCCCGACTAGCTTCTGTTTTCTGCTTTTAATAGAGACGCTAGAAACATCAACGCGTCACCGCCTCCAGCCTTTTGTTGCGGACAGCCATAGATAACTCTATATAACTCACAACTTCGTCTCCCGCCTGGAATGGATATTGCCAACGGCTACGTTGTTATGCCGCTGTCTTTTTTCCAATAGTGAAGCACGCTTGTTTGGCTGCACTTGGTTGTCTACGTTCAGTTTTCGCGTATATGGACGGTCCTTCTTAGAGCGTATTATTGCTTTGTAATATTTAAATTTTTACCGAACTTTCGGTTGCTTAGTTGTAATTAACAACGGAAATAATATCCCCAGTGTAACCATTAAAGGTGTAAATTTCGTAATTTCAATAATTTATTTATATAGATTAATAAATTAGATCGGATTATCATGATTATATAGTTTTGGTCGAAGATCTCACAGAGCCAGCCATCCTAGAGCCAAATGGCTTGGTGCGCGACGATGGCAAGAGGCCAAATGGCTTGGTGCGCGACGATGGCAAGAGGCCGGATGGAATGTCGCTTATTCCTTGTAAGATGGGAAGGCTGCTTGTGTGGGACGCGACATACGTTGACACTCTAGCGGCATCACATCTTCCAATGACTGAGTCAGAAGATCTCAAACGGCGCAAATATGGAACCCTAGGAAGGGGTTACATATTAGTACCGTTTGGAGTTGAAATCTTAGGTCCGTGGGGTCCATCGGCAAAGGATTTCTTCAAAGAAATTTGTAAGAAACTCTTTGATACCATCCGTGATCAGAAAGCTGGTACGTATTTCGCGCAACGAATCAGCATTTCCATGCAGCGTGGCAATGCAGCCAGCCTTCTGGGCACGCTTCCCTCTGGCAGCGATTTGTTACTTACTTTATATTAGTTTATTTGTAATTTAGTTTATTTTTAAGCTCCTTAACAACTAATAGTATTTAATTTTTATGTTGCTTTTTGTAGTGTAGTTTAATATTTAAGATGATTTAGTTTGTAAATAAATTGAATATATATAAAAAATATATATAATGTAATTTAGTAACATTGTTGGTTACATGATAAATAACATTTTTTTATCGAGTGTTTAGTTTAATTTGCCTATAGAATTACAGCCCGTATAGACTTCTTCAACCGCTTTGTAGGAAGCAAGTATCCAACAATAATTTTGGCCAAAATGACATTCTAATATCTAAATAGTTGTTATCTATCTGTCTATAACATAATATTTTTTTCAAATGTCGTGTTTATACAATTAATTTAAAACGAGAAAAAAATAGGGGGCTAATTCGGACAGGCAGATTCCAAAAATAATGCTATTAGTATTGTCTGTCTCTTTCAACACTACTTGACACAAAGCTAGCTTATGTTCTTCACTTTTAGGATAATTTTTATCCCAATAAATGACGTTGATTCCGTGGGATAGATGAATGTGGCGTTATAGACGTGTGTTTTTCGTGCCGCCGTTATAATTCACTAACATTAGATACGCTGTTGTTATGACAACGCGAATAAAGTTTTACTGGCATATGCTACGTAGTTGCTGATGATTATATTCATATTAGCCAGGTCAGCATATTCAGTTGCTATAAGTAATCACCTCTATGCGACGACGAACAGATAAACTAAAAATTCTACTCGATAAAAACCGAAATACCCATAAAGATAAAGTATAGTAATTGGACAAGTTAACCTTAATTGTGGTCTCACATGTCATAACAATCCACTCAAGGTGACACTTTGTATCGCGAGGTATATTATCAATATACTAATCAAACTTTGACCGGGACTTTAGGTACATTCCTGTAATCTATAAATATATAATTACTTGACCTCACTGACTGGCATATCAATCCAAAGGCCCAAACTACTGGGGATAGGACAGTGAAAACTTGCATACGAATTTTTCCTATACTATAGATGCACACTAAAAAAAGCAATTTTCAAAAACATAACCCCTAAGGGGTATAAAAAAAGAGGATGAAAGTTTATATTAATGGTGTCAATGTCAATGTCAAAAAAATCTCTTTTCTTTGACCTTCTAACTATTTTGGATCGACACAATATGACTTACCCTTCCACACTCCTCTATTTTGATATACCTATACATCTTCTAATTGGACAATTAGTAATTCAAAAGATTGAAAAGAAAAGTAAATAACTATATTTGTTTGTTGAGTACAAGCGATTAGTTGAAGCGATTTTGCAATGACAAGTTGGTAACCAGCTTTACAAAAAGTAACTTCTTCTGACATAAGTTTAGACAGAGACATCTTCAATTTTAGTATTCTTTAATCGTCGTAAAAAACTTTATGCACGCCTTACAACCCAGAGACAAAAAAGAGATAATCCAGCCAAAGAATTAACACTACTGTCGGCTGCAATTTTTTTTTTTTATTGTAATGTCGAGCTAGATAAGCGTACCATGAAGATTACCTTGTGGGGCCTTGATAGGCGTGACGGCTAATCATAGCCTCCTATGTTTGTGACCCACCTCCATTTACTTCAGGTTAGCGATTACGAGACACCTTCCAACAACGTCCAGACAAATGGCGAAAAGGGTATAAGTAGTGCGTTCAACTTAATCGCTTGCTTGGGGTCTGTAGTCATTTAGGAGAAACGGAACCATTATGAAATCGTCATATCCAGATCCTTCTTAACCATATTGAGTATCGGGGTGTGAAAATCACCTGTGCCCCTTTGCCGACAACGATAAAATCAGCAATTTTAACTTATTAAATGGATCTTCCCCATCAATATCGGACTTATTTTCATGTATTCACTATTGTTCTAGGTTGAGATATTGTGTTTTTTTATATCTGACCTACGCCCCCCAACTGTCAATACTACTAGAATTAAATACTTGTTGTTCTGTTCGGTATAATTAAGTACTTTTCAAAACCCCTTGCACCCCTAGGTAGAGAAGGCCCTGGTCATATCTGTCCGTCTGTCTATCAGTCTGTGGACGTCACAGTCGCAAATTCGCAAGAAATATACGTATAATGAATTGACTCTTCATGTCAGTCTATATATTAATGTGGGTGTCGATACCTTATCTTGAAAAATCTTATTATTATTGATTTTCTATAATACCTGCTATATTTAACACAGTGAGTAGGTGCCGCGATATGAAGTTTGAACTACGCAGTGTGAAATTCTGGAAATATGAAGAGGGAAAACGTGCATAAAAAACACTTTCGAAGAAAATTAAATTGGTATGAAAAGATTTGCTGGAGAATTTTATAATTAACCGTAATAATTATGTGACTACTTAGAATATTGATTAAATGTTTAAGGTATTATAATTTCGTATTGAAGATATTTTCTATTGATTTAATTTAATCAAAATCTTATTACTCCTTATGTGCGCCAATAAACAGATATTATAATTTATTTTGCAACAATAACAATGTATCGATATCAGTACTACTACTACTATCAGTAATTTCATATGGATGTTTTTTTCTATACAGATAACATTTTTTGTTGGTATATATGTACCAATATTAATAAACCAAGAGATATGTCTCTTGTTTATACTCATTAATCCGAATCATATCTTTTGTTTGTACTCGTTATACATACATACATACATAACTTCACGACAGTTCCCTTGCGGGGTAGGCACGAACAACAGAGCGCCATTTAGGCTTATTCTTACACACCTCACTTGCTTCTTTGACATTCATAACTCTTGTCATGCACGCTCGTCTGTTTTTAAGGCTCCTGACATCCTCCTGAAAATATATATCTATATATTTTCTATAATGAGTATAAACAAAAGATATGATTTGTATACTAGTTTTGACGAGAGACGGTTCCAAAACTTACGTGAATGCGTAATTTTGGTTATTACTTATACATTTAAAATTGAAGATATCAGTATAATCCTATAACAGATTGTTTAAACTGTCCTCTTATTTACGAACGAGAATAGTATAAATCGGTCAGAAAAGGATTACTGTCAGTACAAAGATATACATTCGACTTTACACTACGCATTGTTGCCTCGTCGCCTCATACGTATTAGCAACCGAACACTAACTAGTTGCAAGCAACCATATAAATCCCTTTTTGCAATTGAACTTTATAAACGAAAGCAACGGGGAGCTTTCCGCGGTCTAATGAGCAGTTGCTGACAAAGTGCATGTACTACACAATCGAGATTCGATTCGTCTTTACTTTTCGAATCGTTCTTCATTGTTTCATGCAAACATTTTACTATAGTTTGTCTTAGTGAGAATTGTTAGAACCACCAAAACTAATTTATGTTTTTGAACCCGAATTAGACAGAGTCAAAAAAATTTTGGTGCTTTTAGCAACTCTACATTGTATATTTCTAACTTTAGATTTTCAACCCTATCTATTCTGCTCAGTGCTTATTATGATTGTATGAATAAAGTATTATTTTTGATCGGCAACTAAGCTAATTGGCTAGGGTTCCTATGACTCTTCTATAATATGGATTCGATTTTTTGTAAAGGTACTTGCGATTCTGAGGAAATTTTGTAATCTAATGGGTATGTTTTATAATTACCACGTTTAGACGGTAAAGTAAAATGTCTTCACGAAACGGGTATGACAAGATTGAAGATGAGTAAAATTCACTCATCCGCACTTATCCGCCGTGTTGGGTATAGGCGATATAAAAACCATTCCGAGAAGGCATGAGCCCAATAGTGAAATATTGGAATATACGAATAATAGGCAGGAATATAATAGAACTTTACCTCATTTGATTTGTCTATTATCATATTTAAGAACGTTCGCTAAAACACAATTATGATTTAATTAAATTAAAAATATCCTATTGTAGGTGGAGACTCATTTGGGATAATATTATAGATACTGAATTTGACTCGTCTTTTTTAAAGCATTAAAAATAACGCCAATAATCGATACCCACAGTAGTTTATGCACAATTAAGTAATATCAATATCGCATCACAAACATCATATTACGCCCATCAACACATCTGCGTGAAACGGCCTATGACTGTAACATTATCCCAGGTGAGGCGCCACCTTTTTTTTGTTATTTAATGACGTGCATTGATCATATCGCTATTGATAGATTCGAATTTCCGTTACTAGACAGCAGAGTCTTCGTCGTGCACGTTCTCTATAGCTCTACGGCACAACTTGTTATTTCTATCCAACAGCCGTTAGGTCTCAATTAATACTTAAGCATTAAATTTATATAACACCTTTTTAATCACGCTATCTGGAAGAAATACTGGATCTTTCCAGACAATTTACATAGAGTTGTTCTTTAGAATTAAGGAAATTGTTAATTATGTCAAATTGTAAAAGATTTGGTCATTACAATACAGCCGTGCGGGCGACCGGCGGGGAAACCGGATCTCCCGCACATAAAGGCCGGAGAGGAGGGACGCGCACCGATCCGCGCACCCTCTCTCACCTCGAGGTAGCCGGAGAGACCCAGCTCTCCAAGGACGGGGCCAGCCCGTAAAGGGACAATACTCACCCTGATAGCATGGAAACACTAAGTATGACAATAGCCCAGTAAAAAATGTACTATTCAATAAGCCTGTAAACCCTACTTCTGTAGTGAGTGCTACATGTCTTTTTCTTTTTTGTTATTATGTAGAAAAACACCCATAGAAAAGAAGCATGTTTTTTTAAAGGAGTTCAGCAGACAGGCAGACGGCCCACTTGATGGAAAGCGGTTACCATCGCATATGGACATTTGCAACACCAAAGGTGCTACAAATGCGTTGCTGCTCTCTTAAGGGAGACTGGAACCTGGTCACTAATGCCGGAACACAACACAAGGTTGTTATGGCGGCATATTCTAGACCAGGGGTGGTCGCCATCCAGTCAAGCAAATACCCTGCCACCTGGCTGTGGGTTGTTTTGTCGCCTCTTACGACAAGCCGCTAATATAAAACTGAAGGGTTTTTAGAATTGCTTTTTTACTGGGTGATTAACATTTTAATAGTGCTCTTAGAATTTTCTTAAGTTATTGAGTCTAGAGATACATAAATTAAAACTACGTATTAACGGTTTTCAGCGCGGCTTTTGATTTGATTTTATTTCGACGTTTCGGCCACTTTTCACTAGCTATGATCTTGGAAAACGTCAAACCTCATGTAGTGATTGGGTTTATCCAGAGTGTGTTCACAGATTTTCTACTTCCTAGGTCTTGTGTGTTTCTTATCAACAATGTGTACTTTTTTAGCCATGACTTTATGCTCTTGCTCTCTCTGTTTGCCCGATGGGTATAATTAGCCGAAAATAAATAAAATGCCGCGCTTAAAACCGTTACGTTACTTTACATTACCGTTAAGCCTAGTTTTAATTTCAGTATTCTTCTTTAAAGTACTAATTACACACACAATCACAAATATACACCAACTGATACAACAACCCTCGTCAAAACTGTTGCACGAGAGTAAAGTTCACTACGAACTGCAGTTCGGGTATGACGGCACACAACGCACGTCAGTTATGTGTAGACCCTGAGGTTGTATGTATTCAATTAATTTCAATCTATAGACCCTTCAACGGAAGCACGTGAAAACAGTTTTAATTGCTTGTTTAAACTTTGTACCAGGAACATCCGTTAAGGGCGACTTAGTACTCGAACAATGGTTCCGTAAAGGTAAAGAAGATATAATCTAAAGTATAATAAATACTGCATATTATTATATTAACACCTCTCTCTTCTTTCACCTTCTCCCAATTATTTGGGGTCTGCATAATATGTCTTTTCATTCCACACTCCTCTATTATGACATACATTCTCTGTCACACCACAAATCATCCTTTAAACATTATTATATTAACGGCATAGATGAAGAATATTAATGGATTAAATTCTCTCAGTAAAATATGGAATGCTGTGGCCAAATACGGGCGGTTACAAGACCTTCTAATTTAAAAACACCGTATCTTACGCTGATAAATATTATTTTAGATATTATTTCTTTTATTTAATTATATGTTATATGTGTCCTTTTTATTCATAAAATAAAAACTAAAATATCCTATATATAAACCTAACTTAAAATCATGTATACAATAGTAAAAATTAAAATAAAAATCTATATTACAGCTCGTCCAGCCCCACCACACCACTGTCGCTGGGCATTGTACCTAGAAAGCTGTCAGTATTACCTCGCTGGATACAGAGGCTAATCCTTTGAGCGAGGTAAACTCCAGCCTTCCGGTCTCCTGTTGTGTCGATCAGACGTTTTTTAATCTTTTGAAGTAATTTGTGGGCACTTGGCCCCCATGGGCCCAAAGTCTCTACCTTAAACGGCTCAAAAATGTAACCTGTTCCAAGGGTTACATATTTGAGCAGTTTGAAGTTTTCGGCAGAAGTAGCGTGCGACCGGCCCCTACTTCGTACTCCTGGAGATGAGAAGGCGCCAGTGTGTCGACGGAGGTAATATCCCAGACAAACGGCCTTCCCAAGCTCCAGGGAATGAATTATACTACAAGGACTTTATAAACTAATACAATAAAAGAAAACTTAATTTATTTATATTGTATTCTTCCCTTAGTCCTTCAAGACTATAAGTGGAATACTGAGCCTAGATCACCGTCTTCTATGGGTGAGACTCCCAGAAGCCTGGCTACATTTCCTCCCTGGATCGCTATACTAATCCGTTGTTCGAGTTAGACACCAGCCTTTTGATCACCGGAAGAGTCCACGCTCCGAGCGTTTCAACAGCAAACGGCACAAACTTATCACACTCATTAAGGGGTTGCATATTTGAGTAGCTTGAGTGCCACCGAACGGACTGATCTAGACGTGTTTGGTAAATGGGATGCGGCATTATTTATCTTATTTCATTGCTTGCAAGTTCAAAATTGTGTAATGAAAAACGCATCTTCACAAAATTACAATACAGAGGGCCTTATATAGAAATTGATTCTTAAGAAGTAAACTCCAAAAATGGAACTCGTAACACAGTCACACAGGGGAGCGGACTAATCAATATATAAAAACTTTTTGAAGTGAAACTTCTATATAAACGGGGGTCTTAGGATTTTTATGTCACGAAAAAGCGTTACGTCCGCGTGGAGGAGCGGCATAAATTTAGACTACATGTGGTGAGAGGCGGCGTAATTTTAGAGTACTATGGATGCGTCTTTGTTTCCGGATCGAATACAGTTTTTTTTGTTTGATAAAATAAAATTTGTTTAAATAAAAAAGGCATTCATTAAAATGTACCTAACTTAACCAAATCATAATTTGCAGTAAACCTGCGAAAAATCGAAATGTGTGCTGGGACACATAGTAGAAGTGAAACTTCAACGAACAAGTGGAAAAACGAATGGCAACGGATAAGTGGCAAAACGTATCGCAGGTTCATAGATTTCACACGAGTTTACCTATATGTGACATCATAAGTGGGTACAAGTAAAATGAGTCAAAAAGAGCGAAAAAATCATTGCGTGAAAAATAATTAAAATTGTTTCTATCATTATATGAATTTACTGTAACATGTGTTCGCATCCCTATTAAAGTTGATGCTACCGACCTTACAATCGACAACATATTATTTAAAACATATTTTATTAATTTAAATCAACCATAAATTGAAAGTATTATTTGGTCTATCATCAATTTCGTTAAAAAAATCACGAAATTGAAAAAGGAATGATTAGTCCTTTCGATTTTTGATTGATTTAAATTGAAAATATTGTAAATGTTAAAAGAATAGTCTTTTATTTTTTAGATTTTTTGTGTCTGTCTGTCTGTTCGGGATTCACCTAAAAACTACTGGATCAATTTCGATGCGGTTTTCGCTGGTCAATAGCAAATTCCCGGACTTAAATTTTGCGGTAGTTACTCTATATTTCGGTAATCACACGAGATTTTTCTTAAGTGCGGTTTAAAGAAAAATGGAAAATGGATGTAATATTTTCACTGATCGATAGCTAATTCTCTATCATAAAATCTATGATACTTTATATCCCGGGAATTCTTCGAGATTTTTCCAGGACTGATTTCAAGTTGTTAAGAAATAAATTATCTTATTCCGTCCAATGTGACGTAGTTGCAAGCGTATCCTAGTTTAAAATATTGAGGTTATCACGAGGAACAAGTACAGGAAGTACATCCTAAAGGACGGCAAGCTCGACATATCTCGGGCATGTCACCACCCGGGCGAGTCCATTAAGCATGTTACTTGCTGTTGATCTCGTCTTGTTAACTCCGAGTACATACATAGGCACAATCTAGTAGCTAGGATCAGCCACCAGCAACTTACTCTCCTCTACGGTTTGATAGCGACTGAGGTACCTTATTGTAAATAAGCCCCTTAGCCAGTTCTCGAAAATGAACTGATTGTTATTACAGACATGGCTAATGTTGCCACTAAGCCTGAAATTATTATAATAGATCGATCTGAGAGACGTACGTTGTTCGTTGATATAAGTATTCCACATGACTGTAATCTCGTAAAAGCTGAACCTTATAAATTAACGAAGTAGCTTGACCTCGCGCACGAGATTACTACAGTGGTTTATGGAAGTAAAGATCATCGTACCGACAGTGGTGTTTGTTAACGGTCTAATAGCGAAGAGCCTCCACCGATACCTAGAGAGGCTCTCACTCGATAACTGGGTGAGAGGCCAGATACAGATGGCAGTTCTCTTACTACTTACCTGAGTACGGCACGCATTGTGAGGAGGCTCCTATGTTTGGAACCTTAATCACTGGTAGCCTGGACGCTAGACCCCGCTACCGGCGGACATCATCTTTTTTTTAATTTTTTAATATTTTATATTTATAGACATGTATTAAAAAATATAGAAAAGAGAGAATACATTTAAAATAATTAAACATTCATTGAAAGTTTTTATTGAGATTTTCTATAAAAACAAGAACCAACCGATAGAGCCAACTGTGACAACAGTCACCTTTTTTACTGCAGAATTAACATTCCTTATTAGTATTTGTCTTCCATGACACATGTGCACTTTAGAATATTTTATTTTATTTATTTATTTACTTAAAAAAGATCCCACAGCTATCTTTCAATACATTTAATAATAAACGACACATTTTAAACAGCACATAAGCCAATAATAGATCTTACTATACGGACAAAATTTACATAAAGAAATGTATTTTTTATTTTTTTTATTGCGGGAGTTCAGCAGACAGGCAGACGGCCCACTTGATGGAAAGCGGTTACCATCGCCTGTGGACATTTGCAACACCAAAGGTGCTGCAAATGCGCTGCTGTTCTCTTAAGGGAGACTGCAACCTGGTCAATAATGTCGGAACACAACTCAAGGCTGTTATGACGACATACTCTAGACCAAGGTGGTAGCCATCCAGTCGGGCAAATGCCCTACCACCTGGCTGTGGGTTCTTTTATCGCCTCTTACGACAGGCCACCTGGCCGCAGGAAGTTGTATTCTCGGTTCCTGCACGGATATGTATTTAATGATTTATTTAATTTATAAATTCATTAAAATCCAATTGAAGTTACGTCATTTAAACTTACGTTATCTATCTTAACCTACTAAGACCGTGTTACTCCTAGAAGGTGAAAGTTTCATAGAGATGACCCCTAAAAAGCAACAGCTTAATTATATTGACAAACGTCAAGAATCTTCCCACTCGCATACGTAAAGCCCATGCTGGCTGTTATAAGCAATTTCTCCAAAAGTCGTCGTAGCGAAACGGTCTCATGAAATAAAGTAGTATGTACGTGACAAAATTACATATACACTCTTGGGAAAAAATACAAAATGGCCTAAGTCTTTAGAGGATAGCTTTCGGGTAAATCTAGAAAAGTGATAGTAATCCAAGCCCAGGCGATCTTTCAGAAGTGGTACTAAGGTTTAAATAATTCAGCGAGAATTTAAATTGATAAATTATTTAAACTAAAATTGTATAAACATATCGTCAGGCCTGTTACCCATTGGGGTAGGCAGCGACAATGTATCTCTACCTGCTACGATCGTGACAAATACTTTTCGCTTCATCAACTCATTAATCTTTTCATTCATACACGTTTATCTAAACTGCTTTTTATCTGACCTTTCTTCAAAATATCTTCAACTTCTACTAGAGTACACATAGTAAAATGTACACTCTCTCAAAGTATTATTAAATTAGTTCAAGTATTTATATTTAAATTATTCAAGCCTATCTCATCTTCAGTTACTGTTACATCTGCGTCGCTAATTAGTTAAGATTTTCTTACTCCTTGCAAGGCGTTAGCTTCACCTCTGGTGTTAAAATTATCTATAAGCGGCGAGAAGCACTTTCCATGAGCTGGGCTATCTGTCTATTTGCCACCTTCGCAATAAATGTAAAAGAGTTACTCGAGAGATATCGTTTTTAGCAATAAGGCCATGAGCTATTGTTTGGCAATGACGTATTATTTTGTAAAAATACATTTTTAGAAATAAAGGAATATTTGT
The DNA here is from genome assembly GCA_019925095.2 of Dendrolimus kikuchii. Taxonomy (NCBI): domain Eukaryota; kingdom Metazoa; phylum Arthropoda; class Insecta; order Lepidoptera; family Lasiocampidae; genus Dendrolimus; species Dendrolimus kikuchii. The sequence continues at coordinate 22,858,027 of CM034387.1, read as the reverse complement.
TTGGAGGAACAACAGTTTTGATTGAAAGGAATGCAGTATAAATTTAGTATATATATTAAAAACAATTTTATGCACGATGAACTAAGATCGTTAGTGTTACAGTTTACATTTTTTTTAAATAATAATAACTCATTTTACTTATATATAAATTAAGTATAAACTTAAAACCTAAAACCTAATTTTACATTTGCATCAGTTAGCAAGTAACCGTTTCACGTCGATATTCTGTGAAAGCGTGGTATCACACCGATCGGTCATAGAGCTGTAACCAACATAGTGATTCCAGCATGGCTCTACCACATGTCAACCTGCAGCCATTTTTGCTATGTCATAAATTGTTATAAAAATGGCCCAATAATATTTTTTTCAGCTTTAAATACACTTTGGAAATTCCTTACTACGGAATGACAAAGACCCCTATTAGAGAGTGTACTAAATAATTTACTTTCACGTCCTGGGCTTAAATTCCTAAAGGTATAAGTAAACAATACAAATATTTAGTTTCAAAAGAAAATATTGTCGATTGCGAAGTTTTGAAAGTTATGGTTTTAGCACAATTAGAAAAAATTGTTGCTATTGTAAATTATTATTGTTGTAAGTATTTTACTATATGAGAATTATCTTAAGCCTGATACATTTGCATTAACTAAGTAATTAGTTCACTTGCGAATAAGTCCTTGTGAAGAAAATTTCTGTCTAAACGATGATAAGGATAACTCGTAAACCGTAAGCTAATCCTGTTTCGTGCGATGAGTGAGAGTTCCGATAGCTTGTTTCCCTCTCGCCTTATTGCAACTTCCCTATTCCATTCTCATATCCCATCTTTGTGATTGTGTGTCTGTATGTGTGTGTGTATGTGTGTGTGTGTGTGTGTGTGTGTGTGTGTGTGTGTGTGTGTGTGTTTGTGTGTGTGTGTGTGTGTGTGTGTGTGTGTGTGTGTGTGTGTGTGTGTGTGTGTGTGTGTGTGTGTGTGTGTGTGTGTGTGTGTGTGTGTGTGTACAGCTCTTTTAGGATGGGAGAAAGCTATACAGAGCGTTCCATTAGTAGCTTACAACGCCCAAAATACTCCGTTAGCCGTTCTACAAGGCTACGGCCGTCGTTGTGGTCGTGGAGAAAACGTCACTAATGACGTCATCACTTTCGATCACACAACACTAACAACGACCCACGTCAAGAGGTGGTATTCGACCCACCTCTTGACGTGGGTCGTTGTGAGTCCCTAAAGTAACGTAGCCCTAAACTCACGCGACTGTCATGATCAGATACATACCTATATACTGATGTTTGTGTATATGCGTGTGTGTGCACACAGCTGTTTTAGGATGGGTAAAAAGCTCTAAAATCGCGTGAACATCACGCTCAGATAGAAAGTTTTTACATTTGACGAGCGGTCCTACGACTGACAGTTTTTTTACTTGATAATGACGTTACATATTGACAAATAACGTAGTAAATACGCTAATGTGGCTATTCGTTAACGGCATTATTTTTTACTCAATAAATAAGAAGCATTTGGCCACTGTCAATAACTTTAAAATTATCACAGGTGAAGCATAATGGCACGAAATATTGTATTGTTCCCAATTGCTGCCATGGAAACGTTATTGTAAGCAAGATATTTAATGTACGTACATACAATAGAGTAAAATTAATTAACACGGTAGCCGCCAAAACGCCGGTGGCGTAATACGATGAAGGCATCAACGATAGTGCATTGTTTCTACCACAACCTCACGTGATTGACTTATCGACAGACTCGTTTAAGGCTGACTATTACAGGATTTAATTTTATGCCAAAATGTATACTGTTTTGTGTATTAATATACTACAAAATACAATATAGTATTTTAATACTTAAATATGTAATGAATATCTGACGAGCTCGTTTTTTTTTTTAAATTCCCATTTTAAACGCCTTTGTACGGCCACCCCCACCACGCAAACCGGCAGATTAATATTACTCTGTTATCAAAAACACATGGGGCGCATACGTTAGTAATATCTGATGCGCTTAAGTATTTCTGTGTGACTTTTTTTAAATTTTTGAAAACCTGTACACGCTCCCCCCACCAGTGAACATCATACAACCTTTTTTTCTTTTTAGCATATAATCTTCACAAACCAAAAGATCCCCGCGACGCTCGAGTAAGTCTCCATTTAGCCTCTTGGGCTCCCCCCCCCCCCCTACTATTATCGATATTGATCCAACAAAAACGGTCTAGTAGAAACACCATTAAATAACAAATAAGCAGATAAGTAGCTACAAAGTTACTTATGAAACCTTATTTAACAATTAAGTTCGTTTATTATTTAAAGTTCTAAGCCGCATTTCTATCATAATAGGAAGACACAAATGAGCCGTCTATTATCGGTATTATATACAGACAGAGTTACTTTCGCATTTATAATATTATTAAGTAGGTATTGAAGCATTACGCCTTTTTACTGCCTTCACAGTTTACTTACCTGAATATGTAAAAGTACTCTATAATATATGAATTAAGAACGACATCAAATGGTAAATACCTCTTACATTTTGTGTAGGAAAAACATGTTTACGTCCTTAGTGAAATTTTTCAAATTGATTCATAGCTTTGATTCTTCATAAAACACTAATAAATAAAAATACTAAAAAATTGATGAGTCTTGATTTGGTGCCTACGTCGCCATACTATCATTACACCACTCGCCGGCGATTGGGAGTTCATCCACACTTCCTAGATATATGGAAGTCCTATACTGCAAGTGGCGCACACTCTTTCATGCCATATGTGTGCAAGTTACAGAATGATCTCCCTTACGCGGTTTTCCCACAGCACTACAATACTCTCAATCAATACTCTTCAAAATGGGCGTAAACAGATACTTTAAGTCTCAACGAGTTAGGCAACGCATTGGCTCCCTTAGTGTTAGAGATGTCCATGGGCGACGGTAGCCACCTACCACCAGGTTGTCCGTTTGCCAGTTTGCCTACAAGCAAGCATTAAAAAAAATCTATTAAAAATTGGACAGTGAACAACAATAATAACCACTGTTCATTATCCACAGGGATTAAAGACACGCAACTGTTAATTACATAAGGTATTAAAAAGGCATAGTTTTAAAAATGTCATAAGCTAACATTGTCTTTTAAAATAGAATTATAATGCTTTTTAATGATAACCAACACTGTTTACGTGTACATACATACTACTTTTAATCAATACTTTCATATTCATTATGTAGAATTTTTCTTTTTATATTTCTAATTTATTTTTTCACGTAACTTATATCTACATATAATTCCGATTAGCAGTTCTCGTTCGCGCAGAAAAGTCCAGACCGGTTTTCGGTATGTAAGTAATCCAAAAAATAAAATTATGCTTGGAATATGTTGTAGCTAGAAAACAGAAGAATCTAAGAATAAGCCTAAATGGCGCTCTGTTGTTCGTGCCTACCCCGCAAGGGAACTGGCGTGAAGTTATGTATGTATGTATGTATGTAGAAAACAGAACTATACCTAAACACAAAAAGAAAAAATCTTACAAAATTTTAGATGTCAAAACAAGAATAACTGAATCGTAACACATTGAATTTATTTGTTTTAAAGTTATAAATTGAAAAACCAAGTTGGTAGAACTCATTAATATTAATTGTATCTAAAATACTTGTAATGTTATTGGCTATTTTAGTGGAAGAACAAGTAAAATATACCACATTCCATTTTTAAATTGCAAATAGTTACACTGTTATAAGGAAAGTTTCAAGAAAAATGTTTGTAACATGAGACGGGAATTTTTCAATAACATTTTTGAGTATGGAGTTGAATGAAGCTTCTAGTATATATTGTATAAAGATAATGATTGATGTTTTTATAAGATTATTGGTGTTTTATGGTTATACAAACAGACGTGGAAAGCGACTATTTTATACTATGTAAAGAGATACTTAAGAAATCCTTTATATAAATATAATATTATATGATCGTTTAAGGCTATAGCTAATATAATCGCGTGTGGTTCGACTCCTGGAAAGATCACGCACCACTTAATACAGGTTTATGACATGGTTTACTGCAAATTATGATTTGGTTACGTTAGGTACATGTTAATGAATGTATTTTTTATTTAAAAATATTTTATTTTGTCAACAAAAAAACTGAATTCGATCCGGAACCAAGAAAAACATCCATAGACTACTTTAATATTATGCCGCCTCTCACCACGATATACCTTCTCTTCCCTTCCCATGGCTGTAACGCTTTTTCTTGACAGAAAAAATCCTAATGCCCCACGTCTATATAGAAGTTTCACTTTAAAAATATCCTAATTTCTCTATCTCAAGTTCCATTTCAATCCATTCTAAAAGTTGCATTTTCGAAAACTGCTAATCCAAATTAGCTTTCTTTTTTTGTTATCTCTTAAAATAACATGGAAAGTTATTTTTTACGATTAATAGCATATCTACAGTATAAAATTGGAAAGAATGCATGATGAAAGAATGACTAAACAGATATACAATGCAAAAGTGGATGGATGCAGAAGTCGTGGAAGGCCACGACACACCTTCCATGATCAAATTGATCGTGTACTAGCAGAAGGTGATGTCAGGAGCCTTAAGAACAGACGAGCTTGCATGACAAGAGTTATGAATGTCAAAGAGGCTAGTGAGGTGTGTAAGAATAAGCCTAAATGGCACTCTATTGTTCGTGCCTACCCCGCAAGGGAACTGGCGTGAAGTTATGTATGTATGTATGTATGTAAAATTGGAAAAACAATATTTGAAAAATGAGATTTTTATTCTTAAGTAACGAACAAAAACTGAAGTTTATTTCTATGAAATACGAAGGTCATACCGTCGCATGCGGCTTGCAAATTTAAAATTTAAATCGAGGTTACACAGTTGACGTCTCATTTAAATTGTGAACGATGCTCCTTTACATACGATGTTTAGGGAAATAATTTTTCAATGAAAGGATTTGATTTAGGGGGCATTTGGTGCGACGTGTGAATGCGTGGAACAGGTCGCTAGAGAATGACGGTCTAAAACTAGATGTGGCGAAGACTGAGTACTTAGCCTGCAACACTACAGATCCTACATTCATGGGCACAGGCGAAGATACGGTCGAGCGCACGAACCGGTTTAAGTACTTGGGATCTGTACTTAGCGCATCCGGGGATATCGACCATGACGTCAAGGCCCATATCGCAGCAGCTTGGGCCAAGTGGCGTGAGGTGATAGGTGTCATTTGTGACCCGGAAATTCCCCAAAATTAAGCTGAAAGAACATGTCTATAAATCCATCATTAGACATGTTCTTTTGTATGGGAATGAATCATGTACTTGAGCGGCACAAGCAAGAGCTGCATGTCACGTAGATGAATATGTTGCGATGTGTGGAATTACGCGGAAAGACCGTGTTAGGATCTCCCACATCCGCGGCAGTCTTCATGTCCATAATATAGCAGACATGCTGCGAGAGAGTCGCTTACGTTGGTACGGCCACGTTTTACGGAGACCTGCTAATTAAGTGAGGAACACATGTCTAGCTATGCCGCCTCCACCGGGTCCCAGTCGTAGGGGGGAGGCCAAGAAATGCTGGCTTGACGTTGTGAAGGATGACGTATGTACCAATGGTCTCAAAATGAGGGATGCTGAAGACCGTGCGAAGTGGAGAAGAAAAAGTAGGAGAGCGGGCCCTGAGCATCGAAGCGAACGTCCCGAACTCAACCAGGATTTAACGATCGGGTGATGATGAAAACTTTTTTCAAATTGTTCTACTAGATACCTGATCTACAATTCTTTGTATATATATATCTATAAATGGTTGTGGGCTGCTTACACTGGTCGCTAGGCCGATGGTCCATGGAGCAGACGAGACTAGGAGTTGAAACCGAATCTCGACAACGTTGTGCAGGATGGCGTTTAACCCGGTTGAATAAAGAAGTGCACTGGGATATCTAAAGCAATTTTGAGGAGGCTTACGTCCAGCTGTAAACAACACCCGATTTTTATTCCGAAAAATACAATAAATCACACGGTGTACGAATCTTAGATTTATGCTAATCAAACAGGGGTTTTGAACAGACTACATTAGACTACAAAAAAAATAGTGTTTCAAATAAAAAACGATCAATAAATATTCTAGTAGAATATTCGAGTAAATAAAATCAAGTACAATAAAAAATTGTCAGTATTATTGACGATTTCTTCTATACATTATTTGGAGCGAATATAGGAACATAAACTGATTGGTAGTGCAAAATATCGCTATAAGGATAAAATAGAGGCTGATCTTTGCGAATTTCAAATTTTCAAGTGTATAATTGCCAAGAAACTGCATACAACATAGTAAGGTGGCGTGTTCTCATTTCAGAGACCAAAACATATTTTATAAACATTTTGGGTCGCTGAGCCTGTGAAATTACAAAAACATAAAGTTGAAAAGTCTATTACAATCGAATACCCTAATAATAATAATAAAGTCCCTATAGCCGAGATCCCTAGTTCCATTAGCAGTTCATTCCAATAGCCCGGTACCTTTTGTTCTCATTCCCTACAATAGTCCTACACCGACCGGGACTTGTCCTTGGGTGCATTATTATATGATGTACATAGGGATAATCGCCGGTCAGAGTCATGCCACAATTAGATTAATTTTGTCAAGGGGCCTCTACGTGTTGGCCTTCTCATGGCCCCACGCAAGCCCTCCAAAAGTCCGGATACATTTTTATGGTCCGAAGTCTTAAAAGACATACAATTATAATAAAATGGTAAAATCAAACGTCATCCTTTAAAACGTAGTTTTAATTATGGCAAAATCAAGTATAAACCTTCTGACTTAAAAGCTGAAGCAGTGCCTTTGACAGGGCTTATGATTAAAATCGAACAACGTAATTTAATAACGTTGCACTGGAAATAAACGTTGAGCTTTGTAGAGAGAGCTTTAGTAGTATTTCTAATAAAGTCTGATAATAAAAGAAACAGGAAACAATGACTATTTAATCTTTTATAAATAGAAATTAGCAAAATAATTTGTTATATCTATTACTCAATAAAGAAAATTCAAGTATGATATCAAAATACCCTATGATAAAAAATCGTCTGTTTTAGAACATATACCCGTCTGTAGCATAGCGGATTTACACATTTGTCGCCAGTAGACTATTCAAATTTTGCATTCGATACCGTAGTCCACAGTGATATATGTGATTACAATTTCCTTCTCTTCTTAGTCGTTTTATCGACTTTACATCATTAATACAATTGTTGCGACTACTTTAGATTTTGGTCTGAGCCGTCTATATCCTATTGTAGACATGAAACATATTATACGTTGAATTGTTTGTGTGGACCCCACGGGGACGCAAGAACCTATAAATATAAATCTTATACTTTTGTAACACAATAACATTTTGCCCTAAAATCTTCCGCCCTGGGCTCCAGCCTACATAGCTTACTGGTAAATCCATCACTGTTTTATATCTAAAAATTGGCCTGAAATAGACTTTGAAACGGTTCACTCAAAGTAATTTAATTATATTAGGGATTATTACATGAATTGTTATTTTAAATTATCGTGTATGTTCCATTTCGATATCTTAAACGATTTTAAGCATATTATGAGTACAAATGTTTTCAAATTTGAATTTAAATATTTAATTAGAATAATAACCCGCCACGCTTGTCCAAGGCGTCTTGGTAATTTTAACACATCGGTTATCTCGATGCAGTTTTCATCACGATGTTTTCCTTCATGGTTGTTAGCACATGGCAATTGTAACGATATGCACATTAGGTCATAAAACTGCCTCAGTGGTGCGTGTATGCGTTCCGGCCAGGATTCGAACCCGCGCTCGTCGAATTTGGGTCACGTGCGCTAGCCATTACGCTACCACGTTTACCATCTGCTACCTTTATTCATACTTATGGGGTCATGTCAGAAGCGTGCTCGTCGCGATCCCCGCTGGCCCAGAGGGCCACAATTCTGACCCGAGTTCACACACGTGCAGTGCACGATAGGGCGTCCCCCGCAGGCGACGCTCACCGATGCGCCCCCGTCGGTGTGAACTCTCGCGCATGCGGCGAAGGGGGCCGCCACCCTTCACGCAGCGCCAAACCTGGCGGGTCGAGAGGAGCAGAGTGCCGTATAGGCACGTGGAATGTGAGAGGTGGAATGAAAGATAAGATGGACGAAATGATTGATATAATGAATGAGAGAAGCCTGGATGCCTTATGTCTGACAGAGACAAAGCGGAAGGGGTGCGACATCGATGACCTCCCCGGTGGCATGCTTGCTCTGTGGTCCGGCGTGGACCTGGACGAGCGTGCAAGTGGGGGGGTAGGCGTCGTACTCTCAACCCGCTTTGTGTCTGGAGTAAAAGACTATTGTCTGGTGAACCCGAGACTTCTCTGGGTCCGTCTAAAACTGGGGATTACGCGAGTTTTTCTGGTCGCAGCTTATGCTCCCGTAAGCTCAGCGGATCCCCAAGAACTCGAGAAGTTTTGGGAGTCTGTGAGAGAAATTCTGGATCTGGCTGAAGGGAATGAAAGAATAATTATGTGTGGTGATCTTAATGGCTGGGTGGGCACCAAACGAGACGGCCTTGAGGCTGTCCTTGGACCCTATGGTGACAAGAGAGTGAACGATGCTGGTAGGCCAATCATAGACGTATGCATGGAAAGAAACTTGCTTGTGTCGAACACCTTATTCCATCATAAGGATATTCACACGTATACATGGGGAATGAATGATCAGAAAAGTATGATTGATCTGATTTTAATAGATAGTCGCCTCCGAAACACAATAATGGATACAAGAGCCTACAGAGGCCCCACTCTTGAAACGGACCACTACCTGGTGATAAGCCGGTTTGTGGGCCTTTTCAGGAAGTGGAGACACTGGCGAGTGCGTACCAATTTCGGGGAGCTTGAAAGAATAAAGTGTGAAAAATTGGAAGATGTTAGTGTAAGGAGTATGTATGCGCGCCTAGTCGAAGAAAGGCTTGCAAAAGCGGACTTCTCCGACTTAGATGTGGATAATGACTGGGATAGTATGAAAGAAAGTATAGTGGAAAGCGCAAAAGAAGCATGTGGATGCGCAAAGAGGCACATAACAACGAAAGGTGATGAATGGTGGGACGCGGATGTTAAATCCAGCGTAGAGAGAAAGAGAAAAGCCTGGCTGGATTATGTTGCTTCTTTGCAACAGAATGACAGTATGAAAGAGATGAAGAAAGAAATTTATCGCCTCTGCAAGAACGAAACCAAAGCTTTAGTGAAAGAGAAGCGCGAAAGTATAAAATTGAAAGAAGAAGAGAAGCTGACGGAGAACTTCAAGGCGAATACCAAACTCTTTTGGAGAGAGGTTAAGAAGTCTCGGGGTTGTTCGTCAGCTTCCAGAATGGAAAGAATAAAATCTAAAGCAGGGGACGTTCTTGCTAACCCACAAGAGGTGTTAGCGCGATGGAGTGAATATTTTAGAGAAATGTATGATGATATCCCGGATGCTGGCACCACGACTGAGTCTGTGACTGACTCCGAGGAGTCAGCATCCGAGATCACGTTGGAAGAGATCGCGCCATCAGAACTGCAAACACTAGTCACAATGATGAAAGATGACTGTCAGGCGAGAGGCTTACATTTGAATGCGAAGAAAACAAAGGTTATGGTGTTTGAAAGAGAAGAAACCAGAACGAATGCAAGGATAATGGTCGATGATGTTATGCTGGAGCAAGTGAATGAGTTTGTATATCTTGGATGTGCTTTTAGCAGGGATGGAAGGTACACCGCTGATATAGAAAGAAGAGTAAATTTGGGGAATAGTTTGAATGGAGCGTTAGGTAAACTTCTAGGCGCTAAGAAGCTCAGCCAGAAGGCCCAGCTCGCCATACACAACGCGGTGCTGGTACCTACGCTCACGTATGGAAGCGAGAGTTGGGTATGGAAGAGAGAGCATGAAAGTAGAGTAAACGCGGTTGAGATGCGAGCACTGCGCAAAATCTGCGGAGTGACGCTCGCGGACCGCGTTCGTAATACCGAAGTAAGAAAGAGAGTTGGTCTGAAAGAGAGTGTCGGGGTGAAGGTAAGGAAAGGAATGCTCCGGTGGTTCGGGCATGTGGAAAGAATGCATGATGAAAGAATGACTAAACAGATATACAATGCAAAAGTGGATGGATGCAGAAGTCGTGGAAGGCCACGACACACCTTCCATGATCAAATTGATCGTGTACTAGCGGAGGGTGATGTCAGGAGCCTTAAGAACAGACGAGTGTGCATGACAAGAGTTATGAATGTCAAAGAAGCAAGTGAGGTGTGTAAGAATGGGCCTAAATGGCGCTCTGTTGTTCGTGCTTACCCCGCAAGGGAACTGGCGTGAAGTTATGTATGTATGTATGTATGTATCATCTGTTGTAATATATTGTATGTATATATTGTATAATATAGACGATATTAGCACATGTATGAACAACTTTGAAAACTTTTATATATCTGAGGGATTTATCAAAGGTCTTTCGTCGTTTGTTTTCGTTTTAGATCTTTTTTATAGTTAAGTACATTTTCCAGTGCATGTTCCATTTATTTTTGTGTTAATTAGACTATATTGTTACGACCGACAAAAGTGGATTCACACCTGTGTTGACGTGACATTGTCAATCATTGAAAGAAATTATATGAAAGAGAAAATTTCTCTAATTTGGAAAATAATGTAGTTTTATTTAATTATTTATATTACAAAACTGAACAAGATCCTTTAGTACCGGATATTGTTGGGTATACCAACTGGTAATGGTTTACTCTTGGTTTTATGGAAAGATTGGAATCTACACAGTATCTATATGGTGAAGATAACAAACAATATCAAGAAAACGTGAGTAATTTATAATATTCTTCTGAAAATACTGCTTCAAAGGTTATTTGAATATATTAAACTTCGAAATTGCCAACTATTTATTATTCAAGGGAAACTGTTTAATTTTTTTCAATAACTTACTGGTACCTACCTATTTGGAAAATGGAAGTTGATTTAAAACTTATGGAGGAATTGAAAGACCAAATAGAAAGAGGAAGAAGTAATTTTAAGAAGTCTCCAAAGGAAAGAATAGCACCATCTTATTTATTAACTAGACTAGAAGGCGTAGAAAAGATAGCCGAGAAATTTTGTAATAAACATGAGAACATGATTTGCACCTATGACTACGAGCAATTAAAGGAGAGTAGCTATATAACGAATGATGTGTTTAATGTAGGCTACGAGACTTATCTGATGTACAAAAGTGAATTGAAAGCAGCATTAAATGTCATGGAATATTCAGCAATTAGAAGTACAGAGCAGTCTTCATCCTCTAGCGAAAATAATGAGATCATCGTCCGTTTACCGAGAATATCTCTACCAATATTTAATGGACATTACTCAGAATGGTCGTCTTTTAAAGATCTGTTCGTTTCGTTGGTTCACAATAACTCAAATTTGGATGATGTTCAGCGTTTACATTATTTAAAAACTCAATTAAAAGGCGAAGCTGAACAATTAATTAAACATATTAACATTACTCAAACAAATTATAAAACATGTTGGGACTTATTAAAAACTAGATATGACAACAAACGATTTATGTCTAATTGTATATTGAAACGGTTGTTTCATCAACGTGGTCTGAATTATGAATCATCTAGCGGTCTTAAAAATTTAATTGATACAACTTGTGACTGTTTACACGAACTATTTAATTTAGGGATTAATGTAGACTCTTGGGACTTAATTGTTATTTACATAGTCACTATGAAGTTAGACGTTGAAACCCGCAAACAGTGGGAATTTCATGTGAACAACTCTGGTTTAGAATTACCTACATTTCAGCAGTTTAAACTATGTTTGAAATGTCGCTTTCGAGCCTTAGAATTTTTGAGCCTTCAAAATCTAAACAAAAGTTAAATCAATTTAGTTATCAAACTAAATCTATGCAAATTATTTCAGAAGTAAGTTGTCCTCATTGCAACGAAAATCATAAATTGTTTTCTTGTAGTAAGTTTGCCAAAGAAGACGTTAATACTCGTTTAGACATAGTAAATTCTTTGGGTCTGTGTTACAATTGCCTCGGAAATAATCACACATGTAAAATGTGCCGTATACCTATAACATGTCGTGTGTGTAAGAGGAAACATCACACATTACTGCATAATAAAACGAATTAATTTAATGTTGCAGTTACCACAGAAGAAGTTAGAACTGATCAGGTGAATGAATCACAACAAGATATAGTTGATTCCAGAATAGAAAATATAAATGTAGTAGGTAATTTTGCGGCTGGAAAACCATACAGTCAAATTTTATTAGCTACAGCACTGATTAAGGTAGAGTCCAAAAATGGTAATCATCAGATATTGAGAGCTCTGCTTGATCAAGGGTCTCAAGCATTTTTCATATCTGAAGCTGCTGTGCAACTTTTACGTTTGGATAAAATTAAAGTAAATAGTTGTATTTCTGGTTTAGGAGGAGGTGAAAGTGGTTTAATTTCAAAATATATGGTTTCGATGAGTATACAGTCGCTGCATGACACATCCTTTAAAATGCAAATTAAAGCTCATGTCTTGAATAAAGTTACTTCCGTATTACCAGTAAGGAAATTTTTTGTGACCCATTGGGCTGATCTAGATGGAATTGTTCTTGCTGATCTAAGCTATAATACACCTAACAAAATAGACATTCTATTAGGAGCTGATGTTTATTGTAATATTTTGAAACAAGGATTGATAAATCATTCTAATAATCCACTGATAGCTCAGGAAACTGCTTTTGGATGGGTTTTGTCAGGACAAGTTGGTAATGACAGTAAAACAGAGGTTAGATATCATAATATAATTGTAAACATGCATGTTAGACTCGACGATAATGAATTACTCAAAAAATTTTGGGAATTAGAAGCTGAACCAAATATTGGGTGACTAAATTAAAAAATTTAGTTAGAAGCTATATTCATAACTGCGTTGTATGTATTAGATATGCAGCCACTGTTCGAACTCAATTAATGGGTCAGTTACCGGCTTGTCGAGTTAACTCAGACAAACCATTTGCCAATACAGGCGTCGATTATGCGGGCCCCATTAACATAAGAGTCTCCAAGGGAAGAGATCACAGATCTTACAAGGGCTACATATGTTTGTTTATATGTATGGCTACTCGAGCAGTACATGTTGAAACCATATCCGATCTATCTACTGAGGGATTTTTAGCTGGATTTAAACGTTTTATAGCTCGAAGAGGTCGCTGTAATCACATATGGAGTGACAATGGGACGAACTTTGTTGGTGCTTCACGAGAACTCAGGCGTTTAATTTCAAGTAAACAGTCTACATTTTCTGAAGAAGTTGCCGCTTTATTAGCAAATAATGGCACCGAATGGCGTTTTATCCCTCCTCATGCTCCTAATTTTGGAGGATTATGGGAAGCTGGGATAAATAGCACAAAACATCATCTGCGCAGAGTGATTGGTGATACTACTCTTACTTATGAAGAATTAACTACTATACTGGCTCAAATAGAAGCTTGCTTAAATTCTCGTCCATTGTCGATTTTAAACACACAAGACCCAGATTCTACGCCATTGACTCCCGGGCATTTTTTGATCGTTGAAGCCTTATTAGTAGCTCCTGATCAAAATTTCGAAATACGTTCAGTAAATAATTTAAGTCGTTGGCAACTTACACAAAGAATGCTACAAAATTTTTGGCGTAGATGGTCAAAAGAGTATTTGACCAATTTTTTTCAGAGGCATAAATGGAATATCAAAATTCCAGATATGAAAGTAGGCGATGTGGTGTTAGTTCGAGAGGATAACTTACCATCTTTTAAATGGCTTTATGGTAGAATAGTTAACTTACATCCAGGTGATGATAATCTTACTCGAGTAGTAACTCTGAGTTATAAGAACACTTTTATTCAACGTCCAATTTCCAAGCTATGTTTGTTACCCATTACTGAAAGTGATATTTAATTGTCTTCTAATTGCAATAATTATTTTATTGTAAGAATTTAGGTTTTTTTTCGTTTTTTGTTTGTTTTCTATTTGTTTTAAAGTGAATGCGTTTTGAAGATGGTTATTTATGTTTGTATTAATAATAATACAGTCCACGATGTATTTTGTGCATGAATGTTATATTATTTAATAATTCATTATAGTTTAATTAATATTTCTTTTGTTACGATTGTGGGTAGCTTGAAGGACTAGAAGGTCCTTGGGGGGCTATATGTTGACGTAACATTGTCAATCATTGAAAGAAATTATATGGAAGAGAAAATTTCTCTAATTCGGAAAATAATGTAGTTTTATTTAATTATTTATATTACAAAACTGAACACCTGCATACCATAAAAGCACACTTTATTACCTTCCCGCATTTGGACTTCTTTTCTTTACTTTGTGTTTAAGATTTGTAATTAGAAAAACAGCCCATTATGTATTGTAATATTTTATGGTAGTCATTAGCCAGGTGTGATTCTAAGAAATTCAGTCCACGCGGGCAAGAGACATATTGTATTTGTGCAGTATAAAGCAATGCCTCAATGGAGAGATCGGCAGTCGAGCGAGAACCACGATCAAGGCGAGACTTGTGTACATTCGGTGATCTACTTAGTGACGGACTTTGCTCGTGTTATTGAATCATGCATTACGTTTGCACTGGTTGTATTCAGTTATATTTGTACCTGTGTTATACGTGTTGTTTGTATAGTTCAGGTATATAAACTTATAGGTATTGTATAGGTTAATAAACTGTATAATAATTCCAACAGCATTTTAATTCGAGTCCTGTAACTCGTAACAATATTATTGTAGTTTTAAAGAAATATGTATTCTTTCTTTCTTCTATCTAAAATTTCATTGAATTTCGGGCTGACTGGACAAAAACGAACGACGCAAAGTTTTTCAGAATAAGGCCTCTGAATTAAAGTTTTACGTAAAAGAAGGTGGAACATACTTAAATCTTTTTCTTACTTTCCAAATATATTTATTCCTTAAGGATTTAAAAGTTAGTATTAACAAAAACGAGTCTATAAAATAAACTGTTTAGTTTGACAAGCAATTTCATCATAAAGTAAGCAATTAACAAGTTATAATTAAGTAGCAAAAGTTATTAGGATGAGTAAGGGACTTTAATGTTATGTACGTAACTTGCCTACTGAGTTATAATATTAAATGGAATTGATTACATAATATCTAAAAAAAATGGTTTGTAGTGGATAATAAATGTTAATTTATATTCTTACTTATTAAATATAAACTTAATTTTTTAAATGGTACCGGATGCATTAATATAAACTCCAAACGTTCTTAATGCTATGTATAAATACAATTGTGGTTTTTTATAAAGGCATGTAAAAAAGTAAGTTCCACGCCTAATAAAAAGCATTTTATATGCCATTTACAACATTTTGCCTTTTTGGATCATCACACTTTAGTGACTCCGTGTATAAATGTCCCTTCACAGATACTAGAATACTCCCATTTTTTGATACCTTTTTCTTCGCCAATGCGAAGTGCCAACGTCACATTTCCTCCGACCCCTTCGCCCTGTATGCGAACGTACGCGATGGATAGCCCTAACCGAAACCAACCATATCTGAAAAACGAACTCATCCGATTATGTTCCATGTAGACAATAGACAACACTTTACCGTTGACTAAAATAAAAATTACAAAAATGTAGAAGACAATAGTTACCTGATAATATAAAATGCGGCCTTATCGCTATAAGCGATCTCTTCCATGCAACCTGACTCAAAAGAAATTCTTAATTTATCTCCAATTATTATGCAACAAAGAAAAAAATCTTTTTCATGCAAGAAAGAAATATAGTTCGCTTTGAAAGTATTTTGAAATACTATAGTTTTTATTTTTGTCAGATTTTATAAATTATACTAGCTGACCCGGCAAACTTCGTACCGCCTCAAAATCAATAAATAAAAAAGGTTGATTTCTGAACGATGGGACGAACATCAAATATTTGACAGGTAAGAATAATTTCTAAGGGCAAGCCAAATTGTTATTTTTACTATATTCCTTGCATTTTTTCATATTTACTCACCTTTTAAACCTTCCCTGGACTTCCACAAATAATTCAAAACCAAAATTAGCCAAATCAGTCCAACCGTTCTCGAGTTTTGCGAGACTAACGAACAGGAATTGATATATATATATATATGTATATATATATATATATATATATATATATATATATATATATATATATAGATATTTCCAAAAAGAATAGAGAGTGACACACCACTTTTACGTTTTTAAAAGCCAATATCTAGCTACCTATACACTTAACTACTGATAACTATATTTCACATGCTCAAAAAAACTCATCACACAGTCACAATTTCTTATAATCTTTAGGCGTATTTTGTTTTATATAGCTAAACTTCGTTTGTATCGAGTAATCAAACCACCCTAAATAAATACATTGTTGACATGTTAACCTGTTATTGCAAAATTATAACATTGATTCCAAGTTTTTAATGGAAAATTAAAAGTAACTTAAAAAATAAAACTAAATTCACACACGAAATTTTGATCATTATTCTACCACACTAGTATGTAGTAATAATTTCTGAGAAAAAGAACATTGGTATTCATAGACGGAGACGAATGTATACAACATTACATAAAGGGTCACCTGTTGCTGAAATGACAACAGAAAGCTACATATTATGTAACTGATTTTCATCTCACAGCGCAAAAGGTTTCCAATGTTTGTCTCCAATAGCGCGCGTGACATGTGCTCATTATTAATGCGATCTACCTTCAAGATAGGTTTCAAAAGTAATAAATTATGAAGTGTCAAAACACACACTCTCCTTGTATATCATATCTCAATTAAGGGATATCTCCCGAGAGATGAGAGATTTCAAATTAAGCCACTCCGAAGGTTTGTCAATAAATTAGAAACAACATCCATGGACAAGAAAGTTGTAACTTGAATCCACAGTAATATTAGAAAGAAACTAGCTGTGCTCGTCACTTTGTTGACGTGGGTTTTGGACTATAAATCTTCGTCACACGCGGAACACTGATCCATAGACGAAGATTCAAGAAGCGATTGAGAGAAAAAAGAAATATATTTTACTTTGTGTTAAATGCGAATCTTGTCAAAAAAAGGTTAATATGCATATTATCTATACTTAAAATTATAAAAGTTTGTGACTTTGTGGGGGGTAATCTCTGGATCTACTAAACCGATTTTAAAAATTCTTTTACTGTTGGAAAGCTACGTTAACAGGGAGTGTCATAGGCTATATAACATGACGCTGTGTACCACGGGAGAGGGACAGAGCGCGGGTAAAACCGCGCCGGGCGGCTAGTATACAAATAAACTGAAAACTGCGGTTTTAGTTAGTTAAAGTTTTCTTTAAAATTCGTTGTGTCATTTTAGAGTCGATTCGAGAGTAAACTGTCAAATAGAAATTATTGAGATAACAGCAATCATGTATAATTAGTTTAGGCATTCATAATATGATGATAAGCAGTTTGAGTTTGCACTGAAATCTGGAAATTTATTTGGAAACCACTGATAGATACTTCAATTTTATTTAATTATTGTACTAGCGGTCCCGGCAGACGTTCTCAGGCTTTGAAAAAATAAAAATCTAGAACCCGATAGCAGCGCCATCTACTGGATCTAATTGTAAATATAAACCACTCCGGGACACCCTACCCAAACACATAAAATTTCATCAAAATCGTAGAACCCGATTCCAGCGCAAAGTATTTTGTTTAGATTGATAAGTTACATTATTGAAGTTTTAGTAGGGATCCCTAATTTTTATATAGCCTATTATTAATCAAGAATACTGTAGCATTCGAATGGTGAAGGAATTTTTTAAATCGCTCCCAGAGTTTTTGAGTGTATTCTTTACAAACATACATAAACACAAATCTTTCCTCTCTATAATATCAGTATAGATATAGATGCAAAAGTAACATTTATTTATATGTTTTTGTTTGAGCACAAAGCAGGTTACAATCACTAAACTAAACTATAAATATCTAATGTACAGAACTAAATTATAATGTAAACTATCTGATAATTAAAAAAACGACAAATAGAGAAAGATGTTCACGGTTCTTCTTTACAAATACATGCATAAAAAGTGAGTAAAAAATCAACAATAGTCACTAGTGGGACAGAAGTTTGATCCCTATTCAAGAGAAATGGCTTAACTTATCATATAATTATCATCGGATCATACAGTACGGGTATTATTGTTGACAAAAGCTCACTAAGAAATACATTTATTTTGTCTAGGCTAAACACACAATACTATGTACACATCTCCTTCAAAGAAAGCGATTTTCGTGGAAACTGTGTTTGAGTTCGACACGATTATTTATATATTTATTTTCAAGATTTCAGAATCCACTTTAATACGTTATACGATGAGATAAGAAAATTGGTTTAAATTGAAATTAGATTGAAGAAGAACAACAATGAAAGATGTAAAGACAATAAATAGCTCAGTAAAAAACGTTACTTTGAAATATTCCAGAGTAATAAAAGATTAAATGACACCACAAGTCCTTATTTTCACGCTTTTTGACGTTTAATTATTTAATACATATTTTCTTACTAGTGTTTGCCCATAAAATGCCGTGGCAATTTAGTGTTTAGCGTTCTCATGTCCCAAATGTAAAGGGCGCAGCTTTGAGTCCTGGCCCGCCAGCATGCATTAATTAGGCATTTTTCTGATCTAAAAAAGTGCATATTCTTACAATTACGACGTATTAACAGTGAAGGATTAAATCGAAATAACCGATGTGACAAACCCGCCAATCCGCCTTGGACAAGCGTCGGAGGTATAATCTACGTCCACCCATTACATGTTTTGTGGGTAAATATTATTATTTTATATCATTTTTTTCCATGACTTCGGCGGTATTAATGTAAATTTTATTACTATTATTTAAATATTCAAAATTAGATTACAACTATTTTTACGAAGATAGTATAAACTATACTCCTAATAATGTGTACCTATATAAAATTGCATGATAATCTGTTGAGTAGTCAAAGCGTAACAAAATATGTGAATTGTTGAGTTACGCATTTGTTAACTATATATTGTTACGAATTTGTGGGATGTGAATTAAAATTTCGTTAGAATTATCACAAAGTTTATTAGAAGTACACACACTTTATTCACAGTTCTTACAAATACAACCGAATACAACAAAGCCAAATCGTAAAGCAGAAAATCGTAATAAATATATAGCTTAAAGTCCATCCTATGAATTTGCAAACAATAGAAAAGAATAGCAAACAATATAAAAGAAGGATTTCTGACATCTCGCTGAGAGACCTACAAAAGGGATTAACGCCAACAATGAACAAACAAATTCGAAGAGGTGATAAAACATCTGTAAAGGATTAATTATTGGCTCGCAACAACAGAAATATGGGAGTAGGTACAACTACTTAACTACCGAATCAGCGATGTTTTCCGCCCGTCTGTCACCGTAAGTAGGCGAATTTTCAGAAACGAACAAAGTCGTCGAGCCACAAATGTGCGCACTTCCTCCCACGTATATTACCCGCTTTAGACGAAATCAGTCAAGAATTGAGAAAAGACTGACTAAGAATATTATCTACGTTAACTACCAATACGTTCTTAGTTACCGAATAAACATTATGTTTATCCTAATTAATATAATTGTATGGTAAAAGAGCTATAGCGACTAAATAGCTAAAATACTTACCATCTCGATCCAACGACATATTGTTTAAATTGTGGCGAAGGCCATACATTATAATTAATGGAACTTGGACATCGAAATAAGACATAAATGTACTCCTGCTTCATATATGCCGTAATAAGCTAACTAAAACACTAATAAAGACGTTATAAAATTTATAAAGATGTGGCAGTTGAGCAATCATTTGATTGGCGGTTTTTCGGCACAAAAACTTTTATGTACTAAAAATTGCATCGTTTGCCACATTAATGCTAGTTCATATGTACTCATCATATAAGGCTGTGTATACTCTGTTTTGGTGCGAAATATCGATTACTTAGGAGAGTTTGAATAAAAGAATACTGGAGTGTATAGAACCATGTCAAATGAAACCGTGCCTATGGGATCCCCAATTACATTATTTGACGACGATGAGTTTCAATCATGCATTATCTCACTTTACTGTAGTTCTCGATTTTATGTCCAGTTACAAATATGTATGTAATTAATATATATTATACCAGAACAGGAGCTTCAATTCCCAAATTGAACACGACGATCACGCACTGTACATTAAAAATAACTTATGAAGCAGAAGTGTGTACCCTAATGTAGTTAATCATTTAAAGGTTTTTTTTACGCCGTAAATAAGATGCATTCGGACCTGTGTCTGAGGCTGTCCATTAACATCAACTCGGTTGAAGTAGAAGCATAACAGAACATTTTTTCGTCATTGATGGTATATCATGAAATGCTTCGTTATTTGTATACTGACACTTTTCTTCGTAATGAAATGCGTTCAAATTTCCCTCTACTTCATAGTCATTTTAATTTTATTTAAATTTTAATCCTGGCCTGTATCTGAAATAATATCTAGTACTTACTTGCAACATTTCTTCCACTGATATCTTGTTTATTTGTACCAACCCCAGCATCTTAGACCAGTGTCTCGGTAATTTAATAGCTCCACTTTTGAAGTTTTGCAAATTTTTCAAACGCTTGGAATTATTAAAAGGATCCATTTCTAAATTATTATTTAGAATTTCGAAAACTCTTATAACCAAAAGAAGGTTTGAATTAATAACCCCGGAATATAATTCAAAGAAGGACTTAATAAAAAATTTGAATATTCATACATCGAAATCTCATCTATTGAATAATTCTTAGAACTTATGGACAGTTAATTTTTTTTAAGGGAAAAAAAATTGTTTAAGTTTATTAATCGCAAATTATATTAATTCAAACAATAAACAAGTATTAACTACAAAATACTGTTAAAGGCAGTTTAAATAACACAAGCAGCACTAGAATATTTCGAAATTTAACTTTGGTTAGTACGGGCTTCAAGATCGAAAAATAGGTAACGGGTGCCTCCGTCGGCTACATTTCTCTTACTGAAAGAAAGTATAATGTTGCCATACTATGAAAACAAAGCCTTCAACTGAAATACAGGGAAAAATAATTTTATGATTCAGTTGTTTACTACAACGATGGTTAGTTTAATGAAATTGTTCAAAATTGCTCTGTTAATTCTCGTCAGCTTATACTGTTCATTTTGTTTTTTAAAAGTATTATATGTATTCCTGAATTAGTTAATTGGCGCTTCCCGGTCGGCTCTAAAACATAACAAGCCCGAAAAAGAATTCGCATAAATTGTACAACAGAGCATAAAACTTACATGTCGTTTTCGAAACGGTTTAATTTAACTTATTTAAAATGATACTATTAAACGCAGTTTTTACTCCATTTGATGATGAGCAGAATATCTAGCAAGACACTCAATGCAGGAACACTAGTTTTTTTTTTAATAATAATGAAATAATACTTAAAAAATAATGCCCAAACAGAAAAAAACAAGTAATATGAATCTTCTTTTCAATTATTTTTACCTATTTATATATGTAAATAAAACTAAATATTACAAACACTAAATATTTGTATGTTTGTCCTCTAAGCGTTCCTAAACCATTGATCAGATTGTGATGAAACTTTGCCTGAGTATATTGAGGACGCCCGCAAGGGTTTCTGGTCCAAAAAGAAAATATGCAACCAAACAATTTTTTGACTTTACGTGAAATTTTATCCGCGCAAGGACAGAGAAAGAATACAATTTCCTGTGTTGGGGCGGCCTGTCGTAAGAGGCAACGAAACAATCCACAGCCAGGGGGTAGGGCATTTGCCTGAGTGGATGGCTACCACCCTTGTTCTTAAGTAGGTCGCTATAATAACCTTGACTTGTATTTCGTCATTATTGACCAAGTTCCAGTCTCAAATTTGGAAATGTCCATCGGCGATTTTAACCATTTTTCATCAAATTGGCCGTCTGCCTGTCTGCTGAACTCTTGCAATAAAAAATAAATAAAAAAATTGCAACGCGTACCGGGTACAGCTTGCTAGAAGCTAAATGAGAAGATTAAGATGGTGAAATATACCGTATAATATGTTTCACCATCGTTAACCACTCACTTAATTCTATTGTTGATAAATTTGATATGTTTAGATGCATTTTAGGACGTCCTCTAAATTAAAATGTAAACATCACTTTATACATATTTTACACGTCTTTTTTTAATACTAACATAATCATAGGACAAGGTGCTCTGTATTCAACTCTAAGTGGTAATAAATTCATTCTGCTTTTTTAAATAAAAAACAAATTATATTATAGATATGTCCTAAAATACCCCTCCGATGAGGCTGTTTATAGATAATTTTGACATACTAATAGAATTATTATTGCTTATTTAGGTAGTATACTTTAGATATTACATTAACGTATAAGCAACGAAGGTGTGTAAACTAAGCCAATGTTAAAAACTAAAAAGCTTCCGCAAAAAGAGACAGTGAGATCAAGAGGCACATACACTACATAGCGGTCAGCATTTTTTATTGCGGTTACACTTTTTTCCATCTAGCTCCCATCCATCCCATGTCTAAAATGCGATAAAGAACTTTGTTCTAAGAAGTATCCCACATTGTCCCCTTATAATCTATACCCTTCTTGTTAGAATTGTGATATTTATTAGAAAGTGGCAATACTATCGTTTTGTGAAGATTGCGTTCTTACCAACATAGAACCCGACGCAAAGACATAGACGGCTTTGCTTTGTATTAACTGACGATATATCTTATAATTAAGTATTAAGCAGTCAATCAAGCCGCTCTAATTTTAATCCTTTTTCCGCTAATTATGATTACAACAATGACAGTAACTTTATAGTTTCTTAAACATTGTTGCGTTGCTTTGAGAAATTGACAATATTGTTTTCGCCCCAATTTCGACTGGATTTTGCATTTTTTAGCCTAAAATATGCACAGAGTAATAACTAATATTAATAAGAGTACTTAATTAAATAATATCATGTTCTAGTCTAATAATAATACCGGTTTGTAATAACTTTTCTTGTATATTTATATTATTTTCATAATTTCATAACAACCTTTGTCTTGTCTTTAGTTCAAGTCTTCATTAAAATACACTAAATATTATTAAAGACGCCTATTTTTTTATTTTTAAAATAAAAAATACGCGTACGTAATAATACCGTAAACATCCCGCTGCTGGATTCGGATCTACCATTGGGTGGTGTACTTACTTAATTGAATGGATGGTGTGTAGGTACACCATATTATAGGTATTATCTTAGGTGTACTTAGTACATTTTTTTTGTTTGTTTTCTTTTATTTGTTATTATAACAATATTCATATACACTAGTAAAATTATTTTGCATAATTTTATAACGAATGTTTATTGTTCTAATTTGCTTTGTGGAGCAAAACCGTGGAATCACTTCGAGGTACTTGCGGAAGATCAGCGCTGGTTGTGAAACTAGCATTATGCTGAGCAAGAGCTTTTTTAGGAAATCACAATTAATTGTTAGTTACTCGTATATTATCATGTAAGACTTTTTGTATCTTGTCCTAAATAAATATTCTTTCTTTTTTTTCAAGTAATCGAGACATACAAGCTTTCTCACGACTTTTTCCTTCGCACTGCGCACTTAGTAACTGTAACAACAAATAGTCAGAAAACTGATTAAGATGTGAATCTACGTGATCTTAATAAAACTCGAGTGCTTTAATCATCGAGCTACCACGACTTTATCACGAGAATCCAGTTGCAATTAGAATTCTCGAGTCGTCCTAAAGTCGCGTAGCATTTCAATTTTACTTATAACTCTCAAGCGTCGCTGTTTACACGAGTGTGTTTTTTATTTCTAGCAATCAGGCAGATGGCGCACCTAATGGAAAGCGGTTACCATCGCCTATAGATATTTGCTCCATCAGAGACGAAGCCAAACATTGTCAGCCTTTAGAATGAGGTAGGAGGATGAGATAGGAAGACAGAATCAGACAAGCGGAATAGGATAAGGTATTAAACGGAAGATGGGATAGGTGAGCCATCTCAACTTTCACTCATCACACGAAACACAATTGGTTCAAAATTAATCGTTTCATGTCGTTATTCTGTAAGAGCGGGATACCACACCGATCGAGTCGGATCGATAAGCTATGTATAATCAAGATAATGATTCCAACATGGCTCTAACACGTCATAATTACGATAAAGGTTTTAGAATTAAGCTCAGCACTTCGAAGTAAAACATAATAAAAAAATGCAAATCAAACCTAGGCGCTTTGTTGACTTTTCGAATTGATATTAAAGCCAAGGCTCTGTTAATAATTTACATCAAAATGTATCTATTTATGTTCTCGTCCTACTTTTAATCATTTTCCACTTTATATTTAATAAGTCTACCGGATCGGAGAACGTCTGAACTACGCTTACCAAAACATTGTCTCCATTCCAGTACTTGTATGCGCCATAGGCCACCGGTACTACGACAGATGAGGTAGCTGCCTCTTCTACTTCAGCTTTACTAATATTGCGACATATGTCCAATTGTCCATTACGTTTGTTCTTTTACGGATATCTTCTTTACGAACATTGTTTATGAAAGAATACAATTTCCTGCTGCTGGACAGTTTGTCATAAAAGGTGACAAAAACACCCCACAGCCAGATGGTAGGATATTTGCCCGTATGGATAGCTAACATCCCTGGTCTAAAGTATGCCGCCATAATGACCTCGGGCAGTGTTCCGGCATTAGTGGCCAGGTTCCAGTACCCCTTTAGAGAGCGGCAGCACGTTGGTAGTACCTACATGTGTTACAAACGTCCATAGGCGATGGTAACTCTTTTCCATCAGGTGGGCCGTCTGCCTGTCTGGTGAACTAATGCAATTAAAAAAAGAAGCACTGGAACGATTTGTATATTTTATGTCTTGTAATAAAAAGTTCCAATTTAACATTTCTTAAATTGACATATTTTCGTTTCATATCAGAAGTATCATAGTTTTGCCATAAATTGGATAATAATTTGAGTGTTTCTAATTAACTGTTATCTTTTTTCCTTCCTTATAAATATACATTTTTTGTTTGTTATGTAGTACATAGTGTATTATTTTGTATTTATATATTACAAAATAAAAATGTAACAAAGAAAATTATTTATAATATTGATACACGCGCAAATCTATTGTATACTTATAAAGTATGTCATGTACTTATATATTTTTAAGCATTTTTTTTAACTACGATATTAAATAAAAAAGAATGAAATGTATCTCGAAACCTCTGGTTATGGTATTTACTTAGCTGTATTTTCTCCTATCGAGTTTTCTTTATTTAGAGAGAGGGCTTTGCGCTTAACGCCTACGTCGCCCTCCTAACGCGTTAAATAATAAAAAAGAGAAAATTTGATTAATAAAACAATTAAAAATCTAATGTTTCGTCGTTTTCGGACAAAACGCTATGCCTTCACCTTTATTGTACGCACCGCTAAAGAGTGGAAGTCTTTGCCGTCGTCTGTTTTTCCTGAAGAATACAATCTAGGTTTCTTCAAGTCTCGCGTGAATAGGGATCTTCTAGGTAAGCGTGTTCCACCTTAGACTGCTTTTCCGCCTGACATCAGGCGCGATGTCAGTCAAACGCAAACCTAATCATTATATTTTTTTAAAAATGTAATACAGAATTTAATTATTATTTTAATACTTGTTATAAAAACAACCGAATAATCTCCAACGTTCAATAACGAAATTTATTTATAAATTTATTTTATGAATAGATAATAATAATAAATATGACTTGCTACATTTGCAGCTTGCAAAACATTTTAATTTAAAACAATTATGCCACAAATTATAATACAAATCAAATTATAATTTCATCGGTTATAATAATTTTACAAATAATTTAGAAATACGTCATGTCCCTAATTCAGACACTATAATAAGTATTTGGCTCTGTAATATGTACTGGTACATGAAAAAACTTACAGTTTGTAGTTTTGTGGGTGTCAACGGAAGATTGGGCACGGTCAGGGCTCTCCTAAATATCCACATATCTAAAATATGCTTGATGTAACACGGACACGTCCTATCATCGAAGGCAATCAAAGAGACTGTTACTACCCTTATAAAACGAATGTACTTGAAAGTAAATGATTGCTTACGGTGATAGGCGTAGCGGGAGTGGGAGCGATTAACCACGAATGACGGAACGATTTACGTCATAGTCACGGGAATCACGGTTCAATGCTTTTTTGCGAGACTGGCAAACAGGCGGACGGCCCAGCTTCTTTTTTATTGCAGACGGCCGACCTGATGAAAAGCGGTTACCATCACCTATGGACAACTGCAACATCAAAGATGTTACAAATGCGCTGCTGCGCTCTTAAGAGGGACTAGGACATGGTCATTAATACCGGAACACAATAAGGTTGTTATGGCAGCATACTCTAGACCAGGGTAGCCATCCAGACGGTCAGGTCTGAAGGTTTGAATATGATTTCCATAATTATAACAACTAGTGGTCGCCCAGTGGTCGAAATTCGATTATAATTAATTTAAATTATACGTTTGAACGTTATTAAGGTTCTATTGTCAAGAACTATACTTCTATAATCACAGACTTCGCCAAGGCTACACTGTTAATTTAATTTTAACAATAAACAAAAGAGGATGTGTCTGTGTCAAATACATGGTAGTGTGTGTAATGTTTTTTTTTTATTGTTTTAATGTATTTTTATGCATAATTAAAAAGAAATATTAGCATTCAGCAACCCTTCTCTATATAAACTATAAGTGTGCGAAATTTCATACTCCTCCGTCCACGAAATTTTCGTAAAAATGTGTGCAAAGTTTTTGCTTCACGTTTTAATATAATGATTCAAGTATCACTGTATCCTGCCACATACGTAGTTTACAAAATAATTGAATTTAAAACTATTAATGACTAAATACGAATTAATCTACAACTTGAAATAATAATGATTAAAAACAATAATTAGGATTACTCGTCACAAAATCAGACTTCCGTATCAGTATTTGGGTCTGTAAGATACTCATGTATTGTTTAACATGTTTTCTTTATTAATAATTGTTGTAATTTTATTTTAAAGCCTTTGATATTTGAGTTCATTAATTTTTCGTGGTAGTTTATTGTAAATTTTGTCGCCATACAGAATAGATTGTTTTGAAATAAAGTGATTTTCGAAGGAAGTGAAAGCAAGTATGTGCTGTTGTGGCAGTTACCGTTGTACATAATATACAAATGTAAGTGATTTTTAACAAATGAAAACATTTTATAAATGTATATTGATGGAAATGTCAGTAGTTTTAGCCGTATAAAGTGCAGTTTACAATAATCTGATTATATGATTATAATAATTTGATTATATGACATATAGCACGTATGCCCGGATGATTTGCAAGTTGATTTCAGTCTCAGTGTATTGTGTCCTTCAATAGGTTTCTAATGGTCTATTCCTATATCTTACTATTAATTGACTTATCTTACTATCGGTTAAATTTGCCGTTATTTGTACACAGCTTGTATCAAATTTGAACCGGTAGTAAGGAAAATAAACGATCGGTAAGATATAGAACCGGTCGTAAATTTAAGTTACACTTACACACTCGCGCTACCCATTTTCATAACTAATTTCCTGCTTGCTGCCGCGATCGTGCAATTGGGCATAACATTATTGTGAAAGGACATATAATTTGCGAAAACTACACATATTGTAAGAAGTTTTATAGCTATATTTTTAATGATGTTGAACTAAAATAAATACAATATTAACAGGTCATTTTTAAATTACCCAACTGACACAAATTGAGGATTCTGTTTTGGAAATTCGACACGATTTTCAATAGGGATATATGTAATTTTTATATGTACATTAGGTAGGCCTTACTCCAGTAAGTTTTGCGGGCTACGATTGTCAATATCGGACTCATCCTTTCACAACTGGGTATTATATAAATATGGTATTAATAAATGGTAGTGCGCGCTTGTTACGTTAACAAAACTAACTGAAATGTAGCCGGCCTTAGTACTAGCTTCTGCCCGCGACTCCGTCTGCGTGGAAAGTTTTTTAACTATCCCACGGGAACTCTTTAATTTTTTGGGATCAAAGTATCCTATATGTTGACCAGGGATATAAGCTACCATCATACAAAATTTCATTGAAATTGGTCCAGTCGTTTCGGAGATTAGCCCGTACAAGCAGACAAACAGAGAAACTAATCTAAATTATTTTTATTTTATTTTTTTATTGCAGGAGTTCAGCAACAGGCAGACGGCCCACTTGATGGAAAGCGGTTACCATCGCCTATGGACATTTGCAACAACAAAGGTGCTACAAATGCGCTGCTGCTCTCTTAAAGGAGACTGGAACCTGGTCACTAATGCCGGAACACAACACACGGTTGTTATGCCGACATACTCTAGACCAGGGGTGGTCGCCATCCAGTCGGGCAAATACCCTACCACCTGGCTGTGGGTTGTTTAGTCGCCTCTTACGACAGGCCGCAGGAAATTGTATTCTTTCTCTGTTCCTGCACGGATAGATAGATAATTAGTTCTATTTCACTTCTTACATCCCCCTGACTCGGTTTTTAGTAAAAAAAAAACATGGTACAGAAATTCGACCTCTACAGTTTTATTATATGTATAGATTATAATGTTAACGATTTTATGCTGAAGTTCGAGTGAAGCATGAATATCTTTTAAAGTATCAAACTACGTCACATTCATATTATTATGTAAATAGACTATTTAAAATTAAAAAACAGTGCAATTTCTCCACAAGGCTTTGCTTGCGATAAATTTGAATCCACATCAACTTCATCCCTGTTACCACATGCATTAACTTGGAAAGTCACATTATTATCAAAGACACGAAAAAGGGAAATACAAGGATAAGATTTAAAAAAAAAATACAATTTGGCCAGCATTTTGGGACTCGTATATAACATGTAATATATTATTAATCTGTATATTATTATAGTTACACAAATAATCTCTAAATAAGTAAAAAAGTAATGATTAGATACATTTTTATATGATAGGCATTTTATATATGATGTTAAGTTTTATTATAACGTAAAAAAAGATATATGAAACTAGTAAAAATCATAAACAACTTTTAAATAATAGAGTTTAATCACGCCTGTGGATATTATAGACATACGCTTCGTTTAAGCAATAACTTACAACTCTAAGTGATTCAACAGACAAACAGGAGAAAAATAGAAAATCAATGACAATTATTTACAGAAATTTTTTTCTTGAATAAACAATATTTTGGACGAACAAAACGATTTTAGATGTCGTAATATTTTCTTTACTTACAGAAACAATTGAAAATTTTATAGACGACATTTATTATTCAACTTCAATATTTTTACATAACAATATGAAGCAGAATATCTATAGGATAGCTATTATATTTTAGGGTATTATTACTTATTATTATCATGAATAAGTAAAATTTTAGGCTAGCGACACACCTGCGAAAGTACTGAGCTGAAAGTTCTGCTAAATTCGATTGCAGAGTTTTTTAAATATATGACACATCAGCTGAAATTACGTGACGTTCAGCGTTATGTCGAACCTGTCGTCTAGCGGCTGTTTCTGTGAGAAAGCATTCAGTATACTTTTAAGCATCTAAAACACATAATTTCACCTCCTCAATGTTGGCTATTGCCAAAATTATTACTTTCAAGGGATAAGTAGGTTTATATTATACAACAAGATGCTTGCGGAAAAGTTTCGTACCGTACTATATTCCATCGCATACGTGCTGTAAACTACACGCCGCGTATTTCCGACTATTCGGCTGGTGTATGTAGGGTGTGTTATGCCAACCAAATACTAAGACTGATCATTTTGTCGCGGAAGTGTTGGCAGCATACTATTGGCAGGTGTGTCGTTACATTTAAAGTAAAGCCCCGTTCTCTATTAGAAGTTTATGCTGCGTAGAAGGGAAGTCATAACCTTATATATTATACTAGCCACGTACTGGCACAAGATCTGCTTGAAAACCAGAGCTTCAGTGTCCAAAGTCCATAGGGGCCGCTGTAACCGAAATCGGTTCAAACACTATTCTTAATATAGCATACTAGCTGACCCGGCAAACTTCATACCTCAGAATCAATAAATAAAAAAGCTGTTCGAAGCATTTTTTCATATTTACTCACGTTTAAAGCTTCCCTGGATTTCCACAAATAATTCAAAACCAAAATTAGCCAAATCAGTCCAGCCGTTCTCGAGTTTTAGCGAGACTAACGAACAGCGATTGATTTTTATATATATATAGATTATTACATATAAGGTTGCTAGGGGTGAAGTAGTTAACATTTAACGGAACTTATTATAATCCTGATAACACTTATAATGGTAACGCTAATTCAGTTTAAAAAAATAATATCTTAGTTTTGAAGATGTTCGTATCTTAAATTAGCATTAGACAGGGTGTTTTATGAATATTTACTTGAAATTACGTCGCAATCCAACGCAAATTAAATTTTATTTAGGTCAAACATGTACATAAAAATCACTGTATTTTGCAAATTTGTTGATGTTCTTTATGCCTTACTTGGCACCGACTTTAAGATGGAGTAGGAAATATTTATTTTTTGCTTTTTAGTTTTTTATTACATGTTTGTTCTAAATTTTCTACCAGATTGCACTTCAATAATTAAAGGGGGAGACTATAAAACTTGTTGCCTCTTAAGGTAGTTTCGAACGTTATATATAACTCAATCTATATTCTATTAAAATACCTTACGTTGTCGATCATAACGTGAATATTGTAAAATATAAAGTTGCCGGACTTCGACGCAAGGTTATCAACTTATCGGTTTTCTGTCAGTTACACGTTGCAGACTGTGCAATGGAATTTTTAATTTAATTCGCCGACTTTTTCCTAGTTGTTCGAACTAGGTGCAGTAGCAAGCAACACTGGTGCTATAAATGTTGGACATACTAGCTACAAAATAAGTGCTGGATACCATTTTCCTTTTCTTAATGCACGACTACAACACGCGAAAGCGTTTATCGTCCCCTATGGACAATTGCATCACTACGAGTACCTATGTGCTGCCGACTTCAAGGGGGACTGAAACTTTGTCATTACAGCCGGAACACAACTCAAGGTTGTTATAGCAACATATTAAGTCCAGGGCTGGTACCCACGCACTCTGGCAAATGCCATACCATCAGGCAAAATTTACATCATGTGTATCGCAAAAGTCTCGAACTCCTAGCTTGAGCCTGTATTTCCCGATGTCTACAATTTGAAAGTCTTCAAGTCTCGTGTGAATGGTACCTTTTAGGTAAGCCTGATCCATCGTAGACTGTATAGCCCCTTGATATCAGTCGACATCGAGGTGAAACGCGATACAAAATGTGGACGTATAGCAATCCTAGTTATTGAGATACGTAAAACATGGCGCCTTTCCGACTTGGCGCCGTCATTTGCCGCAGGACTTAAAACATATGGACGATCTAGTATGTTATATAATTTAATTTTATGTTTATAGTCTGGTATTACGCGATGGCTCTAATGTAGCATTACAGTAACCTATTATAATGACACTAGTTTCGATCCAATGCTGATTTCACATTCACCAGTCGCTCAAGCTGACTAGATATCGGTTATATTATCGAAAACAAACTGCTTCGTCTATACATAGTGAGTATAAAATAAAGTCCTATCAAAAACCCAATTAAGTTTTTAGGGGAAAAATATCTAAAGAAAAGTTATTGGTCCCAAACCACTGTCACTTACCGGGAACGTTCCCAAAAGGCTGACGGCGTTCTCACGTTGTATAGCAACGCTCAATGTCAGAGCAAAATAGGCGCCAGCCTTCTGATTGCGTGTGACGTCTACTAAACGTTTGGCGACGCCACAGTAGATCTTTAGAGGGTTAGGACCCCCGGGAACCCAGAGTTTCCATCCCAAATGCCGCAAATGTATAACCATTTCCAATGGCGGCATATTTGCGGCGCTTGAGGGTCTCCTGTTTGTGGTTGTTGTGTGGCTGGTGGTGGTTGTGTTTGTGATGGTGTGGTTGTGGTGGTGGTGGTGGTTTGTGACTAATGACTTATCTTTAGATATTTTTCCTTTTTTATTTAGTTTTTATTTAGTATAGTTTTTAAGTAAGTAAAATAGAATTATAGGTATTTCTCAGGTTTCCTGCATATACTACCAACATTCTCATTTTTTTATTCCTAGGCTCTTGAAGAGTATGAAAAACATAGTTTCGAGGTCACCATGGAGGAGCGGCATAAATGTTCTCAAAATTGAATTATTTTTGAAAAGTGTAGTATATAGTATATATATATATATATATATATATATATATATATATATATATACACATAATTATGTATTTAGGCCAAACAAAAAACATTACCCAGACACGGTATGCGTGGGGCGCACTAGAAATTTCCGGAAAAAAAAAAGAATTATTTTTTCTCAAAATATACCAGTTCCCTTGCCTACCCCGCAAGGGAACTGGCGTGAAGTTATGTATGTATGTATGTATATATATATTATAGTGTAATAATTTGAGTAGTGGATTCTTTTTAAGTAATTTACAGTTTCAATTATAGACGAACCAATTTTTGCTTGCTCGATAGCGACTAACTTCAGTTTACGGGTTATACATATTATAAGTATATTGAAACTCTCTTACTAAGTTCCAAAATCCAGTAAACTGTGAAATACAGAACAATTAGTGATATTAGAATGTTTGCAGGTGAAGATAGTGTAATCATCAGTTTATCGTTCCATTAGCCCTGAAGGGCTTTCACGATAAAATTTATCGGTAATTTGATATTAATTCAAATAAAAACAAATTACTCATGAATTCCTCTGGTAATTAAGATTTGAAAATTATTATACTTTAATTATTGAGAAATTAACCTTGTATCATATCGCGCTTCAATTTAAATAAACTATGATTAATTGCTGGTGAAAATACGATACACGTCTAACCTTGTTTTAACCAGAAGTTATTTAGACTTAACTATATATCTGCTACGTCATTCGCGATTTAAACTTTACATTCATGTCTTCTGAACTATGTAAAATACCGACGTGGATACGCGAAACCTTAATATAAAAATTAAAATGTTTATTATAACCCCTTTAGCCAGTGCTGAACTTGTTATATACAAATTCTATGAGGAGAGCACGTTGGCTGTATGAAAAAAACTCGGAATAATACGTGAATTTTCTTGTAACCTTACAGTCAAGGAGATTTAATATAAAGTGAAGAAAATACAAAAAAGTACGACGATGATAAGCATTAAAAAGTAAACTAAAGAAGTCGATTTCAATTGATTAACCCAAACTGAAAGAGCAAAATTTCAAAAATGCATTGCATTGCATGCATTTTGTGCACTTATTTTACTTATTGGTATAAATGTAAGTAAGTGCCACTTACCCGCAATATTCGGAAAGGACTCTCAGCTAACAAGCAAACTTCACCGGAATTCGGCAGCATGATCTGCAACTCTGCACCAGGGTCTGATGTCTGCCTGGTTCTTCGATGCCGACCAAAGATCATACCCACCCAATCCTATAAAGAAATTAAAATCTGTCTATTGTATATATATATGTATATATATATATATATATATATATATATATATATATATATATATATACTAGCTGTCCCAGCAGATGTTGTTCTGCCCTGAAGAAATAAAATTTAGAACCCGATTGCAGCGCCACCTACCGGGTCCAAATGTAAGCTATCCTATCTTTCAAGTCGGATCAAACTGCACACGGTGTGCAAATTTGATTAAAATCGGTCAAGTAGTTTAGGAGTCCATAGCGGACAAACAACGTGACACGTAATTTATATATATATATATTAAGATAATTGAAATCCTACGTATATAGTGACTCATCACGATATCTCAGGAACTATAATATCTATAGATTTGAAATTTGGCATGGACCTTCCTTTAGCCAAGTAGAGCTCAGCTAAGAACGAATTTTACGGCACGCGAAGCGGGCGGGTATGACCGAGTTATTAATATAATTACTTATAACAATTAGGTATCCACTAAAATCGTTAAAATAAACACTATTTCTTTTAATATCGTTATAGTCATATTCTTAATAATCATGTACAGTCGCGGGATGAAAATGTTCGTCACCTTAAACTCGATTTTTGCTTGCACGAGTACAAGAAACAATGCTGCCAACATTTTAATAAAGAAACAAAGAGGATTATAATCACTATGCTTTACATTAATATTAAAACCAATAAAAAGATTTTACATTTCTAAATAATCTTCTTAGACAAGATAAAAAATGAAACAACTTTGATCTAAGTAGTTTTAAACTTTATTCTCAAATAGTTAAACATAATTTTCTGTGGAACAGTCTATTCTATTACTTAGTTTGAAAAGGTAAAAAAAAGCTCGCGAAACATTAAATGAATCAATTTGATAACTGGCGAACCTTTTCCTACTTCCTACTACTACTCATATTTTTTATTTGTTCCTCCTGAAATATATAGGTTTAGTCCCTTAACACATTTCACCTCCGTCGTTCTGCAATTACACAGAGCGTGATTGGATTACTTGCACAAGGCGCAAATACACACGTAGGTGATGTCACTTATGAAACTGAATGCACTCTCCGTGAAAGAGGCGTGGTAACAAAACACCCTTAATTAAACTTGCTCAACGGTAGTCATCATCTTTTACAACCAACATCGCATCTATTAAGATATTAAAATAGCTTTCTTACCTGGCGTTGCTCTAGTATTTTTTGAGTTACAAAATTGGCCGCTACAAGCAACAGACAGTATTTAGCGTTAGCGAGATAATACCAAATTTTTAGAACCTTCAATAGTGAAAACTACATGCTGATGATAATAAATCTTAAATCGTTTTCTCGTTTATTGTAGCAAAATCCTACTAATATTATAAACGCGAAAATTTGTAAGTATGTATCGATGTATGTATGTTTGCTACTCTTTCACGCAAAAACTACCGAATGGAATTTGATGAAAATTTACAATAATATAGCTTACACATCAGAATGACAATGCTATAATTTATAAAGATATAGTATGAATTATCCAAAATATAACGAATGTCCATCACCACGCGGATGAATTTATCTGCGTTAAATGGATGTTGTAGGTACATGAAAACGAACTCACTTCTCGGATTGGCGTTTCAAATGACGTGGGTTCGAATCTTTACCGAAGCATGCACCATTGAAGCAGTTTTGTGAACTAATATGCATGTTGTTATAATTACCATGCGCTGACAATAAAGGCAAAACGTCGTAATGAAATTTGCACAACGGGATAACCGATGTGTCAATTCCGTCAATCCGCCTTCGAAAAGCAAGGCATATATACTGTCTGTTCCTTTCAAAATGGAGAGGCCCAAGCTCCACAGTAAGACGTTTATAGGGTACATCCTACCATAAATATAGGTATTTGTGTATGTGTGTGATAAAATAGTATAGTAATATCATACTAACAAAAAACACCCTCTTCGATGAGTTATTCCGATGGTTTTCAGGACTGACATCTGGACTGCCGTCTACAGTAGAAAGTGGTGATGATCCCGGAGGCCGAATAGGCGACCTCTCTCTACCACCTCTCAGCGACATCTTTCACCAGTTCTGTAATATAATAAAAAAATTAAACCTTTGACATTTTTAACCGACTTTAAAAAGGAGAAAGTTCTCAATTCGTCTATATGTTGTTTATTTTAAAATAGAACGATCTTATATAAGGATTTGGTATTTGCCCAAACGAACCCTAAAATTATCTCAAATAACCATCACATGTTATGCTAGAACAATGAATATGTTATTGTTATTTATAAAAAAAACTAAACATCGCAGTGGGTATCAATTTGTGTGTTGTAATTTGAAGCGTTTAAAGTCATTGTATAAATGGGGCCACGCCTATGGTATATTTTCCGTGTTAGAAAGCATTGAAAACAGTTATATACATATAACTATATAGTGTACTTTGTATATACAAACTATAGTATATTTCAATGTAATTTTCCTAAAATAGGCAAGATACAAGCACATTACTAACACATTTATTCAAAGCTAGCTAGCCGTGCCCATTTCGTTTATGCGCACTTCGAGTTTGTATTCATTATTCTCTGAATCCCGCAAGAATATTGGAATAAAATATACAAGAAGTTTCAACATATATTGCTCTTTTGATCTTTAAATTTTTCATTAAAATCGTTGAACCATTTTGGTGCATATTTCAGTAGTTATTCCAGTATTATCATAATCTCATAAAACGGGTACAATAATAATAGCCCATAATTGTCCCACTACTGGACTCGAGCCTACCAATTTCTTAGGGGATCGGAGAGTATACCTACCCGCCACGCTTGTCCAAGGCGGCTTAGCGAGATTGACATATTATAAGTTATCTTGTTGAGGTGGTTTCATCGCGATGTTTTCCTTCACTTTCACCTTCTAATAGCACCAATAATTATACACATTAGGTCAGCTTTCCGGTTAGGATTCGAATCCGCATCATTTGAGTTTGGGACGCAAGTTCTTTAACCACTAAGCTACCAAGGTTACTTTATGACTAAATATCTTATAAATAACTATTTTCAATTAAATTTTGTATTTCTTTTAAAAACATAGCCAACCTCACAACGGAAAGTTAATTTGATGTTAATATGAAAGCGCACATCCTCAATTATACTACTCGTTTTTTGGATTATCATAAACCTAACTACACACAAAAATAATTAATAAACGAATTGAGAAACGTACTTGTTTAAATTGGTTAATAAAATAGATGAGTACCATCGCTTGTAAGTAAATTTGATTGTCTGTTAAACAAATTAACATGTGGGTCACTTAAAAAGCCTGCGTAATTAAAATAGTATTTGAGTTGAGGGTCATTTGTTTCGCAACAGTTACTGATGACATCAGAATAGTAAAGCATGACAAAAAGCAAATTAAGCTAACCTAAAATTATTGGTCGTATGATAGATTTATATATTTGACCTTTTAGTTTCAGTGGCATTAGTTTGTCGCACGTCACACCGGTTACCTGTCTCCACTTCAGCCATGCTACATTTATTCTTCTCCTTACATCCCTCTCTATATCACAATTATTCTGCAGTAGTGAACCAAGGTATTTGAATTCGGGGTTACATGGTAGTGTGACTGATTGTAGTTTAAGAGGCACAGCACTAGAGGTCCCGCCGAAATCACAAAACAGGTATTCGGTTTTGGTTCTGCTGATTTTTAATCCAACGCCCTCTAGCGCTTGCCGCCACCTGTTTAGTTTGTTTTGAAGTGCTACCCCATCTTCATCCACCAGGACAATATCATCTGCGAAGAGCATGCACCAGGGGGCCTCATCCTGTACCTCTGCGGTCAGTGCATCCATGACCAGCAGAAACAGGTAAGGACTTAAAGCGGATCCCTGGTGCAAACCTACCCTCACAGGGAACTTGTTCGTGGTTCCTACTGCAGAGCGGACTTGTGTACTAACATTCTCATACATGCTTTCTATCAGTCTTACGTACTTCTCTGGCACACCTTTCGCTCTGAGGACCCACCACAGAACTTCTCGGGGGACGCGATCGTATGC
Source organism: Dendrolimus kikuchii (assembly GCA_019925095.2). Classification (NCBI taxonomy): domain Eukaryota; kingdom Metazoa; phylum Arthropoda; class Insecta; order Lepidoptera; family Lasiocampidae; genus Dendrolimus; species Dendrolimus kikuchii. Next base: position 22,820,344 of record CM034387.1, on the reverse strand, counting down.
TTTCTCAAGATCTATGAACACCATATGGAGATTTTTATGTACCTGTCTGTATTTTTCCATTAGTTGTCGTATTGAAAATATGGCATCTGTTGTGCTACGACCAGGCATAAACCCGAACTGGGATAGCGTCACCTCCGTTTCCTTTCGTAGTCGGTCCTCAATCACTTTCTCCCATGCTTTCATAGTATGTGACAGCAGCTTTATTCCTCTATAGTTATTACAGTCTTGGATGTCACCTTTTTGCTTGAATATGGGCACCAGATATGATTGGTGCCACTCCTGGGGTACAGTCTCTTCGATCATCAACTTATTAAAGAATAAAGCCAGCCACATCCTTCCATCCTCACCTAGCATCTTCCATACTTCGATAGGGATACCATCTGGTCCCACTGCTTTACCATTCTTCATCTTTCGCAATACATCTTGCACTTCATCCATCCTTATTTCATTCACTAGCCCCATATTTCCTCTCAAGTCTTCTAGTTCATGATGCCACATATTTTCTTCATTCAGCAACTTATCAAAATATTTCATCCATCTCGCTTTTATACTGCAATCATCCGTTAAAACCTTTCCATCTTCGTCTTTTATACACCTGATGTGAGTCATGTCCTTGCTTTGATGATCTCTTTCTTTTGCAAGTCGGTACAACAGCTTTTGCCCTATGCTATTTTTTATGTTTTCATATAGTTTATTCTGAACGCTAGCTTTTGCTGTAGCCACCGCCTGTTTTACTTGCTTATTTATTTGTTTGTATTTTTCTTTGGAGGACAGCTGGGACTCTATATCAGTTCCGCATAAATTTCGCTGCCATTCTTTAAAAGCATTCTTTTTTTCTTTTATTCTTCCCTGTATTTCCTCATTCCACCACCAAGTTTCTTTGCTAATCTTGGTAGCACCTTTCGTTACCCCAACCACACTAATCGCTGTTTTTCTTATATAGTCTGCCATACTCTGCCAGCACTCATCTACTGTTTTATGGGACATCTCATTCATAGCACCCATCTCATCTTTCATTCTTGTGACAAACGCCTCTTTGAACTCCATCCTTTCTAACAACCACCACTTGATTTTTGGTTCTGGCTTGTGTATGTTAAAATTTTTCTTTATAATAGCTTTATATTCCGCTACTAAAAGTCTATGTTGCGATGCAAGGGGATTAAGTATAAATAAAGGTCGCATAATAGCAGATTACGAGCGATATGTGAAATTAAAAAAATATATAGACAAACGTCTAGTATGTATGATATTATGTCAAAAATAATACAGATTAAACATGACTTGTTTGCCCTAGATATTATAATAATTAATGGCTTCGAAAATTTTATCTCAACAATTAATAAAACTGAATTATTTTGGAATATTGGTTATTTGTTATTTTTATTTCAATTTTTATACGATACTAAAAACCAGTAAGTTCATACTTACTGGTTTTTAAAACATTACAATGTATATAACATTAGATAATATCTAATATTTATTGAGAATACTACTAATCATTTTGTTTTATATTTGTATTGTATATAGACTTAAAAAGATAGAAAATCTGGTGAAATCTATCTTTTTCTTCAGAGAGACACCTTCTATAAGATTTTTTCTATATTATGTATTGGGAAAATTGTCGTTGTTAAGACTAACGGCAATGTGCCGTCGTGTAACGGTCCCGACCACACTAGTACCTTTCCACCATCACTATTAGGTGTTGGTAGAAATGCATACCCTGCCGCTGTGCTGCTTATACCTATACACAAAAATTCTCAAGATTATGAGCAAACCTAAACCATGCAACTGTGGAGAAAGTATAACTTTATGCTCATATTCACTCTAAAAATCTTAAGAACCAAAGCCAATTCAGTACTTCCAAGAATATATTCCAACATTTTTTTTTAAATTTTGTTGACCTGTGTGTAATAGGTATATTAGATATAGTACTATAGTCGGCGGAAAGACATACATACACATTGTACATAAACCAAGCCAAATCAGTTAGGCTTATATTATGGGTCATATACAAGGGATACCTCTGGTGCCAGTCCCATACACCCAGACCATAGTAAGTAACCATGCCAGCAATCAAACTTGGGACCTCTAAGTTATCGTGCTCTAGGTGGGCAAAGGACTAAGCCACTCAACCACAGAAGCGGTCTATGTACTACGTACAAACACCACCACACTGACCACTCGTTTGTATAACCTACATTTCTATTTACCCCATGTAAAACATTTGGGTTTTACTCGTGCTGTTCATTTACCGCTTACGCTTGCTACGGCCATGTGTAGGGACAGACCTATACAGTTATGTAAGTACTAACCCTTACGTAACTGTATCGAGTGATGTGCATCCTTCCCATTTTCCGTCTACTTTTAATTGTATTACAGTCAGTCCGCGACGACACTCCGCTGTGCCCATTGGTGCACTATAGTAACCAGACAAAAAAAACTTTTTTCTTTATCTTTTCTTCCCTTAAGAGAGCAGCAGCGCATTTGTAGCACCTTTGGTGTTGCAAATATCTATAGGCGATGGTAACTGCTTTCCATCGAGTGGGCCGTCTGCCTGTCTGCTGTACTCCTGCAATAAAAAAAATCTTCATTCTTCACCACGGTTACGGAACTCACATAGTGGCACACATATCATCTGGCCTCTAACATGTTTTACGAATACCGGCTAATTATGCCGCCTCTGCCAGGTTTCGGTCGAAGGGGAAAGCTCAAGCAATGATGGCTTGACGTTGTATAATCTCACAATTAGTGATACCGTACACTGCGCAAAGTGCAAAAGAAAAAGTGGGAAAGATAACTCGTGCTGCTCATTTCACTCCCCAGCTTCTTGCTTGCTGCCGTACGAGTAGGCATATTATAAACAAAGGATTACATATATATGGATGATACACAGCTATATCAATGTTGAGGGTCTGGGGGATACTTGTTAATTGCAAGGCCTGACGCTTAACGTGATGAACTGTTAATTAAAGGCCAAGGCCCTTTAACGCCTAGTGCATTAAAACTGCACTGTATTTGAATCTATTGCCATCTCAAGTCTCTATTTGAATAGAAAGTGTTATTAATGACTAACGGATAACTGACTAAAGTATATCAATATATTTTTTCTTTTAATCCCTGCCTCTTTGAGCCCTAACAAAACGTTTAAAAAGTATAACGTTTATTAAGTAAAAGCAACAACTATCCCTTGTTGAATGAGCCATTTGGCTATGAAACCCTACAAAAGCGTTTAGTTGAATATGTCAAAACGTATTTATACTCAACAGATCTTATCTAAACGAGTTTTCGTTAAAAATGTTTTATAAGCATTTACTAGCTTTTATTTTTTAATTTTTAACTACATATTCTTATTTCAAACCGCCAGAATCTTCCTTATTTATCTTGTATGTAGCAATAATTATTCACACATATTTTCTCCATGTCGACTAAACCTACATCTCATAACTAGTGGATAGCTCTATTTCACTGAAATAAAAAGCTTATTAACCGACCGAAGCCGCTGGTGAGAGCTAGTATATAAATGCGTGTGTGTGGGTGTGTGAGTGTGTGTGTGTGTGTGTGTATGTGTGTGTGTGTATGTGTGAGTTTGTATAATCCTTCCTTGAAAAATTATCCAACTGATAATGAGACCGCTTGAAAATCCGTTGCGTAGTTTAGGAGGAGTGGATATACAGACAGACGGACAGACGACGAAAGCGAATTTATTTTATACTATGTAAAGAAGATGTTATACGAGCTTTATCGACTCGTTTAAATGAAATTTAAAAACGATATTTTTCATAATCGCATTATCAATATTAAAAACTCTTTATTTTTACATTTTTTCAATGAACGATTAATCCTAACATAAATATTACGAATAAGGGTTTTAGCACTTAGAAAGTGGACTTTATAAACGCATATCTTGCCAAATGACTTTTAAAATATACATTTCTCAAACACACAAATATTTCTCGTCAATCTCAGTAACTCATTTTTAGTGTTTGTAAAAGACTTCATTGAAAAAATATTTTTCATGTCTTCTTTTTTAATTTTTTTATTGCAGGAGTTCAGCAGACAGACAGACGGCCCACATGATGTAAAGCGGTTACTATCGCCTATGGACATTTGCAACACCAAAGGTGCTACAAATGCGCTGCTGCTCTCTTAAAGGAGACTGGAACCTGGTCACTAATGCCGGAACACAACTCAAGGTTGTTATGGCGACACACTTTAGACCAGGGGTGATAGCCATCCAGTCGGGCAAATGCCCTACCACCTGGCCGTTTATCATAATGTTTTTATAGTTCTTCTAAGTCGAGAAAAATATCACCAAATCACACCCAAATTATTGACAATAAAGCATTTTACTCGTACAATTTTTATTAAAACAGAATAAAAATAACTACATCTTAATAAAAGAGCTATATTTTTTTATTACTACTTTATTTTATTTACAATAAAATAATAATAAAAACGACCGCGTCTATGGAATCACCGCTCGCGCCTGAAATCAGTACTGAAAAATCCTCAAGGACGTTGGCGTTGCTACAGGCTTTAAGGGGCCATCTACAAATTACTTTACACTAATTTCCTAATTTTTTGACCCCTCCCCCGTCCTTGTCACAGCTGGTCATATTCGAGAAAACTCTGTAATGTTATATAACATATTTTGCAGTTTTACATCAACAAATTATTTAAATAAAACAGCAATTCCAAATAGTTTTATTTCCATTTAAATTATTTTTTAATTAGTTAAACACTACTCATACCGATAGAGTTGGAAATATTTTTGAAGCTTTTCCTTAATAGTTCAAATTTCGTATTTTAAAGCTTAAAGGTATTTTAGATTTTGATATGTGATGTCTCAATACTTAGGAGTCCTCCCACCCCTTATCACAGAATGTCACACTTCGTCGACTCCCTTAACGTTTGACATAATTTATGAATGACCCGTAATTTGTAGACATACAATAATAACACTATTAAGATTTTTAATATCTTGAATAAATTCACTGAGTTCAACAATTGGATGGGGGGTGCCGACAATAGTATAGATTACCCCTATGCCGCGTCAAAACTGGTTTATATCCCTGATACAACAGATGATTGAATTTTACCAATCAGTCAAAGAAACCTAAGAAATGTACCTATAACATTGTAATTGATCGAACTATTACTGAATCATAATATGTTATGTCGCAATTATTTAAACTTTTACGTATAATGTCGTTAAATAATAACATCCCGGAGGTTAAAATGGCCACTTTTTCATATTTGTATCATGAATATGAATAGTGTTAATATAAGGTGCAAAGCAGATAGTCAAATCAATTGACATACGTTTTATAAACTTACAGAAAGTCGTAGCCTCATTTCATAGATTTGGTAGAAGCGTACCTACTAACTAACAGTAAATTAAATTAAAACCGGCCATTTTAGGCTCTTTGGTACTAGAATTCCGTCACCGTTTTGGCAAAAACAGAATCCTTATGAAATGGTTAGTTATATCATATCTTTATATGTTAGAGATTTTTTTGTAGAAAGTATTGGAAACTTCTGGAAAATACTAGGTTTTCATATTCTTAATCTAAACTAAACATGTAATGCTAATTTTCAACCAATAACGTAATCGCATGAAACGCAAGGGTTAAACGCTATTTGTTTCAAGCAACGTTTTGAAAGTTTTGGAAGAAAACTTAAAAATTTCAACGGACTGAACAAATGTATAAATAATAAATTTAGCACGTGTATACTTGAAAAAGAAAACTCCCGGGCATTTGACTGAAAATGAGATTCTTTAATATTTTGTTAATTTTTGTTTTTGGATTTTGTTAAGTTTCCGCGACTGGTACACATAATTAAAACTACGTTTTAACAGTCTTATGCACTACATTTTATTGATTTTTATTTCGACATTTTGGCCACTTTTCAGTAGTCGTCAACATGAACGGAACGGACAGAGGACGGCCTGTCGTGATCATATGACATGAAGCTACTGAAATGGCCGGCCGAAACGTCGAAATAAAAATCAAATAAAATTACCCGCTGAAAACTGTTAAAACGTAGTTTTAAACCCTATTGATATTATAAATGCGAAAGTACGTCTGTCTGTCTATCTGTCTGTCGATCTGTTGTCTGTCTGTCTGTTCCGTTTTCACGGAAAAACTACGGGATTGATTTGGTTGGAACTCTGTATATATATTATCGATGCCGAGGATGAACATAGGATACTTTTTATCCTGAAAAATGGGATAGTTTCCGGGATAAAAATATATTAGTCTCTCTGTTTGTTATGCTTTTACGGAAAAACTATTGGATCGATTTGGCTAAACTTCGGTATATATGTAATTTTAATACCGAGAGTGGACAAGGGCTACTTTTCATCCCGGATAATGGGATAGATTTATGTAAAGGTTATCCCAGAAAGTAGGATAGGTTTTTTTTGTGAATTTCCATTTTCGTCATTTCATTCATTTCGGTTATTTCGGCCATTGCGGCAATTTCGGACATTTCGGGCGTTTTGATCATTTTCGTCATTATTGTCATTTATGTAGCTTTCAGATAGATAGAGGGCATAAATAAATAAAACTAGAATGGGTTGAAATAGAGAATGTAAAATGAAAAATGTAGTTCTATGAAACATGGATTTGCGCCTGCTTTTTAAACAAGAGGTACGCAACAGACGTTGACTCGCGGCGCACCTGCGAGGTAAACTCTAGTTCTTTATATGTCCTTAAGTTTGCGTCATTAAGATGAAAAAAGCCTAACAAGTAATCTGTCATAATATCGCTTAAGATAAATGAAATTTCACCTCTCGATATTCATAATTACACATATACACTCATACAGTGTTCTTTATATTGTATCTAATGGTAAATGGTCTGTGTTATTATATTAATAAGGAGGCAAGGGCCAAGACTACCTGTTTGGACTCCTGTATTTCCCACTTTTAATTAATTTTTTTATTGTTTTGAATATTATTATGTTCTTGTTGTGAGTTACAAATAATTTATTTTTATTTTTATCTCTTTCACAACGCCTCTGTGTAGTGGCATATAGAATAAATGTTTTAGGCCAAAATTTTCTTTTTATAATTATAGTGGTTGCGGAGAAAAAATGACTACGTTATACATATATGGGTATACGGACAGAACGGCCATGATAACTAGTTATATTAGTTATAATGAGTTCTGTTTTTCCCAAAATGACTAAAAAATCGTAATAAATAGAGAAAAAAATATTGCTCAAGCACAGCAGACATGCTGACGGCCCAACTGTGATGGAAAGTGGTTACCGTCGCTAATAGACATAAGGAATACCAATGTGCCTCGAAGTCTCGAAGGAGAAACTGACACCTGGCCACTGATGTCGGATCACAACTCAAAGTTGTTATGACGGCATACTCTAAACCAGGGCTGGTAGCCATCCAGACAGGTAAATGCCCTACCACTGAGCTGTGAGTTGTTTTGTCGCCTCCTACGACAGACCGCCGGGCCGCAGGAATAGGTATTCTTTTTCCGTTCCTGCATGGAGGAAAAATATGTATAAGCTATGTCCTCACTTCCTCCGCGCGTTATTTAAATTAAAATATCTAAAATTAAACTTATACGTAAATTTAAAATAAAATTACTTTTTTAAACCTAAAATTTTTCATTGAAATCCCTTTACTAAATATTTGAGACAAACTTTCAGATTGACACACAAAAAATATTTAAAACGGTTATTTATCGTCGATGTCAGTGTAGACCTTGTAACTACATTTTATGGTAAAATTATATTTTTAGTCAAAACTGTTATATATATATAAAATTATTATATTTTTATGTACAGTAACTAACGGTCCCTAAAAGATAAAAACCTATAACCCGATTCCAGCGCCACCTACCGGATCCAAATATGAATTTAAACCATTCTTAAATCCACTTGAACACACATAAAACATTTCATCTAAATTGGTCCAACCGTTTACGAGGACAATTTGGACGGAAACATAGCATGTATAAGCTTTATAAATTTATAAATGTAATTAAGCTTCGTATAAGTAATTATCACTTACATTTTGATATATATTTTGTAAGCACAGACGGACACTTCAATCTTATATATTGGTATAATAGTGACACTTGAGATCTACACTCGAGTAATTTAATTGGTAGCAAATGTTGCTATAACTGTGTTATTTATACAAATGAAATAATGCAAAATCAGTTATTGTTATGCACGCAAAAATACGATTAAATGAGCACAATTAAAGATGTACCTACTCAACGACTATCCGACAATTGGATTCCTTAGTTGCCGAATATTTACCGAAATTTAAAATTCTATAATTTTTTATTTCAAGCAATAATCCCATACACGATTGTGTTACGCATATAGAAAAAGTATATACATAGATATATATATATATATATATACTTATTATTATACTAATTATATATATAGTATATATATATATATATATATATATATATATATATATGTGTGTGTGTGTGTGTGTGTGTGTGTGTGTAATATAAAAATATATATAAACTAGGATATGCCTGCAACTTCGTCCACGCTTGATTTGAAATTCCCGTGAGATTCCCGGGATAAAGAGTATCACACATTTTATTACATAAAAAATTGTAAATAAGTAGTAGTGTAAAATTCACTTTGTAATTCCAAACTTTTTTCAAGGTGGTCATTTTATATAATTCCCAAGACTATTCCCGCGGGATTCCCAGGATAAAAAGTACCGCAGAATTATAGACAAGACAAGAAGTTTGATAAGAACAGAGGTTACATTACTCTCACTGGCGAAACAGTGTCTCAAAAATATATACATACACGACACAACATACATTCATTAATAAAATATAAAAATTATATATACTAATAAGATATATGTGAAGAAAATATTATACAATACACTCATATAAATTAATATACAACGAGAAAAAGCTGACAATAACTGCTGCTGTATCCTTAAATTGAGCTATTTGATGATAAAGAATAATAAACTTCACAAGTCTATTAAAAATAAGCAGCGACTTGGCTGGTTCCAAAGACGAACTGCTTGGACTGTGCAGGATTTGCCATAAAAGTTAATTGTATGCACAGGAGTATGTGCTGTTTGACTCCTTTTATTTGCACTTCCTTATGACGTCATAAGCACGTGTTTGTATAAAATCTATGAGGTTGCGATTTACTGTAAATATAATAATATATAATAGATTTCACTGTCCTCTCCCCTGTTGTAACTTTGTACACTAGAACTCATAACTCGACACTAACCTAGTTGCTGTAGAAGTTTTGAACCTAATTCCCATTCCAAAAAAAATAATGAGGCAAGCGAGCTTGGCGTAAAATAGTACTAATATCGAGTATATTATGAGTAAATATCACAAGCGACAGAATTTAGGCTAAATTGATCTAAATCCTAATACCAAAATCCTTAGTTCCATATATGATAGAGACATACACCTAGAGTAAATTTAGTCATTTTGTATGACATAATGATTATTCTAAAAATCGTAAATTTATGAGTAATGTATTAAAAACAATTTTAAAGTAGCTCTCCTGTAAAGTTTTATACAATAAAAATCTAGAACCCGATTCCAGCGCCACCTATTAGACCCGGTGTCTAATTGTGAATCTAAACCATTCCTGGATCCAATCGAACACTGTTTTTTTACACCTTGGGTTACATTAGTGAAGTTTTAGCAGGGATCCTTAATTTTTTCTAGTCATAAATATAACTTATATTAATCTGGAATAATGTAGCGTCCTAGTGGATTCAGCGTGGGCGTAACTATGTTTTAAGTCTCACACTCTTCCTACCATAAGCGCGGAGCACATGGGAGGAGGGTGGTTTGAGTGGAGTATTGAGTGTGGTCGGTAGGTTGGAATCTCGAGTCTCCACACAAGCCGGTCGATTAATGTTTGGATTGCCCCCATGGGAATGCCTCCATAATTGACTATGGTCTAATCCCTAGCAAAGGATCCGGTACTGTGCGAAATGCATTTCCCCCGCCTTAAAAAAAAGCATCCTAGTGGTGAAAGAATTTTTGAAAGTGGTCCACTAGTTTTTGAGTTTATTCGTTACAAAAATACAAATCGTTCCTCTTTATAATATTAGTATAACTTAGCATTTTCCCCGTGGCTACGCCGCGTAAAGTCTGACAGTAGCTGTATGTCATTTATATAAAAACTTAATTAAGTTTTTTATATAAATGAACTTTCAATGAAAATTTGTCTAACTGCTGGTGCAAATCTCTTAAAAATCATAGATACATTATTGTATACATATAGATACGTTTTGTGTCAATATTTAACATCATTAACAATAAAAAACAATATCACATCAAAAATAACCCCAACTCATCGCTACATCTGTGTGAAACGGTCAAAAAGTGGCATAAGCTATAAACCTATGAACTACAATGACATTTTTATGTTTTAAAGAATGTATAACAACAGGCAAAGGAACTATAAATACCTATGGATGCTAAACTATTTTTTTTTTTGTAATAAATATGAATATTGATTTCTAATGAAATTTTGTTACTATAAAAATAATTCATTAAAGGAAGTGAAATGTTGTAACTTTTAGACCTAAATTTATACTGTTTCTTGTTAAATTCACTACAACAACAAAGGAATTAAGTCCATATAGTCTACACAACTGTCCAGCAAAACATGAGGTGAGTCATCGCCAACCTGATTTGAAGTAACATAATGAATGACATATTGTTCTTGGCAACGCAGGTATTTGTTAAAGAAGTTAAAAAAACGCGATTGCAGTGCCATCTACTTCGATAATCTGTCTATTCAAAGGAAACGATTTCATTTATAGGAATAAAATGTATTCTAAGTGCTAAGTCGGGTTATTAGCTAGCCTATGTCGAGTTTCATTCATATCCGTTCAGTAGTTTCCAAAAAAAGATGCGATCGCAGCGCCATCTTTTTCGCTATTTTCGTCAATCTCACGGAAATCGCTTCGGAATCTGCTGGTCCGAATTAGCCCTCCTGATTTTATTTACATTTTTAAACACATTGTACAAACTCGAATCATTTACAGATTAATTATAGCATAGATGTCGCTCGCGATGTTCTTCCATAGGGACAGGAGACGCAAGGCTGATTTACGGCCTTATGACAATTACTCACTACATTTCACAATGAAAAGAACTATGAGTGAATTTATTGATAAGGTGATAAACAAATTTGGAAAACAACTCAGACCCCTTCAGATTCTATTTGAACAGTAACTAGTAAAAAACATGCAATTATTGCTGTGTATTTTATTTCCTGACAAGGGGGTGTAAGTGCCCTTGCCTTTACCCTTGCACCCTGTTGCTGATGTCCATGGAAATAGACAAAGGTGAAGAAAACCCTCTTTAAATTAATCGACTATCCAGATCTGTAGATAGTGATACAGACAGGACTATGAATTATAGTTTTGGATTTAATATTATTCTTCCATTACATTACTAACAATGTACTGTTGTTTGTTTTATAGGTTGTGTAGACACATGGAGAATCCCGTCAAAGATGAAGTAAAAATGACTCGTGATCAGCGCTCATTTCAGACTACCAATACACCATTCAATAGAGTGGGAGGAATTACCCAAACTTATAGAACCCGAGTCATCAGTATTTATTGCAGACAGCAATGACAAAGTTTTATTTGAAAATGACAATAGCCATGTAGAGGAGGATACTTTAAATATGCCTGTGTTGCCATATTATGGGGTTGAGTTTGCTTCATTAAAACATATAACATTAATAATTGGGGGAGAAACAGAAGGTATAAGTGAAAATAGCTGAGCAGCCTGAGTATGTGATTTAAGGATAGCGATAGCTATCTATAATACCCACCTATACATTGGAAACATGCCCTGTTTGTACATTGAACTACTTGTTGTAAAAAAAAACTGGAAAATTATTATATAAACTATGAATGAAACGATATAATATAATGCAATGTTTTTGTAGATTTCTTGTCTGTTTATTCAGGATCTCATACGTTAAGCAAAAACACAGTATGAACTTTGTCACTACTTATAATTATGTCTAAGTACATATACGAGTATGTTAAACTGTACTACCTTTATCTTGCCAGTGATGACGGGATAAAAAAAAGTAGAAATCATTTAAAATATATTGTTAAACTATGCATGAATAATACAAAATTTCTTTATAAAACCGTAAAAACACTAGCAGCTACTGGCCACGCACACGCAAGTTTTCTTCAGTATATTGTTAAAGTCGACATAAATTTGGGTCTGAGCTCTCTAATCTCGAATATAGTTAGTTCCCGGCACAATTCGTTATCGGTCTGCGGAACACTAGGGATCGAAATTTCACAGTTCGTAGGAAAGCTCCCTAGAGGCAAAAACATCATTTTTGTGTAATCTTACCATCTTTTTTTACCAAATCATCATTTGTTGCAAAAAACTTATAGCTTGTTTATGCCCATAAATGCGTTCGATTGAGAAATGAACTTTATAGTGACTGCTCAATATCGTGCACGGGGTATTATACCTTATGTCGGTGGTTTTATTCTCCTATAGCGGGCTGCCCGGCAGACTTCGTCCGCGTGGAATAGTTAAAAAAACCTTCCACAGATTTTAAAACATGTCTTCACCATTTCCATAAGCCTTAAATCTTGGTATTTCTTTGAAATTACAAACAGGCACTTAAATTTAATGCTTATAAGAATATGAACAGAAGATAGATTATACTTTTTTATGTCAACCACAAAAAAGTTTGTTATGGCAATTTAATAATGTATTATTAAGTAATTAAATTACACTTTTAAGTAGGTAAGATATTAATTTAGAAATATTTCTACACATGAATATATAATATAATTAATATTATAGACTAGCTGATGCCCGCGACTTCGTCCGCGTTACGATTGCGATGTAGAATACTATCAGCGCCATCTAGTTTATTTAATATGACTGTTTTTGTACGGGTTTACTTTTTCGCGGAATCTCGCCTTTTTAATGCATAAATAGTTTTATTGTATGATGATACCGGCAATATCAATATTTAATTAGGTGCATAAGTTGTATAATAAGCTGTTTAAGTAATTAAGAGCAAAGCTTAAAGTCTCTTCAAAATGTGGCCAGTCATAAAGTCGAAAGACTCGTTAAATGATGCGGCGTTCCTCGGGGAACAGATATTCGCATTTTTTTAAATTAAATATAATACTGCTATACCCTCAAGCGCTGCAGTTCAACGTCTTTTCTCCATGGGCAAGGATATACTACAGCCGAAACGAGCCTCGCTTTCAGACGAGAACTGCAACATATTAATGTTCATGAAGGGGAATGTTCATACTATGCGAGATGACTAAATTGACAGATAAATTGGACGGGTTAGTATCGTTTCGTCTAAGATGTAAGTGGTCTATGTGGCAATTCGTCTAAAGAGCAATTGGTCATTATATTAGTATTTCGTCCAGAACGCAACTAGTCTACTTTAATAAAATACATTCTAAACCAAATAAATCCAAATAAATGAAAAAAACATTGTTTGTCAACATGCCTATATTAAACAGTCTAATAATTATACCCGTCTTTTTTTTGTTTCTAACCTGTTAACTTCCAGAACCAACAATTTTTATAAGAAGATGCAATTTCTATCAGGTGTTAGCGGATTAACGATTAACGTTAACTTGCGTTAAATTTTCTGAAATGTAACGCTTTAACTTTTAACTAAGTTAACTTTTTCAGTAACGGATTAGCAATTAACTAAGTTAACTATTTGATTAACGGCGCCCAGCTATGTATATATAGATAGTTTTGTTTGTTATTTTATTTAAGTATTTTTATATCGCAAAGCAATTTTTGGCCATAAAATTTGTTTTTTAATGTTATATATCTATTCAAACACTACTATAATATATTAAAACATTTTTTTCTTTCTGGTACATACATACGAATGTATTTTGACACTAGGACATGCCCGCAATTTCGTCCACGCTTGACTTGAAATTCCCGCGGATTTCCTGGACACAAAGTCCTGCCGCATTTAAAAAAGAACGTAAGCTATAGTTTTAGTGGAAACTGTGTCGTTTTTTTCACATTTTGGAACTTTGTTCCAAAAATTATATTTTTTACTTAATAAGTACGTTTTAGTCATTTATATGTACCTAAACATTTATGCGACACACTCAGTGCATATAATATATAGATACATATTTCACCATATAATTATAAAAAACCGTTAGTTTATATTAAATCTAGTGATATTATAAAATGTCACATACATACATAACTTCAGGCCAGATCCCTTGCGGGGTAGGCACGTACAACAGAGCGCCATTTAGGCTTATTCTTACATACCTCACTTGCTTCTTTGACATTCATAACTCTTGTCATTCACGCTCGTCTGTTCTTAAGGCTCCAAACATCACCTTCTCCTAGTACACGATCAATTTGATCATGGAAGGTGTATCGTGGCCTTCTACGACTTCTGCATCCATCCACTTTTGCATTGCATATCTGTATCTGATTATAAAATGTCGCATGGCGGTAAACGGTGAACGAATATAAAAAAGAGTGTAATTAGTGAATTAATGGTTCTGACACTCTCCAGTCGCTGATGTGAACGGCTCGTACACTTCATTGCAACCTATTTATTCTTCAAGTCTAAAATCTCCTATAACACCGACTAACCAAGAAAATGTCCACAATTTTGCGCGATATAACTTATTATATGTAACAAACAGGCATCGCAAATTACAAACTAATAGTTGTGCCACACATTCGCATAATATGTTATCGATACGAAAACACTAAAATGTTAGTATAAAATTCGCATAATATAACTACATAATATTTTACTAGAGTTTTCCACGATGTTTTGCTGGCGTATATTTTAAATCCGTGTCGTGTAATCTTTGAATTTTTATCCTGAGGAAAATCCCTTTTCTGCAATAAGGCCATAAAGTAGGAACAACCAAATATACTAACCAAGTCACTTTAATATAGTGAATCACGTATAGCGAAATACATCCAATATGTATATATAAATATGGGTGTGTGTATTTATGTTGTATATAGGTACAAGTATTTTATTAGAAGATTTTATAACCTTTGATAGATACTACCTGAAAAACAGCCCCGCTTTCAGCTTAGCAAGTATCGATTCCTTTCTAAGTTTATATTAAACTACCCATAGCTGGGCACCGTTTATCAAATAGTTAACTTCGTTAATCGCTAATCCGTTACTGAAAAAGTTAACTTCGTTAAATATTAAAGCGTTACATTTCAGAAAATTTAACGCAAGTTAACGTTAATCGTTAATCCGTTAACACCTGATAGAAATTACATCTTCTTATAAAAACTGTTGGTTCTGGAAGTTAACAGGTTAGAAACAAAAAAAAGACGGGTATAATTATTAGAGTGTTTAATATAGGCATGTTGACAAACGATGTTTTTTCATACATTTGGATTAAGGTTTAGAATTTATTTTATTAAGGTAGACTAGTTGCGTTCTGGACCAAATACTAATATAA
This sequence comes from Dendrolimus kikuchii, assembly GCA_019925095.2. Lineage (NCBI taxonomy): Eukaryota > Metazoa > Arthropoda > Insecta > Lepidoptera > Lasiocampidae > Dendrolimus > Dendrolimus kikuchii. The sequence goes on along the minus strand of CM034387.1, from coordinate 22,804,848 downwards.
TGACCAATTGCTATTAAGACGAATTGCTACATAGACCACTTACATCTTAGACGAAATGATACTAATTCGTCCAATTTATCTGTCAATTTAGTCATCTAGCATAATATGAACATTCCCCTTCATGCACATTAATATGTTGAAGTTCTCGTCTGAAAGCGAGTCTTCGTTTCGGCTGTAGTATATCCTTGCACGTGGAGAAAAGACGTTGAACTGCAGCGCTTGAGGGTATAGCAGTATTATATTTAATAAACAAATTTGCGAATATCTGTTCCCCGAGGAACGCCGCATCATTTAACGAGTCTTTCGACTTTATGACTGGCCACATTTTGAAGTCTTTAAGGTTTGCTCTTTAAAGATTTGTTGCTGGATTATCGATTAACGGACTTTGGGAAATTGAACGGAAGTTAACAAGTCCATTAAAATATTTTTAAATTAACTTAAAAGTTAATCCGTTACCCGAAATGTTGACTGCGTTAATTAACCATTAACGGATTAACGAGTTAATGCCCCGCTATGAAACTACCGATCCTAAAAAAATCTGTAACTAGTTTACATTTTAATTATGGGCTTTCATCTGTGAAAGTAATGAATATTAATATAACAAAATTAATTACTTCTTTCAAATTTACTTCTTTCAGATGTCACCACGTAGTTAACGATTTCATTAAAATTCTACAGGACAGAGAAATAATTACAAGAATACTACAAATGACAATCTCACAGTAAAAAATGTAACTCCGTAAAGCTCCGAAATTCTACTGAACTAGATATCGACTCAGGTTTAACTGACTATTGGATATTATATTATCTAAAACATATATTTCGACTAAAACAATAAACAAATAAAAAAATTAATACGTTTATAATCAGTCCTTGATTTATTGGTTCTAAAAAAGTGATTTGAAAAGCGTTAAAAAGCTACAAAGGAAAGCCCTGTGGCGTTATCTAGCTATGTAAGTATATATACAAAATAAGTATTATATTTAAGCCAGTTACATACATTAATTGTTTACGACGAGAGACTATAAATATATATGTATAAAAAAATGAAACCAAACAAGAAAACTAATTGACGACACAACCGCTCTTTTCGTTGTGTATTTAACAATCGTACAATGTAAGTACCTATACATACCCCTTTTTCATTGCCTCATAGAATATATCAATTAGTTTTCACACACATACATGTTTAATTGAACAAGTAAAAAGAATATCATATTTTTATTACCATTAAATATGTTTTGTGTTTGACAATAACTACTTAGACCGTAATTAATAAGCGAATCTGTTAGAGCTAGGTAAAATAAGCCTAATGTTTTATAGAGCAACTAGCTATACACGGCAGACATAAAAATTTGGAACCCGATTGCAGTGCTATCTATCGGGACCAAACTATTCTCGAATCCACTTGAATAAACAAAAAAAAACATCAAAATAATTCCCACCGTATAGAAGGAGTTTCGCGGCGCCACGTACGGATCCAATCGTGAATCTAAACCATCTCTGGACCCACCTGAACACACACACAAAAAATGATTTCACCTGAATCCTGGAACCAGATTGCAGCTCCACCAAGGTGGTTCAAATTTGAGTCTAAACCATTTCGGGACCCACTTGAACATACACAATAATAATTTCCCCTAAATACTGGAAGCTGATTGCAGCGCCACCTACCTAGTTCAAATTTGAAACAAATAATTCCTCTAAGTCCTGGCACCCGATTGCAGCCCCATCTACCTGGTTCAAATTTGAATCTAAACCATCCCGGGACCCACTTGAACACACACAAAAATAATTCACCTAAATCCTGGAACCTGATTGCAGCGCCACGTATCAAGTTCAATAGTGAATTTAAACCTTCTCGAGATCCACTGAAACATAAAAAAAACGTTGGTCAAAATCCTGGAAACCGATTGCAGCGTCATCTGCCGGGACCAATTATTAATCTAAACTATTCTCGAATCTACTTGAACATACACAAAAATTCATCACAATCGATCCCACTGTTTAGCATGAGTTTAGCAGAGCCACCAACCGGATCCAATTGTGAATCTAAACCATTCCGTGACCAACTTGAACTTACACAAAAAAATCATCAACATCGATTCAATCGTTTAGGAAGAATTCAGTGAAGATACACACACAAATAGAAGAATTTTATACATAAAGATTTTTGAATCAAAAACCCTCGCGTACGTCCTGAGACCATTCTATCAAAGTTTCATCAGGATCCGATCAGTGCTTTAGAAACACATTGAGGACAAACATATAAACATGGAGCAATATCTATTTTTCATTAACTGATTTAAATTAAACTGTACATTATTGCGGCACTACTGACTGGATTGAATTTGAACGGATCAGCCTTTCTAACCACAAATGGAATACCTAACTATGTTCAACATAAATGATATAATATATAACTGAGATTAGTTTTTAAACTAAATACATGAAAATGAAAATAATAACTAAATATATGAAAATCTTCTGCTAACGATATCTAAACACACTTCGTCCTTTGTAGAAAACTTATTATTTAGACTAAATTTGTCAAAGGGCCTCTACGTGTTGGCCTACCCATGGCCCCCCGCACACAAGCCCTCCAAAAGTCTTTAAAGACATACAAAAAATAAAAAAATAGGCAGGCAAACTGTATACTGTATATCCCTAAATTAAGCATGTTACGCTTGTGTTATGGGTAATATACAACGGACTACTCTGGGGGCGATCTCAGACACCCAGACCATACTGAATAACGGAGATAAATCGTTTCCGAAATTTACCATTCCAGGAATCGAATCCGGAGCCTCTGCGTTGCAGTGAGGTAGGCCGGCAAAGGCTTAGCCTACTCACGCACAAAGGCCGTCGAACGAACAATAATACTAAAACCATTAAAAATTCTAACATTTGTTACTAACAAAATAAAAACGTTACACAACATGTAGTACAAAAGCCTGAAGCCAGGTGGATATTGATTGTCGTTCCTAGTATTTTTATTTCCCAGTACCGATTCAGTGAAGTACTCCCTTTACGTACGCAAAATTAAAGGTTAAAAGTTCAACAAAATACCCAAAGGGTATCCGAAACCTATCAAAGTAATTACTTGAAATTAGTCTTAAACGTGAATGACGCCATTAAGTAGGATAATTCACTATTTTTTGGCTAAATTAAGCAACAGGCCTCGTGTATAGAGGACATTGTCTTGACGTAAGTCTTCAGAAAACACCCGATATGGTGCCAGTTTAGTATTACCGGCGCCGTTCCCGGGATTTCTTTTTTTATTGCAGGAGTTCAGCATATAGGCAGACGGCCCACTTGATGGAAAGCGGTTACCATCGCCTATGGACATTTGCAACACCAAAGGTGCTACAAATGCGCTGCTGCTCTCTTAAGTGAGACTGGAACCTGGTCACTAATGCCAGAACACAACACAAGCTAATTGTTATGGCGGCATACTCTAGACCAGGGGTGGTCGCCATCCAGTCGAGCAAATACCCTACCATCTGGCAAAACATCATCTAAATTTCTACAGTATCTACTCCTGGAGCAGATATGCACAGGCAGTTAGATTAATTAGTCACTATTCTGCTTAGGGGCACCCCTTGAGCAATTTATCATAATATATCATAGCTTGAGCAGATACTGACAACTACTGAAGCAGGCGTTTTCTTTAGTTGAATAGTGTGGCTACATACAGCAAAGAAGTTTTAACCACTTGCAATATGTATTTTAACGAAGAAACACTAATTACTGTTGCTGCTCTTGCTCAGGCAAAAATGACGGCGTATAAACAGAAAACTATGGATGCGTCTAATATTGGATTTAAGAAAACAACATGGAGAATTACATAGAGAATTTCCTTTTATAACGTAACTGCACTAGAGCAATCGACGGCTTGAGAAGTCAACGTATATCTAGTCGATTGCAAGACCGCGCTACGGAATTTCACTTTATTTCTGCCCGCAACGGTGTGTCGGGCTGTTTCAAGAATTCCAATAAATAATAGTAGTACATTATACAGTCGCAACTTGAAGCGGTCGATTGTGACTACTGCTGCCCACGTATGCCCATGTCTACTCTTAATTTCAAAAACAAGCAGCGAACAACAAAGTTTTACTGAATTGGCACTTAGCACGTTTTATTCTTAATATTATAAAATTGTAAGCACACCGTGTCTATACATTGAAGCTATTTAAAAAAAGCAACTGGAATACACTCTATAAACGATGGAGAACACAATGCAATTTTATTTAGATTTCTTGTACGTCTGTTTTTTCGGGATTCATGTACAAATTCCTGGGCCGATTTCGATGCGGTTTCTTCGGATCGATAGCAAAATTTCTGGACTTAAAATTACTTACTCATGACTTAACACACACATATACACACACATACATAAACACAAATACACATGATTATATGACGCTATCATAGATATATGATCAGAGAAGTGCGAGTAATTTTTATATAAAGAATCTATGACGGTGTAGTAACTACATGTGATTCATATTGTCTATGATCATTGTTAAGTGATCCTATTTGGCATCACACGTACAAATATGATCATATCTACCCGTCTAATCTCAAAATTGGCGTCACTATGTTATAATTTCGACTGCAATATCTTGTAGGTATATTTTGTAAGACTTTTTATCATTCAATCTAAGTTCTTCGAATTAAGTGTTGTGGACCCCTTTCTCTGATCGCCTTGCTACCCATGATCTAACTCAAACACGTCTTTTATTTATTTTTTGTTTACTTGACCGTTTTATCTATATTTTAATGTAATTAATAAAAATGCACTCATAACAACGAAACATACGGCTAAGTAGCTATCCATCTTAACAAAGTGTGACGTTTATGCGATTGTAAGCGCAATATGTAAAAATGAAGAACAGCATTATATAAATATGATCATAGAATATGGCAGATATAAAATCATATTTATATGATAAATGCATGATAACGTAATTGGGGGCTTAGACGTTTTATTATCTTTTCATTTCTCATATTCTGAAAGTAAGTTTAAAGATAGTCACAGAGATGAAACTAGTACTATTCTTCCCTGGGAAAAGATTTTCTCTGCTGTCAATTTTTTTTAAACTATACGAACCATATATAATAAACGCGACTCATGTCCCAATTTTTTTACAGTCACTGTTAAATCGTGGCATAAATTGTAATAAAGAAATATTAACAATTTTGTAACATCATTTTATACTTATAAATTACCTTTTTTATTAAATTATCATTTAAATGGGATATGCCCGCGATTGTATCTACGCTTGACATGAAATTTCCAAGTAACGCAGATAATTTTTATGCACCCGAACAACTACCAAAACGCTCCTGGGAAAATACCGTAGGATTCCCGAGAATCCGGCCACTTTAAATCATTCCCAAAAAAATTGACTAGAATTTGTGCCGAGGCTGAGCCGCGTGTCAAACCCTAGGAAGTAGTTTCATTTTATTTACACCAAAACCTCGTTTTTTTTAATTGGAATAGAAACTTTTGCGGTTTTGATAGTCTGTAAACATCTCGATCCATCAATCTTGATTTGAGCGAGATTAATTGATTGTGAATTTTAGAAACTATGGATATTTGACCATCTGTCAGTCGAATCAGTCTCGACTCGCACTGCCTGGCATTTTTTTGTTTGTTAAAGCTACAGTTAAATCTACTTCTATTAGTAGTATGTGAGAGAAAGGGAGAGGATTGCGTGAGCAGCCTTCGACTGTCGTCGTCGGACGGGGGCTCGGAAATATCGCTACGCACAGAATTTATTCCTTCCATAATACCGTGGCAGAGGGCCACTGTATCAGTGGAATCACCTTTACTGCACATAGTGGTACGGCCTTGCATCCCTGAGCTTAATACCGAGTTGCAGCACTAGAACGTTTATTGTGAACCGCCTAAGGCGTTTACCCTGTGTCGTTCGGTCTAAGTGTGTTCCTTCACCGGGACGCTGCTAGGTTTAGTGGGTAGTCTACTTTTTCTTTCACCAGAGGAGAAACGGTTGCCTTTTGGTACAAAAGTCCCACACATACACGAGCAGGCGTTATTAGGCGCTGTTTTTGATCTTCCCGTGTGTGTGTAGCAATAAAAAACATTTCTCTACATTAACAGAAAAAAAACAAAAATGTTGTAAGTGAGAGAAGAACGATCTGTGACTATGATCTTATCTTATAGGGGTTTAGGAGATTTGCTAAGTTATGTTTCTTAATTTATTATGATTTATATATATAGACTAGCTGACCTGGCAAACTTCGTACCGCCTCAGAATCAATAAATAAAAAAGCTAAATGATAATTGCAGAATGTTTCAACTTTAGTAAAAAAATGTGGTCAAAACTTAACCGGAAATAACATCATACTTTTGACATTCAAAACCAAAAAAAGAAAAAAAACTTCACATTTAAATTTAATTTGATTTCTGAACGACTTTTAAATTTAATTGAATTCTAAACGACGGGACGAACATCAAATGTTTAACAGGTAGGAATAGTTTCTAAGGGAAAGCGAAATTGTTGTTTTTAATATATTCCAAGCATTGCTTCATATTTACTCACCTTTTAAACCTTCCCTGGACTTAAAAAAATAATTCAAAACCAAAATTAACTAAATCAGTCCGGCCGTTCTCGAGTTTTAGCGAGACTAACGAACAGCAATTGATTTTTATAATACATATATATATATATATATATATATATATATATATATGTGTGTGTGTGTAAACGTTTCTTGGTTAAAATTACTTAATCCAAAATTGATTGTGCAAATCTCATTGAGAAATATATTTGTATGTTTCACCTACTAATGTTCACCCGAGGAAATTATTACACACACCATTGACGCAGGCTGTTTATCGACACAGTACGTTTCAGAACAGCAATTGAATTTAATAAATCAAGTAAGATAGCTGACATAGGCTTGATCTATATTTTAACAGTGTGTAGATAGATCTCTGTAGCTTTCTTTTTGTTGTTGTTCTCGTGTTTTGTTGTTTTTGAAGTAAAACGGGGTATTAGGATTTTTTTCTGTCACAGAAAAGCGTTACGGCCGCGTGGAGGAAGTAGGAACAACGTATATCGCGTGGCGGGAGGCGGCATAATGTTAGAGTAGACTATGGATGTTTTTTTGGTTCCGGATCGAATGCAGTTTTATTGTTTGATAAAATAAATTATGTCTAAATAAAAAATGCATTCATTAAAATGTACCTAACCTAACCAAATCATAATTTGCAGTAAACATGCGAAAAATCGAAATGTGTGCTGAGACACTTATTAGAAGTGAAAGTTAATGTACTTGTCCAATTTGAAAACCTGCCTGTAAAACTTCAAGTAAAAATTTTGTTTTGATTCGTTTTGCCACTTGTCCGTTGCCATTCGTTTTTCTACTTTACGTAATTTAGTTTATTCTCTATTTACTTAATTTCTCCCATACCATCCTATTTGAAATAGACTTTAAGTATATTTACTTGTCCCTCTGTGAAACAGGTGTGGCTTTGTTTACTGAATCGCTCTCAAATAGCTTCCCTAGAGCTATGGCCTACTTAGCTTACAACAACCCAAAGAACTCAGGATCGAAACCTGATAAAGTAACTCCTTGCTTTAATTAAGACCTAACTTAGATTCTGTTTATCCCTTATAAAATAACATACACATAATATAAATGGCACCAGGGGGTCTAATGAGGTCGCTTTTGAAGAAACGCGTAGTGAATATAAAACGCGTCTAGTTAGTTGGAAATTGGTAGTTTTAATACATAGCATAAAGTTCCATTTTATTTTGATATTTGTCATCTTCACAATATGAGAGCAAACGCTTTTGAAAATCAGATAAATTGGATCAAGTAACCCTAGCAACCTCCTCCTCCCCAGCCTTCAGCAAAACCTAACGACGCCTTAGACTTGTTAAAAATTCACACATCAAAAATTCACAGGATAAAGTTTTCATGCATATATTCCCAGCCTTGCTCCACTTTACAGAACGAGCGCAGTGTTTATCTATGGACTTACATATAGACAAAATTATATCAATCTGTATGATGAAATTGGAGGCTGGTCGCCCTTGCTCAGGCTGTAATACAATATTCCTCATTACAACCACCAAATTAATTATGTCTGTTACGTTTTCACAGGAAAACTATGCTACCGATTTTGCTGAAATTTTGGTATAAATGTAGTCTTGATACTGTGAATGGACATAGGGTACTATTTATCCCGGAAAATGGGATAGCTTTTTGCAAGCCAGATGGAACTTTCCGGGCTTGAAAAATTTGATACAATGTAACCTGTATTGAAGGCTTGTTCTCAAAATAGTATGAAATCCATTTAATCCAGAAAATAACACCTACGCGATATAGGTGTAACTATTCGCAGGAGAAACCGCAATGAAGACCCTAGTTAACCACAAATTTTCATGAATTACTGTAAATATTATCATAATTTATCAGATTAACTGATACTCAAATATTTCGACGGGCAGGCTCCATATTTCCAGATCCCCAGTTCCATAAGCAGCGTATCTCAACAGCCGGATTCTTTATTCCCATTTGCTACAATAGACCTTCATTGACCGCGACATAACCTTGGGCGCATTTCTATATAGTAGACGTTATACTAGAATACAAATTCCAGCGGCCTGTCGTAAGAGGCGACAAAATAACCCACAGGCAGGTGGTAAGGTGTTTGCCCGTCTGGATGTCTACCACTACACCCCTGGTCTAGAGCACGCCGCCATAACAACCTTGAGTTGTGTTTCGGCTTTAGTGACCAGGTTCCAGCCCCATCTACGAGTCTGGCAGCACATTGGTAGGACCTTTAGTGTTGCAAATGTTTATCGGCGATGGTAACCACTTTCAATCACAGTTGAGCCGTCAGCCTGGTTGCTGTACTCCAACAATAATTTTTTAATACTAATTTAAGGGCCTCTACGTGTTAGCCTACCTATGGCCCTACGCAAGCCTTCCAGAAGCCCCGGCTCGGTATATGGTCTATCACCGCCTGCGTATCATAATTTTCATGAATACTATTTACTATTAAATTATCAACACATTTTTAAAAATAAAATTGCGCAAATCCCTCGCTAATTCCCGCCATAAATTAAAAAAAGAAAACTACTTACGATATCCGTATTCGGTGATTCGATTTAAGAATAATTTCAAATATCGAACGGTGTAACTTTTTAAATCACTTTTTTACAGGACAACGGCAACGGTGCCTGTGCTGTGAGCATCGGTTCGGTACTCGAATAAACCGTGAAGCAGTGAATGATAGCCGATCCCGCCCGAGTGTACACATGCGTGCTGCGTTCCGTGCACCGGACTTTACTCGTTTCCGAATGAAGAGGGATGAAATTATCAAGTGACCTATCCTATGTTACTGTAAAAGTAACTTTATTTGGAAGGTCATTTGTTCCTTCTTCGCGACATTCAGAATGAATCGAATATCATTAATTTTAATACCCATGTATTTTAGACAAGCGTTATGAACAAATGACACTGTTTATTTCGGGAAAATTTAAGTTTCCGTAGATTCATCATTTACATGAACAAAGTTGCAGTCAGCTTAGCCTATACGTACGTTTTGATCACGTAAGTCTCCACGTACTATGATTTCTCATTACTGGACTCGTTCTTTCACATATGAGTCCGGTATTGATAAATCGTAGTTTAGCCGTGAGCAAATTTTAAGAGTACACAATCGGCCGGGCTTATACACATTATTAATTTTATTAACGGATATGATCAGTCTTACTTTTAAGCTGATAAATGATATCGTTTCTGTATGAGACATAAATATAAGCAAAATGATGACGCTTTGTTTGGGTTTGTTTTAACCATAGCTGGGCATTAACTCACTAATACGTTAATTAACGAAGTTAACGTTTCGAGTAACAGATTAACTTTTAAGTTAAATTAAAAATGTTAACGGACTCGTTAACTTCCGTTAAATTTCCCAAATTCCGTTAATCGTTAATTCAGCAACAAATCTTTAAAACGGAAATCTCAAAGTCTCGTCAAAAAGTGGTTAGACATAAAGTCGAAAGACTCCTTAAATGATGCGGCATTCTTCGGGGAACAGATATTCACAAATCTGTTTATTAAATATAATACTGCTATACCCTCAAGCGCTACGGTTGCACAACTTTTATCTACGAGTAATGATATATACCTAGTCTTGCCATATATATTGTAACAATGAAAAAAAAATCCTATTGCAAATAACATTTATAGGTTTTACAGTGTGTTAGTTTAATACATAAATATAAAACAATTTAAAATATAAAAAGCTTATTCGAAGTGGTCTCCATTGGCTGCAATACAGTCCTTTAAACGTTGAGTGAGGCCAGTTATCAATAGAAGCACTCACTCTTTCCATGGGAAAATTCTTCACTGCCAATCGTATGGATTGTTTTAGGGACTCCAAATTATCATGGTGTTTAGAGCAAGCCGTACTCTCTAAAACTGACCATAAATCATAATCCAGCGGATTAAGATCGGGACTAGACGACGGCCAGTCTTCAGCTCTAATGAAATCTGAAAAGTTTGTTTCCAACCAAGACTGCGTGGACCGAGCTTTATGACCCGGCGCCAAGTCTTTCTGGAAGGACCATTCTTGGTTATTGAACATGGTGTTGCTCCAAAGCTTAACTACATACATACATACATACATACATAACTTCACGCCAGTTCCCTTGCGGGGTAGGCACGAACAACAGAGTGCCATTTAGGCTTATTCTTACACACCTCACTTGCCTCTTTGACATTCATAACTCTTGTCATGCAAGCTCGTCTAACTAACTAACTACTCTTAACTACCTTCTCAAGAATGGTATCTTGGTACACTTGTGCCGATATTTTGATACCTTTTTCACAAAAATATGGCTCAGTTACTCCTTCACAGCTAACACCCCACCAAACCATCAATGAAGACGGATAATTCCCACATTTTACTCTGTCCACTAATTGAGAAGCTTCCTTAGAGCTTTGAGCATAAATACGGTAATTTTTTTTGTTAAAATGTTGCTCAATTGTAAAAAATTTTTCATCAGTAAACAAATTTTTTCTGTGACCTCCCTTTGCGTATCACTACAGTAGTTGTTTCGATTTTACCACCCTATTCTTTTTTAAATTATGAGTTAAGAAATGACCAGTGCATCTCTTAGAGGTTGCAAGTCCTAAGTCATCTTTTAAAATACGCGACATGGTTCTAGGTGATATCTTCATCTCCCGAGATAAAATCTTTTGCTTTCGGACAGGATTTCTTCGAATTCTTTCCCTTACTACTTTGACCACCTTTTTCGTACGAACACTACATGGACGGCCAGATCTTTTTATGTCACAAACAGAGGAGGTCTCATTGTATCTATTAATAGCCCGGTATACAAACATTTGACTAACACCAAGCGTATGGAGAGTTTTAAAAATTGCATTTGGCTCCATACCTACTTTGTGTAATGCAATCACAGCGATTCGGTTCTCTTTATCGCCCCACTCCATTTTAATATCGCAAAATGTTGTACAAGTATTGGCGCCAAAATGAGAAAACACAATGAACAATCATATAAAAATGACAGATTCCAAATTCAAATGTAATATTTTGTTTCTTTTTAATTGTAACAGTATTTATTGCCAGACTAAGTATACTATAGACGAAACAAGTCTCGCTTTCAGACGAGAACTTCAACATATTAATGTTCAAGAAGGAGAATATTCATATTATGCCAGAAGACTAAATTGACATATAAATTGGACAGTTAGTATCGTCGTATAATTTCGTCTAAGATGTAAGTCGTCTATGTAGCAATTCGTCCAAATCATCTTAAAATTAGTTCGTCTAATGAGTGTTACGTCCAGAACGCAACTAGTCTATCTTAATAAAATAAATTCTAAATCTTAATCCAAATTAATGAAAATACATTGTTTTGTCAACATGCCTATATTAAACACTATAATAATTAGACCGTCTTTTTTTCTACCCTGTTAACTTTCAGAACCAACAGTTTTTATAAGAAGATGCAATTTTTATCACGTGTTAACGGATTAACGTTAACTTGCGTTAAATTTTCTGAAATGTAACGCTTAAACTTTTAACGAAGATAACTTTTTCGGTAACGGATTAGCGATTAATGAAGTTAACTATTTGATTAACGGTGCCCAGCTATGGTTTTAACTACTAAACGAATTGAAATTAAACTTCACGCAGAACTAGCTGATATAATCAGTGTCCTTTAGTAATAATAATAAACTTGTTGAGATTTACTACCTCAAAGTATAATATATGTTATTATTATTGTACGTATCTATAAGCTGTTTAGTGAATGATATTATATTATAGTGCCTAATTTTTTCGACGGCAAAATATTTAAAAAAATCGAAATATTTACTTGTATTTTTTTATGGAATTTTAAAAAAATTTGTTTACTGCTGTGACCATTTGTAAACAAAACGGTGTTAATCTTCATCATTCGCTATCCAATAGTAAAAATGGCATGTTTATTACTCAAACATAACATTTTCTATCAAACGTTAAAATATGGCACTCTGAACGCGCAATTTTTTAAAATTAAAGATGGTTTATTTGAGATGATAATGAATACAAAAGAGTTCAATTAAAGCTATTTATTAGTTTACACAAAATTTTATGCATCGGGTACTCAAAATATCCACTTCGTTGTTGTAGGGACAAACCCGCGCGAATTAAAATTACCAAATTTTAATTCGCGCGTCTTTGTCGCGCTCCTTATCATTTCGGGATCATTGCGAATATCATTCGCACATTTTATTACGCGGTCACGCAAATCGGCCTCACTGTTTATGGGGTACCGTAGACGCATTGCTTCATGGTCCCCCATAAGAAGTAATCAAAGGGCGTAGAATCGGGTGAACGCGCAGGCCACCCTACAGGTCCATGACGGCCGATCCTTTTATCAAGATATCACACTTTATCCAGTCAGACACCTCGTTTACAGCTTGCTCGAACGCTGACAGCGCATTTTCCGACGACGAAAATTGTATCCCTTTAAGCTAAATTTTATGTTTTCCGGAACAAAAAGAAGTCACACTGTGCTAGGTCAGGGCTGTAAGGAGGGTGACTGAAGAGTTTGACCGGCGTGCTGTCCAGGAAGTCCATAGTTTTGAGCGTGGTATGGGCGGGCGTGTTGTCGTGGTGGAACAGTAGCCCGCGGAGCCCTGTGTTTAGTCGCTTGTTGCTCACAACAGAGAAAACTTCTGTCAAGCATTTGATAGTATACCACGCGGCGTTGATGCTTCTTTGGTACTTTGAAATTTTAAATTTGGAACGTACTTATTTTTAGTTATAAATAATCATATTTTCAAAGTAGATTATAACATATCAGTCTCACATACAAAAAAACTTTTTTTCGCAATACTTTCTGAGTCGCCTGGTATTCTATTCTATTCTATATTATAGTCAAGTTCATCTGGAAGAATTCACACACAGCGATAAATGCGCCCATTATCCTGGTTATTACGATAGTATATATCAGTTTATTCTATAAAATTGTGCAATAAAGTTTATTCTATACTATAATTAGGACATAGAATCTTATTTACTGAATCTTATTTATTTTACAGATTTTTAATTTTATTTTTAGGTATGTCCCACTAGCAAATTTATGAAAAAGAAAAGCTCTTTTTCAGTAATTTCTTCATTATAATTACTGTTCTAACCTTTATGCCAGACACGCTCGCGACCCTATCTCAATTGACGTGAGTTCGAATCATGGCCTGAAAAGCAAAGCACCTCTCAGTAATTTTCTTAATGTGCATGTTGTTACAATTGCCACGTGATGCACATCTAGATAATCGACGCATCAAACTTGCCAAACCGCCTAGGACAAGCGTGGCCAGTTTACTTTTCATTCTCCTAAGAAATTGGGAAGCCTGAGCCCAACAGTGACACGTTTAACTGCTGTTATTATTTTAACTTATTACGAATCTTTTCTAGTTATTGGGAAGTTAGTTGTTTATTTTTCGATCTGTTTACTGTGGTACAGAGCGTTGTTGTTGGTACGGTACTATTTAGATTAGCGCGGGACGTGGTGGTTGGAAGTGGGAGGGGTGCTCAACGGTAAACTTCCTGCGCTTGGCTAATGAAATGTAAATATTTATGCCGTGATAGTTATGCTGCAAACTTCATCTTGATCATAGCTCTTAGGGCCGGCTCCATCGATGTAATGCCATGCTCTCAAAGAATGTCAGCGTAAAACAGCCTTGAGCTTATTGTACTTCGTGCGATGAGTGAAAGTTCCTATGGCCCACTTTCCCCTCATTGAACCTTCCCTACCCCTTGTTTTTAATCCAATCCCATATCACATCCCTGCTGTCTGATCCCTCTATGTATCTTATCCCATCATCTTTATCCTATTTTGGGGTTGTCAACACATTGGATTCTCCCTTGTTGTCCCAAACGCCTATAGGTGACGTTAATCACTTTTCATAAGCTAAGTCATCTGCCACTTCGCCAGCTTTGCAAAAAATTATAAAACTTATATAAATACTATCGATCGCTTCAGACGTTGTCTTGCCTGGAAAAAATTAAAATCTAGGACACAATTCTAGCTCCACCTACCGAGTCTAATTCTGAGTCTAAACCATTCTAGTATGTTTCTGATTTGCAGTAGACACCAATTATTTAAAATAAAATATAGGCGCACGTGACGTGACCTATCAATTAAGGGAAGATGGTAGAATTCCAAACCTAAGTTATTTAAAAAAAAAAACTATTTTTTCTGCGAATTTTTCTATTTACATACATACATAACTTCACGCCAGTTCCCCTGCGGGGTAGGCACGAACAACAGAGCGCCATTTAGGCTTATTCTTACACACCTCACTTGCTTCTTTGACATTCATAGCTCTTGTCATGCACGCTCGTCTGTTCTTAAGGCTATTGACATCATCTTCTGCTAGTACACGATCAATTTGATCATGGGAGGTGTGTCGTGGCCTTCCACGACTTCTACATCCATCCACTTTTGCACTGTATATCTGTTAAGTCATTCTTTCATCATGCATTCTTTCCACATGCCCGAACCACCGGAGCATCCCTTTCCTTACCTTCACCCCGACACTCTCTTTCAGACCAACTCTCTTTCTTACTTCGGTATTACGAACGCGGTCCGCGAGCGTCACTCCGCAGATTTTGCGCAGTGCTCGCATCTCGACCGCGTTTACTCTACTTTCATGCTCTCTCTTCCATACCCAACTCTCGCTTCCATACGTGAGCGTAGGTACCAGCACAATTTTTCTACTTAGACTTAGTTATTCTGCTATTTGGGGTGGAGACTAAGGCAACAAATCTAAGATTATCAAAATCGGTCCAGCCGTTATTGAGTTATAAATGGTGTAAGTATCCCGACTTTGTTGTATATTATATATACATTATATTAACTACTACTACTTTCCTTGTTAACTTCCCAAATTTTTCAGGTAAACAAACACCTTACATATTCGTTATATTTAACTTATAACAAACACCTCTTATAGCAATTCCAATTGTAACTAGACCAAAATAATTACCAGATATTTTTAAAAGTCAGTCATAATAATATAATGTTGGTTGAAATGTAGTTTTTCTACAAAGCGCTCTTTACTCGCTCCACCTTTACATTACATTCACATCCATGACAGCCAACAGAAGTGGGCAACGGACGTCGGAGGCCATGTTCAACACGTTTGATTTATACACTCTCGTTGCCAAATTCCCTCCCTGCTCGATGTTGTGGAGCTGGGCATAAAGTAAATCAAAAGTTAAATATTTTAGATCTAACGATTTTTTACAAGGTAATTTTCACTCCTGGCCCAGTAGACAAGTGGCATTAGCGCTAGACGAATAGAACGAAAATGTATGATAATACGTAATGTCACGATATGTCATTCCCATTTATTTTCTACTAGCTGTTAGCCGCGACTTCGTCCGCGAGGAATTTGACTTACCTTCCAGTTCGACGACTGCGGCGACGTGCGTGTGGGCCTTACATTTTTTTTTTCTAAAATAATTGTAGCCTAAGTTACTTCTTATAACATCAACTATCGGCCAGTGAGTCCCGTCAAAATCAGTCCAGCCGTTTCAGAGATTAGTCGGAACCAACACACAGACAATTTTTTAAATCTTTTTTTTTATCAAAGAACCGTATGTACTTGCATTTAATTAAAAATATGTTATTATTATTAACACGATCTCACTCATTTTATACAACACGATCTCTCACTCATTGTAGGCAACATGATCTCACTCATTGTATGCAACACGACCTCTCTCATTGTCTGCTACACAATCTCTCGCTCATTGTATGCAACACGATCTCTCACTCATTGTATGCATCATGATCTCTCACTCATCGTATGCAACACGATCTCACTCATTTATACAACACGATCTCTCTCATTGTAGGCAACATGATCTCTCACTCATTGTATGCAACACGATCTCTCTCATTGTCTGCTACACAATCTCTCACTCAGTGTATGCAACACGATATCTCTCTCATTGTCTGCTACACGATCTCTCACTCATTGTATGCAACACGATCACTGACTCATTGTATGCAAAGTATACATAGTATCACACCAATCGAGACGGCTCTAACAGCTATAATCGAGATAATAATTCCAGGATAGCTCTACCACGTCCAAGGTTCAGGGTGAAAATAAAGAATAAAATTTTAATTAACCATAAATATTTATTTTCAAGTTTCCACATAGATATATCAGATTTAGGGTAACCTTTAATCCCTTGTCTATATTCCGCCTACTACGACACAGAGCCGGGCAATACAATATCATGAGAATGCCAGACCACAGGAGTCATAATGACTGTTATTCATACAAAAAAAAACCTGTATGACGCCAGTGGTCGACCATTCTGGCCATATTATAATAGCAGAATTCAAACTCAGGAAAGTGGCTAGCTCCAACTCAATATATTCAACATAATCAGGGCCGGTTCTTCAAGCCGAAGCCCATGTCTCGGGCGGCAAATTTAAACTTCGCAGACAAATGCACGACTCATCATTAACGCAACTTTGACCACTGAAACGGCCAGTACTTTAAGCACATAAATTACTTTTCGCAGGGCACGTGGGCATGAGTTAAAAACCACACACGCACTCATGTTCATCAATGAGCATCTGACTGCTGAAATGATGATGATTAAAAAATTCCCCCTCGAAAATTCAAGATCCGGGGCTGAACATAATCATATTAAGTTTACATACTCGTGCTTCCTGTTTCCATTGCCACTTTCCTGCTTGTTTCTGTGGATATAAGGCATAAGGCAAATAACCAATAACAGTCTTAACCGAACACGGACGTCAAATATTTTAATGCTATTCTAAAACTTCCACAGCCTACAAAGGTAGTGGCACTATACACACGTACATACATATTGTCACGCCTGTTTCCCCTTGGGGTAGGCAGAGACGATGGATTTCCACCTGCTACGATCCTGACAAACACTTTTCGCTTCATCAACTTCCATTAATCTTTTCATACATACACGCTTATTTAAACTACTTTTTATCTGACCTTTTTTCAAAATATCTTCAATTTGATCATGGTGTCTACGTCTTGGTATACCGGCACCCACTCTACCAGTCACATTGCTGTCATACACTTGTTTTGTGGTTCTACTTTCATGCATTCTCCCTAAATGCCCAAACTACTATTCCCTTATACATGCACACATTACTTAAACCACGACGACATTCAATGACATTGAACGATTTAAGTTTATGTTCATATGTTTCACTTTCGATGACTCTGCAAAATTGAATGACAGAAATGAACAGTCTAATATCGGCTTAAGACATCAGCAAAATCAATGCTAATATCCTCTGGTCAAAATCCAAATTCTCTTGCGAAAATTATCAACCACAACGGATTTTCAAATATTCATATTTGATTTCTTTCAATCTTTTTCATTGCTCGGAGATCGACATCAAGGCGGATTCGCTAAAAATATCACTAATAAATGACGTCACGTGCTTTTTAAATATTCTTTTAATACAAAAAAAAAATTAAGAATCTAACATATGTTAACAAAGCTATGCTATATAACACCAGGTCTTGGCAGCTTCAACAATTATACTTTCAATTAGGTAGTTTAAAACACCCACTTTCCCACTCATAAATTTCTTTCGATAAGAATATAATTTTAAAAAAAGTCATTTAATATTTACAATTATTCAATTTCAATTACGATAAGAAATGTTATAGAAACTATTAAATATTGACTACGTTATAATAGCCACATTCGTGGATTCGTATAATGCTCGGACTCCATCTGGGATAACGTTAAAATTATTGCCTTTGGCCAAATGCGTCTTATTTATAGCGTTACAAATAACGCCGTTAACGGATAACTTTATTAGTGTATACACTTTCGCTATGTGTCAATATTTAATGCCGTTAACAGTTAACAACAATATCGCACCATAAATAAAGCATCGCTACATCATCGCAGATGGATACGATTATACGAGTAGGGTTTAACGAATATGACAAATGTCAAAATAACGTGGCAGCTTACGCCATGCGTTGCGCACACCATTATATTTAGACACGTGTCTATTTTACTAAACGATTCTCCACAAGCGGTATCTCTAAGGCCCCGTAATATCATTCGAAAAGACTACAAATTTGGTACTGTATTTATTTACAGTGTCAAAAATGCCAATATATTAAAATTGAAGATTATAAAATGTACTTAACAAAAAATTATTCAATATAAAAACAATAAAATTAGATTATTATAATTCTAAAATAATCATAAGAAAATAGAAATATTCTCCTTAAAAACTAGTTTACAAAGTGTACATTAATAATATTTAAGGACAATGCTTGTTATTAGCCTGCGCGCGCTTGTTTTTAGTCTACGCGCAAGCGGGCCACCGACCACAGCAAACGCGGCTATCGCGCGATACCGCCACTTTTGCAGCAGCGACGGTGGCACGTGTGGCTTGTAGTGGCTGCACGTGGCGTGTCGCGGCCACTACTGCAAAGCGTGGCCGCCACCAGTCACACGTGCGCAGCGAATCCCTACGAAAAGTATTAGATGAAAAAGTCCGGCAACTGTTTGACGGCTGGCCACCGGTGGCTGTAATGGATAGCCCGTTTGCGCCCAGCCTTAAACATCAATTATAAATTTAAGGCCGTTTTTAATAAATAACCTGTTTTTCATAATGTGCGTATAGATTTTAATACATAAGATGTAGGATTAAGTATTAAAAACAGCCAACACTAACGAAATCTGCCGTGCACTGTGGAATTACATGGTGATATCAATATATAGGTAGTTACTAATAACACGAGAAAACTGGTATGGTCATTATGGTTACACCATTGACCACTTACGCTGGGGACTAAGAGTGCTTCATAGATTAGCATCTAAGAGCTGCTATCATCGTGAAAGTTACTGGAAATTCACATCAAACTCTAAAGTATTTCGTATATAAAAAATACAAAAAATATGGCTAAGCGCGTGTGCACATACACGCCCAATTAAAAATATATCGAGCCGCCATTTTGACGTAAGCGACAATTGGACCACAGTATATTTTTTGTTGCAAAAGGTATTTTAAAGTATTATTTTGTTTTAAGATTAAGTTCTTGATTCTGTAGAGTCTAATCTAACTAAAACTGGAAGACCACAAAATAATTGTTTAAAATACTTTTTCCAACTAAAAATATACTTGGTCTAAGGGTCTGTTTCACAATGTACAAGTAAAGTACCCAATAGCAATTTAACAAATTAATTATGTGGCACATAAAAGTTCTGGTTAGTCCTGATTGCGTTTCACCATCATCTTACCTATAAATTTATTTGGCAGATAGCTATTTGCCACTTACTAGTTGGTAGGTTTTTCAACGACGCATTTTTTGGCTCCGTTTTACGAAATACATGTATTAAGAAATGCATTCTGTGTTGTAAATACACGTGAAAATATGTTTTAATCATTTTATTGTACATTTTATTTAAAAAAATATACATTCTATATAAATACAGCTTAAAATGTGTCATCCCTTAATTTACCTTGATCAAAAAAACATATACATTATTTTGTATTACTGTAAACGGAACGTCATTCTCAAATGAACAAACGTGAAAGTTGCAACATAAACGAATGTTTGCAGTATTGGTGTAACTTCAGACTTTGTTTTGTTACATTATATTCAGTTATAATTAATAAATATAAATAATCTACAGCATCTTTAGTAAGTCAAAATCTTATCCTAAAGTCCGTATCATCCAATGCTTGCATATAATTAATGCGTTTCAGCTAAATGAAATATAAAATCATCTAATTTGTCTTCAACGGTATCAAATATTTGCATTTGACAAATATATCTTCATAAAAAAACAAAATTTTCAACAGTAATTGTTCGAATCACAGTCGTCTACCATATGTTATGGCTGTCGACTAATTTATATGGCAGATAGATTTGCTATTGGCCACTTGATCTGACATTTAGTTTACAGGGTACTTTATTTGCCAGTTAGTGGTATTTATCAATTGTGAAACGCAAACGTTGTCTTTATTCGATAAATAAGTTGCAAGTAGCTTATTGGGAACTTTATTTGGACTTTGTGAAACAGGCCCTAAATGTCGCTTATGAATAAATTGAGGTAAAGGCACGATAGTTTATATTATTACATGTAAAACACGTGCAAAACAATTCCATACAACATAGTAGCTCTTAATTGAAATATCAGTTTATTTTAGTTTAAAATTTAAGATTACAGTATCAAAAGTGACTTATAACAAAAGTAATTTGTTCAAAAGAAAGAAAAATGTATTCAAAATTAAGAAAGTTAAATTATCTTTCTTTCTTTACTTATCATTAATTTGTTTTGTTTCTATACGGCTCAAACATCAGTGTCCATTTTCATACTAGAACTCGTTAACTGTTGTAACAAATAGAATTACATTTAAGCCTTTACATGTTTTACACTTAGGCTGGTGTGCATAGACATTCAACCGACGGTTAAAATAAAATAATCTCTGTTTAGACATATAGTTTTAGCGATTATTTTATTTTAAACATTGGTTAAATGTCTATGCCCATCAAGCCTTAGTTTATTAAAAAACGAAACAATGAAAATTTTACGTCAACCTATCAAATGTCATCATCCTAATATCGTTAAATTAAACTAGAGCTGCATTAGGCACATGTTGGCCACGTACGCCGATCTACAAATGAAAAAGCGAGTTTTATCGGCTTCAAAATGAAGTTCACAAACTTCCTCACTTTTTAAAGGAGCCGAGACTTTAAGCCAAAGAAATGCATACCTAAATTACGTATGACGGATACACAGAACACAATAGGGTGCGAACACATTTTACAACAAATTCTAATATCTATATTATAAAATTCTAAAAATGCCGTGTCTGTACATTGAAGCTCTTTAAAAAAAAACAACTGGAATGTACTATATAAACGACTAGCGTTCCCGGCAGACGTCCGTTTATTTAAATAAAATATGTTACTCAGGGATAACATAGCATTCTAACAGTCCAGTCCAGCAGTTTTTGAGCTTATTCGTTACAAACATACACATTTTTCCTCTTTATAATATTAGTATAGAAGTGTAGATGGAGAACACGATGTATTTTTTTATATTTCTTGTCTATTTGTTTGTTTATTCGGGATTCACGTAAAAACTACTGGGCCGATTTCCATGAGGTATTTACTGATCGACAGAAAATTCTTCGACTTAAAATCTGCGCTACTTTATATTCGGAAAATCCTACGGGAATTAACCCGGGAGCGTTTTGTAGTTGATCGGGTGAATAAAAATCAACTTGTTCCGACAAAGTTTTCACTAAAACGATAGCTTACATTCGTTTTTAAACAACAGGCATAAAAATAACACCTTATAGTCTTACTTTTAAAATATCATCATAATAGAATTATTTTTAACTAGCTGATGCCCGCGACTTCGTCCGCGTGGTGCGGATTTTTTATCTATCCCACGGGAACTCTTTAATTTTTCGGGATCAAAAGTATCGTATATGTTGACCAGGGGTATAAGCTACCACCATACAAAATTTCATTTAAATCGGTCCCGTCGTTTCGGAGATTTGCCGGTACAAACAGAGAAACAAAAAATTTGAAAAAAATCTAAATTAATTCTATTTCACTTCTTACATCCTCCTGACTCGGTTTTTAGCATTTTTTTTCATTGTACAGAAATTCGACCTCTACAGTTTTATTATATGTATATAATATATATAGATTACTTTTCAAACAACAATGAATGCGCTATTTGACTAATTTAACTTGTACGTACTTATGACGTCATAAGTAGGTATGCTCATACAAAATCTGATTATATTTATATTTTCGCCTCTGACATGTGATTTATTTCTTTTGTTGTCATTCTTTTATTTATATATTTAATCTAATATAATTAATCGAACTGTTTATAAATTTAGAAATGTTATAATTTTTTACACTGACGTGTGTCCAAGTATTTGTATGACCATGTGAAGGTCAAATACAGTGAGACTAATTGACTTTGTTACCATTTTTTATACAATTATTACCTGTATTTCTAGAAATAAATTTATAAGTTCATACTATATATCTTAGTTGATTTTACTGTCTGAACGACTATTATAAGATCCATGAGATGGCACATACATAGGGAAGTGTTGTCTTCTCGCTCGGTCGTTATTCTAATACGCATTGCGTCTCTTGCACACTACAGACTACCAGGATTTTTTTTAAGGAGCATTTTAGCTTTGCGTATACTGTAGTTGAATTTTTAAGCACATTTTATTTTAATTACAGTGAAACCTTATTATAACGAACTTCAATATAACGATTTTCTCGCTTTAACTGGCGATAAGAGTTAATACAAAATATGCCTATACATTACTGAAACTACAACTTTGTAAAAACCTCTTTATAAAGAATTTTCAATCATTGCAATACATAAATAGAAAGTAAGGAAATATGCATGTAGTTCAAATACGAATCAGTTTTTAATATGGTGTCTTTATTGGTGTAACATTACACGTCTAACGTTATTATTTTACTCAATTTACAGGTTTTAATTATTAAAAAGTGTGAAAAATGCGCGGGATATATAAAATTGCAAAACGCAACGCTATTGATCAAATGGAAATGTGACGTCATTTTTCGTTTTGATATTTTCCTATTGCCAAAAAAGGGCGCGTTCCTCCTTGTAGCTCACAAAACTCAAAAACTCAAATGGAACGGATTATGGAGATCAATAACAACGAAATACACAAATGTCGATTGGTTGCTGTATGGTTGATTTTAAAATTGCGCCTTTGTCAATGTATCGATAGAGATAGTTAATAGTCTGTGTCAACGCCCACTTGCCATCTCTTGCCCTGGGTCGTTGTGAGCGCTGCATGATCGAAAATAATGATGTTATTAGTGACGTTTTCGCGGCGACCATAACGACCGTTGTCTGTATGTGGAGCAGCTGAAGGAGCATTTTGAGCATTGTGAGCCAAAAGAGGCATGCGCCCTGAGAATCAACTACGACGTCATCAAAAGCGACCCAAAATAATGGCGTTTAAATATCTCAAATTTATTCGAGATTTTAAAGACATTTCTAACAGTATTACTATTTCTACTAGGATAAAACGATGTAAACAATTATTTAAAAACATAATAAAAACATGCATATTCCCTATTAACCTCGGTTGCATCGCGGCGCGAACAACCTCTGTATAACGATTTTTTTCAACCTACATATTGAACTTACAAAGTATTCTACCAATACATTTAATCATAATTCATGTCTTTGTTCGTTCGTTTACAACATTATGTTTAGTGCTGCGAGCTAAATAAACATTAACGTGAGTTAATTACAATGTGTTTTACTTGTTATTTTAAATTTTATTTTATCTCATTTTATTATTATAAAATGGAAAAAAGGAATTCTTGCAATTCATTTCAATTTTTAATCTGTTCGATTTAATATAAAAATCTAGACTGATCGGTACCTAAATCTATTAATATCGAGAACTTTGTTCATCAATTATCTAATTTTATTATATAATCATATGATATATAATATCTTTCCTATTCTTATTTTGTAATGAATACGTGTATATATTGGTATAATCATTTTGGAAATAGAAGAATATAATCTTTTGAACATATATAACTCAGTCTTCTAGATCGTCACCCTGCAGTAGTAGATTACGGGCCTGCAAAACACAATAATTATTATGTAATAAAAGAGATTTTTAAAAACTTATTATTAATAAATGTTTAGTTGGAGTGTTAAAGAGGTAAAATTTACGGGGCCGGAGGTACCTACAAAGCTTTGGCATGTCAATATATAAGGAGCCATACATAAATTACGTCACACCTTAAAGGAGGGAGGGGCTCGGCGAAGTGCGACATTGTGTGACAAAGGATGGGGGAGGGGTCCTAAATTTTGTGACGTGACATTTCAAAATTTAATAAATTAAAGCTTTTCAACTCTGATGCAGGTCCCAAATCCACTATAAATAACTAAGTACGAATGTAACAATGCTAAGTTTTACATGAGCAGTGATTTTTAAATTCACCAAGGGGGTCTAGCGAAATTTAAAGCAAAAACCTGTATGCTATCATTTGACGATATGTACCAAAAAACAACCAATATGACAGGGTTATAATGGTACGTTTAGCTTCTTTTTAGCAAATAATTAAACTGTTAATTATCACAAGGTATTAAAGCGTTTGCTTACAAAATTATAGTCGTTATTGTTAAAGTAAAACATTACGTTGAAAAAAATGCGTATGTCGTAAATAAAACATTTGATCCTTTCACGATGTTTGACATAATACTAAAAATTAGTATTAAGTATCAAAATTAATCTTGACATAATATTGGAGTTGCTAAAGATTAGACAAATTTGTAAAATATTGTACTTTATATTACCATCCTGTAGAGTCCGCGCCATCAAAGAAATCCCATAGACGAGGCGTTGCAATCGCCATGCTTAATCCTGCCAGATTAATTTTTTGCTAATGCGTAAATCGATGTCGATAATTACTTAATAATAAATACAAAATAACCCATAGTTAAGGCTGTAAATTTATTTCGTGGCTATTTTACGAACAAAACTATCAAATAACGGAGCCGCCACTTTCAGTTCCTTTATTTTCCGTAGGACTTCTTTTGTGGCATAGACTCTAACTGTGAGAAGTAAGAATAAGCATATCCGGTTATAAGTCGTGCGCAGAAGGTTTGCCGATGATAACCCCTCGCGGTTCCTAGAACCGCGACCTGCGGTCCGTCTAGTTATTAGTAATACTTAGACAAGCCCCGGTCCCAGTCGTAGCAAACGGGAGGGGGGTAATGATCGGCAAATTAACTAACTAAACTATACTATATATACTATATTATCGGATGCCTAATGCCTGGTTTACATGGAATGGGCAACGTAAGTAGGTGAAAGAAAACTTATTTGAACTACCTCTTCAGTGCCCCTTTCTTGGTAAAACTTCACGCGTTGCTTATTTATAAGGGGGTCCAAACATATCATAAAACCCATGTAACCAGAAAGTAGTGTCAGCACCCATAATACCATGATGACCACTACCTGAAAATTAAATACATAGAGATACATTAAAATATACACTGTATATATTATTAGTACATATTATATCAGTACTTGCAGTACAATTTTTAAACTAAACAATCTCAGTGGGCATTACTAATGTGAATGAATTTATAATTAATTAATGTACCCATTGAAAACAAACGTATTGACAAACAGACATATTAACTAGCTTTGTAGGCGACATCGTTCGCACAACATTTCAAATACTATCAAAATCCATATCATGTAACCTGTGCAAGATATCTAAATTATTCATGGAACATACACAAACATTTAAAGTAAAATTCCTGTTCTTAATTTCCAAAATTTTTATTGAATTCTGTACAACTGTTTCTGTTTATTTAAGACAAACATTCAGACAGACTGACAGATGAAAACATACTAAAAAATCTAAAAATAGTTATTTATGATTATAGATTGAGAACCCAGTCACGCCAGACTTACGTGATTTTAGGAAAGATGAAATTTTCAGTATCGGTAGTTTAACATAAACTTAGAAAGGAATGGATACTCGCTAAGGTGAAAGCGGGGCCGTTTTTCAGGTAGCAGGTATCAAAGGTGGAAAATAACCATGCTAACTTACGTCAAAGTAGCAAGGCTAGTTTTTACATATGTCATATATGATATTGTTATAAACGAAGATATACAGTTGCCAGACACTTCCTATGGGCCATAACTTTTGACAGACACTTTTAAAAAAATGGGAACTTACGTCATTTTAGGAAGGCTGAATTTTATATATATTATCAAGTATAATATTTTTAAATATTTTCCAATGAGCCAGACAAATCTGACGGGCCTAACATCTTCCCATGGTTATTTGCCACCTTTGATAGCTACTACCTGAAAAACAGCTCCGCTTTCAGCGTAGCGACTATCCATTCCTTTCTAAGTTTATATTAAACTACCGATCGTAAAAATTTCATCTTTCCTAAAATCACGTAAGTCTGGGGTGACTGGGATTTCTATCTATTAAGCATAGTATAAATAATAAAGTCACAGTAGCTAAGTTGGTAATAATCTCAAGTCTCAAGCTATTGTTTCAAGAGTCTTGGATTCGGATCCAGGTCAAGTAGCAAGCATTACACAAGCTGCTTCCTGACCTAATATGCACATTGTTATAATTATCATGTACTGACAGCGAAAGAAAACATTGTGTTGAAGCCTGCACATCAAGATAATTTATGTGTGAAACACGCTAATCTTCTTGGGCAAGAGTGACCAATATACCGACCATTCCAAGCATGTTTAGGCCAAGCCCAGATTTGGGTTATTGCTGATATTATAGTACAGCAGTTTTAATTAAAGTTTTGGCATGTATTTTAGGATCACAGCCAGAAACTTCAGTTCTGTTAGTATAGCTAATGGTATAGATTACCGTACCATAATAACAGTAGTATTTCTAGTTTCATATTTGCATTCACATCTGGGACAGAATTCTTGTTCGTGACCTTTTATCTCACTGCCCACTTTTGGAATTATTACTCCATCGCAATTACTGAAATAAGGTTACACAAACTTATTCTGTTATATATCCTAGCTTCAAACCAATTATAAAAATTTTACCCTTGACACACCCTACAATTTAATTACAATTTCAACGAAAGCTACATGACATGATTGTGTGTATGTATGTGTATATATATACTTATATATAACTATTCTGGCCATAAATACTGTTACATAAAAACTTTTCTTTTTTTTCAACTTTTTAATTATTTTGAATTTGGAACACGTATATTATTTTAAAAACTTCTTTCGATTTTGCGCCATTTTACATATTTTTTCGTGTTCATTATCAAATTAAAATATGGAATGGGGTGTTAAAGAAAATAGGACTGCAGTGATCGCCTTGCACAAAGTGGGTTTTGAGCCGTCGGTCTTATTCCAGAGCCGTATGTTCGTATATCGTACTATCAACAGATACAACAACACTTCGTCTGTCGAAGACCAGAAAAGATCGGGGCGACCGCGTGCTGTTAGAACTACAAAGGCTGTTAATGCTGTTAAAGCTAGAATTCGTCAAATACCCCATTAGGAAGCAAAAAATCTTATCGCGAGAAATGAAGATTCCCGCTAGGACTCTGTCGCGTATTATAAAACAAGACCTGAAGCTCGGTGCTTATCGTCGATATACAGAACATGCCCTAATTCAATCAGAGTGGATCGATCAAAACGCCTTGTGTCGCGATACGCAGGTGAAAGGCACAGAAATATCCTCTTTACCGATGAAAAAATTTTCACGATTGAAGAACACTACAATAAGCAAAATGATTAAGTGTACGCTCACTGTTCTAAAGAAGCTGCTCAAGTCGTCGGAAAGGTACAACGTGGTCATCATCCTTCGTCAGTGATGGTTTGGTGGGGCGTGTCTTATCAAGGAGTCACAAACTAACATTTTTGTGAAAAAGGAGTGAAAACTTCAGCCAAAGTATATCAAAATACAGTCTTAGATCATGTTGTGAAACCTCTCAGCACTCTCACTTTTTAAAAATATACCGTGGACTTTCCAAGAGGACTCTGCACCTGGTCACAAGGCACAAACTATCGAAGCCTGGCTTGAAACCAACGTTCCGGACTTTATAAGAGCTGAAGACTGGCCGTCATCTAGCCCAGACCTCAACCCTTTAGACTTCAAATTATGGTCAGTTTTAGAGGACATGGCCTGCTCTAAAAGACACGGCGACATTGAGACTCTTAAAAAATCTTTGGAGCAAGCAGTGGCGAAATTTCCCTTGGAAACAGTGCGTAAAACCATAGATTCGTGGCCAAACCGATTAAAGGCCTATATAAAAGCCAAAGGTGGCCATTACAAATAGAATATTTTTTATTTTTTGCTGAGACTAATAAATTTGTAGGTATAAATTTTAATAATATAATTTTATAATATAATTTAAAAAATGCAATTTCATTTGTAACAGAATTTATGGCTGGACTAGGCATATATATATCTATATACGACTTTGAGGTGACAAACATTTTTATTCCACGACTGTACAATTATGTAATATTGTTTTAGTATAAATATATAAATAATCTAAAGTTTTGGAATAGAGATGCATATTGATTTTTTAATTAATTGAATTGAGTTAATTAAATGCAACAACCCTTTGGTAGCAACTCTAACATTAAGAATAATTGGGACTGCGACTGTGACATAGATAATACGAATTTACAGAATTAATAAAAATTGCTAGTTATTTCATTATTTGAATGAAAATCATAATTGAAATATGTTTTATATCAGTAAAAAGGTGATGTATATTATCAACCAAATAAATTAATCATTATTGGCTTTTAGTTGTCTTGATTTCATTGAAAGTTATGTTCTATTGACTTTCTTAAGCGTCAAATTGAGTTATTGGGTATTTATCTTGTGATTATTATAATAATATTTTTTCGGTTAGGTTGTCTGAAAGAAATCCCCTTTAGTAATAAGGCTGCCTATTGTTTTACCTAAAATATATATTGTAACTATATATATTTAGACTGTGACAAATCGAAATTCGAAAAATATGTCACATACTGTAATCAAATACTATTTAAAACTCCCATTTTAGTTATAGGGTATGATAATGCTGTCATGTCACAGATTTTACATGTTTAGATGACCTCAATATATCGGCAAATAAACAATCTATATATACAATAATCAATTGATGTTCGTTAGTCTCACTAAAACTCGAGAACGGCTGGACTGATTTGGCTAATTTTGGTTTTGAATTATTTGTGGAAGTCCAGGGAAGGTTTAAAAGGTGAGTAAATATGAAAAATGCTTGGAACATAGTAAAAACAACAATTTCGCTTTCCCTTGGAAACTATTCCTGTCAAACATTTGATATTCGTCCCGTCGTTTAGACGTTCAGAAATCAAATTAAATTTAAAAGAAAAGGTTTTTTTTTTTTTTTTTTGTTTTGAATGTCAAACGTTTGATGTTATTTATTAATATGTTTATTTATTGATTCAGAGGCGGTACGAAGTTTGCCGGGTCAGCTAGTCACTTTAATAAATTATTAGTTGTCAGATTTTGATATTGCACAGTTGAGGGCCTATAGCGGTTGACTTAAGAAAATCGGTTTTTGGAAAATATTATTAAAAAAATATAAATAAATATAAAAAATTGAACTGTAAATATTATTTATGAAATAATTGTGTAATCTGTAGCGATCTATAATAGCCTTAACAGCTAAGCTCAGTAGCGCGCAGCACTTTACCGCTCGCCGCTGCGTCATATAACAATTAATATTATTTAAACTAATACCGGGCAGTGAAATTTTCTTTTGAAATAAAGAACTTACATGTATAACGCGTATTACTAAAAAAAATAATTCGATTATTGTACTGAGAAGTCATTAAAATTTCTATTTGTTTATTTAAAAGTTAATAAAAAATATGATAATAAACAAATGAAATTTGCAAAATAATTTTATGTGAAATTATACATATTTTACTATAATCGCTTAAAATTTTGTTATCATTAATAGCTTTTTAAAATTATTGTTTTTAATTTCAAGTACCGAGAATTTTTATTGTAAAAAAAATTGTTGTTAAATTCAAAAATTTCAAAAACTGTTTTGAGGGATGATTTTTAGGTACGACTACTTTCGATAATTATATTTTAATAAGTTTTCTATCATCAAGTGATAAAGGGGGGGTCCACTTGACGTGATCTAACCCATCTGTGATCCGACCTCTTTAGGTCACCTGATGTAATAAATTTTTATCTACCATTTTGAGTTTCAGTTTGATTGATGCTGTTTAGTCCAAACTAAGGTCTTGTTAAATATAAAATTTACTTTTTCTTGAATTTAGTCAAAAACTCTTCTAAATAAAAAATATAACTTAAGAATATCTACCATTTGCTTGGTGGCACATTGTCTGTATAAAACCTTCTATCTAAACTCTGACTATTGTTGAGCACGGAAGCAAGACTTGGGCAAATGCATCTGCATCTTCTATCTTCATAGAATTGAGCCTGTAATAGTGATTACAAAAGCATAATATATATATAATAAAAGCATAATATATAACTGGCGTGAAGTTATGTATGTATGTATAATATATAACATATTATCCGTGCAGGAATAGAGTGAGAAAACAATTTCCTGGGGCCGGGTGGCCTGTCGTAAGAGGCGACAAAACAACCCACAGCCAGGTGGTAGGGTATTTACTCCATTGGATGGCGACCACCCCTGGTCTTAGAGTATTCCGCCATAACAACCTTGTGTTGTGTTCTGGCATTAGTGACCAGGTTCCAGTCTCCCTTAAGAGAGCAGCAGCGCATTTGTACCACCTTTGATGTTGCAAATGTCCATAGGCGATGGTAACCGCTTTCCATCAAGTGGGCCGTATGCCTGTCTGCTGAACACATGCAGTAAAAAAAATTAAAAAAACCTTTATTTATGAAAACCTGTATGCAACTAAAGGAGATAGGGACTTTTGGGCCAAAGTAAAGTATTGAGTTGAGAAATATGGCTTAAAAAAGCTTTATATTTTTCTATTACAAAATGAAAGACATTGACCCTTAATTCTATCTCTGGAAGATGAGAAATCTTAAAAATTAGGTCACAGATAGAGATACAATAAGTTATCAATTACCATCAGCAATTTCTGTGAATGTATTTCAAAAATTAATAATATAAAATGTGTTTTATATTATTATTTTTTGGCAATCACCACTTGGTTAATTTATTCAAAATAACTAAATACACTACAATTCTAAAAAAATGTCAACATAATTAAAAGGAATATTAAAATTACTCTCGTTTTTTTTATATTCTGAGCCCAAGTATGTATGAACCCCTTCAAATGTGCCTATATGATATAATCCAAAAGTAAGAAAAATAGCAAAAAATACTCAAAAGTCTCAGGGCCAATTCAATTCTGGCTATATTTTATTTTATAATATTACAATAATACTACAATTATTTTCATCAAAATCTGCTCTGTATTGTTGAGGGGAAATCCATTTGAGGAGAAGCCACCATTAGGGAAGCACAGTAGAAGCACTAGCATCCCTGCAAAAGCGCACATTGAGCCCACTACAACCCTTCACAATTCCTCTAGGCATCCTATGATCCATCTATCCTATATCCAAGCTATGGGTTCTCTCGCCCACACAATTCCAGCCCAAATGGTGCAGTCTGTCACAGAGAACTAGCTGACAGGCCCAGCTCTTCAGCTTAAAAGCTTCTTAGCTATGTCAGTTACTTAAATCTGCCCAGATACTCCTTTGAATATTTTTCATAATTTCTTGTAACTTTTTTCATCACATAGTATTTATTTGTATTATAAAGGAAAATTATTTTACTTTTAATAGAGATGGTTTACAATAGCAAAAAATATAT
Organism: Dendrolimus kikuchii; assembly: GCA_019925095.2. Classification (NCBI taxonomy): domain Eukaryota; kingdom Metazoa; phylum Arthropoda; class Insecta; order Lepidoptera; family Lasiocampidae; genus Dendrolimus; species Dendrolimus kikuchii. The sequence continues at coordinate 22,772,876 of CM034387.1, read as the reverse complement.
ATAAATTCTCAAATTCAAAAGTTTATTATTGTTGTATAAGTATTGTTATTATTGTTTACCTATTATGTACAGTAGAAACTATTATCGGCCCTCAGTTATACGGATTTGCGATTATCCAGATTACGGACTGCAACTAATATATTAAATAACTACAAGTTGAATTTGTGCAATCATGATGCGTCAGAACTGGCATTAAAGTAAAAATTTTGCATCCTAATATGACATCCTTGCTACAACCAATGGATCAGTGTTATTGAAACGACTTTATAGAAAACAACTTTTACATAGGCCGTTTGTTATCTGTTGATGAAGATAATGTAGAAGTTGTTTTATAATTTTTTAAGGAAATGATTTTAAAGGAGTGTTGTTACATAGTTGTAGATGCGTGGGATTTGATTGAAAGGAAGACTTTAAACAAGGCTTGGAACAGAATACTTAATCAGGAGCTGTACTATCTAATATGACAAAAGAATACTAAAATATCATCCAGTAAAAACATGTCACTTTGAAAAACCTTTTAAAATTGCACTTCCATAGGACACCTCAAGTTTGCTTTCTCAAAATATAACAACACTTTCAACCAACATTTTATTATTTAAAACAGTTTGTGTTCTTGTCAGTCACAAAGGAGGTGCAAATGCTTCCATACATTTTTGGGCTCAAAATGTAAAAAGATGAAGGATTTTAAGATTTCTTTGTATAATGTTAGTATTTTTTATCATTGTAGTAACTAATGTTTTCCATTTTCTATATCTCAACTCATTACATTTCTTTGGCCCAAAAGTTCCCATCTCTGTTGATATCTTAACAAGTTTCTTTTCAATTTAATGTTCTCTAAGATTTCATTCATAATAAAATTTTGATTGAAGTAGTACATGTGTGAGCCAGTACATTTGTCCCATACGTAATGTACGTACATGTAAGAGGAAGGACGGAAAGAAGCTTATGCTACAACAGTACAATAATGACTCTATGGATATTCACATGACATGTCATAGTAGTAAAATGAGGTGACTGAGGCTGATCACATGCAATTCTTAACAATGATTTTTAAAAGGATAAATAAAATTGTTTAACTTTTGAACATAAAAAATGCTATGAAAATTAATACACCTTAATAATATGTTATGGAACTAAATACAAACTAGTTTGGGCTGTCAGTTTATCAGTTAGTACTGTCTTTAAAGCATAAAGAATACAATTTCTTACAGCCAGGCAGCCTGTTGTAAGAGGAGTCAAAACAACCCATAGTCAGGTGGTAGGACACTTTCCCATCTGGATTGTGACCACCCCTGATGTAAAATATGCTGCCATAACAACCTTAAGTAGTGTTCTGGCATTAGTGACCAGGCTCCAGTCTACCTTTAGAGAGCAGCAGCGGATTAGTAGCACCTTTGGTGTTGCAAATGTCCATAGGCGATGGTAACTGCTTTTCATCAGGTGGGCCGTCTGCCTGTCTGTTAAACTCATGCAATAAAAAAAACAATGTTGCTTTTAAACATATGGGGTCGAAAAACCTGTTTTTATAGTCCACATTGCATATCTGAATCAATTCTATTATGACAGTATAATATCAGACAAATTTTGCAAATTTTCTAATGTAGATACATACCCAAATAGGAGAAAAAAATAAACACAAAACAAATAAAGTTTTCAGTGACATATTCATTGTTTACTAAGACCCTTCATTTGCAATTAATTACATTAAAATTTCTACATTAAATATTTAGATTACAACATTAGTGTATAATGATATTTTAAATTAAAATTTTAACTGGAAACATTAGGTACTATCTCTTATTAAATAACATATGGACATAGAGCACAGAGCACAATAAATGTGACATTCGATCAGTGCTACCAGATGGCCATGTCAATTAACCCCAATTTTTTTTAAACCCAAAATAAGCTTTTTGAAGAAACCTCAAAACAGTTTTACTTATTTTAAAGGACAAATAAAAAAGCGAAGCCATCGTCGTGACGAAAACGTCACTAATGACTTCATCATTTTCGCTCGCGGAGCGCTCACAACGACCCGTGTCAATAGGTGGGTTAAATTTGCCAGGTGGTAGGGCATTTGCCCGATGGCTACCAACCCTGGTCTAAAGTATATCGCCATAACAACCTTGAGTTGTGTTCCGGCATTAGTGATCAGGTTCCAGTCGCCCTTAAGAGAGCAGCAGCGCATTTGTAGCACCTTAGGTGTTACAAAACCGTGGTTGTGAACGGGGTCGTTGTGAGTCTCTAACGGAATGTAGCCTATAGGATACGACGCATACGAGTAGAGACGGCATAATTGGGTATAATAAATAAATAACGTAAATGAACGAACGAATAAATTGAATTATTAAAATGAACTATTGGATTAAAGTATGATTCACTAGTAGAATATAATTCTAAGATAAAGTAATAATACTGTATTATATCTTAGATATAATAATAATAATTGTAGTGATGAGAATTGTGTTTGTAGATGAATTATTGGTACTTCAAAATCTCCAAAATGCTCTCAACAAAATTTTTCCCCCGAATGTCTCACCAAAGAATCTTCACCCCGAATCTTCCCTCACGGTCGAAAACCCGAATTTGAAGATATCCCCCCATCTGGCAACACTGCATCTGACAGCAAATGAGTGTGAAAGTTACAACTGACATTTATAAAGGTGCGTACAAATTACCGGACGCGGTTGTCAGCCTCGGCTGACGGATGCGCCTGAGCAATGTGTTCACACCCAGCGTCGGACGCATCGGACGTGGCTTTTGTATTCGGAAAAAACGTGCTAAGTCAACTCTCAAAAAGCCCTAGAATGACACGAATTTGGAAAAAGCGCTCAAAATAAAGTAATGTGAATAAATTAATTACTTTATTATAAATACTGTCTTTTAACAATAATATTACGGTACCTACAACTTTATATTTCAGTGAAGACTTATAGAATTTTTAAAAGCGCTAAATAGCGTACTAATTGCAGAATAATAACTTTGGGTGTTCATAGAGATAAAAATCTAGTACTGAAAGCGCTAAGTTGGCAATAGTAGGCATCTTGTAGGCTTCTCCGAGTGTTTATAGGGATACAATATCGCTTGTTTTGTTACAGGTAGGAAACCTATGGAAATGAAACGTCAATAAAAAATGCGTGCCACTGTGACGTCATCTGGCCACTAAACATGGCGGTTTTAGTGCTGCCCAGAAGATTTTAATGTTATTAGGTTTTATCGATAAACGTCCTTGGCTCATTTTATTTTCAATATTATTGAGTATTAATTATTTGTAGAATTTATACTTTAATAGGAAGTAAGTATATTGTTATGTGCAAAGATACTTTGATTTAGATGTGTGAAATCTAAGACAAGTTCGTGTTTCAAATTTAACGAGTAAACGATATGACGATTTTTAAAAGTTGCTACACTGATTTGATAAAGTTGTCGTTTGACAACACAGTGACCACAAAACATAAACATATGGCGTAGTACAGTGCCATCTGCCCATCTCTAGCATGCTAAATTTTATCGTCGTTTCGTATGTTGCCGTCTCGCTTGCACTTGCGTATATGCCGGAAAGGGATGGAAGCTTTATGTCGGCGATAAAACGTTAGCATGCTAGCTAGCTATGCTGTTTTGGATATCAAAATAAGAGTACGTGTTTTTCCTATGAAAAACACGTACTCTTATTTTGATATCCAAAACAGATTAATTAGATTGTAATAGAGAGGTAAGTAGTCTAAACTACTTACCTCTCTATTACAATCTATTTTAATTGTGTTGCTGACTCTAAAGTCCGTAACACATTACCGCAACGCACCTCAAGATAGGTGCGCTGCACCATAAGTGAGAGTGATTCAAATTTTAAACTTATTAAGGGCCGCGTGATAAAAAAAAAACAAAACTCCTACAGAACATTTATTTAATTACAAACGTCATTCCTTATGACTTCCGCTCTAAAATCACTTAATTATTAAAAATTTAACGAATTTACAATAGTTTTTATTAAAGTAAAACTAATAAAGGCATAAGTTTATAATATGAGTTTTATTTGTACCTTAGATGTTTTACATGGAATACAAAATTCAAAGAAGTGACACCATCAGTTTTGGTTTATTCCTCTAAAGATGTCAAAGCATATTACTTTTATCTAAGTAGGTTCAATAGCTTCACTATAAAGAGTCTGTATATACAAAATCTAACATCTCTTGAAGCTAAAGAACAGCAGAGTCCTTAAATGTGCAGCATATACCAAGGTAGAGGTGTCAGGACCGGCCAAAACAGGAATTGTTTCCAACTGGTTTTCTTTTAATATGCCAGTTTTATGTTGGCTGGCATGTCGCTGCAAAATATTGAAATATTAGTTTAGAATAATTGTGTCCACAGTATTTTTTTCATAAAATTTGCTTAAATTATGACATTATCATTCAAATTGGCCAAATACATTTCTTGGATGGAATCACAGCCACAAAACCCATAAGTTTTTCTAAAATAGTTATATAGAATGAGAATGACATAGACTACAACTAGTAACTAGCATATCAGTAATAAGGTAGCAGCAACAAGTATATCAAAGGCTAAAAGTGAAAGTACAAATTTCAATTATACGAGCAGTCTCCATGAGGGTGAGAGGCACGAGAAGACATATTAAGGCCTTCGACTGCGAAGACGGAGCAGGAATTATATAATAAGCCGACAGTCCAACGACTATCCTGCTGATCATCGTCCCACCATACAAAACTTGTATATTAATTTTGATCCTTTTATAGCACGTTTTGTTATAAAATAATATGTATGTATTAAAATATGTATATAATTTAAAAAAAGTATATCAATACTAACTATAAAAGTATATACAGTATTAACTTACTCTTACAAATTTGAAGGGCACGGCATCATCTCGTAGTCGAGTCACATCCAGAGTTTTGTTGAAACATTTATCATCAAAATGTAGCGAGCAAATATAAATATATTTTGCATTTGGCTTTATATTTTCCATTCCAATGGCTTCCAGCCACTTTTTCTTTATACGCTCATTTCTTGGGATCCTATAAAATATGTTTTAATTATTATTTTTGTATGTTTTAAGCGGGGTAGCATGATAAAATAAGAAATTTTATATAAGCAATCATATTATATCGATATCAAAGTCGATAAATAATGTACAACCCCAGCTAATAAATTAACATTATTTAAGCGTAAAAATATAGTTAAATAAGTTAAATCCATTCATGACCTATAACTGCACATAAGAACCTTGCTAATTATAATGAAAATCTTCCTTTATTTTCCCGGAAACATTAACAATAAGCAATATTTTTAAAGTTATTTACAGCGTACCTGTGTATGGTTAAAGATGACTGATTTGGTGTTTTTCTTATGCCGCACCCTATTACACTGCACACGGACATATCTGCGACGTAATTATTTATATTTGGCTTCAATTATTTTAAATCACAAGCAAAATATTGAAAGATAATTAGTTATTTTGATTTATACCACGACTTTTTGACAAGACAAGTACCGGGTGCACTGACTGATAATGACATTTGGTGCACTAAACATGGCGGATTTTCGGCCTCATTAGGTATTTACGTATATTCATGTTCCACTTTATGTACGCACTGAAATACTGTTATATTGTTTTCCTGCGAGTTACAGTGCTGAGTAAGAACGAGATAGATATATGTTTATGTGTGTGCCTTCAAAATGGATGCTATTTGTATAAGCAATTGTACGTATAGAACAATATGTCGCGTCCCTATTATCTACATGGTTGATTTAATATACATTTGGGAATAGAAATTACTCAGTTAAATAACATTAGTCGTAAAGTCGTAAAACAGTAACAATAAGAGTAATAAAATTAAGTAAAAAGAAAAACCAATTAAACGCTTAAAATAAACTAAGTTATAAATAAGATATAGATTTTGTCCACTAAGAACGTTATAATCAATTCTATAATGTTTAAAGTGCTTCTTCGTAGAAAAAGGTAAGTTTTTTTATGATTTTATTTTACGTTTAATATAATTATCAGAAATGCTTCACATTTTTTACAAAAACTTTTGAAAATAAAGTGAAAAGATTTATAAAAGACTGACATTAATTATTTACAATAAAACTACGTTTCATCGGTTTTAAGCGCGGTAATTTATTTGATTTTTATTATTGCGTCGAAAACGTTCCCAAACGTCGGAATAATAAAAAGCAAATAAATTACCGCGTTTAAAATGTAGTTTTATTATCTATACTAGTCATGAAAACCTAAGAAAATATTAATTATTTAACATAGATTTATAAATTCAAAATTTATCCCATCGATTAAATTCCTTTCAGTTATTTACCGGATATTAATACTAAGCGAAATCCATAAAGTATTCAACGTGTATATAAATTTAGAACACACTCGAGTTAAAGTTCAAGGTTAAGGTTCAAAGAAACAAAAATTCAACCAGTTAAATATTGGTGTTATTAACCACTTTAATACCAAACATAAGTCGGTAATGCTATTATTTATTAAGGTACGCGTTTATCAACAGTATTGATTCTGAGATGGTGGAAAAACACCTACTTGATTGTTGATGTATTTAAGTAAGTACATTTAATTATAGGCTGACAACAATTAGTCTAGAGTGGCTACTATAGGATGTAAATTGGAGTAAACCCGGAGCGAAACGTAGCCGACCAACGTCACAGTTGACTCATCGTTCGTCAGCTTATTTATTCGAACGATATTGAAACGAGCCAAGTAGTAGTGTAATCGATACGAACTACCCTCAAATATTGTTTATTGTCAGCAAACAAACTCATTACAATAGTACAATAATAATTTAAAACTACGTTGTTTCTTGTCGCTAACTTTATGCAAAATGATTACTTATTGCGATTGCAATCTATCCCCATACAAAACATAAACAAATTTTTGAACGATCGATAATTAATGTAGAAATATTTTGAAAATGAAAATGATAATAAATATATAGTTTTTATTAAAAGCTTATTATAGTAATTCAAATTTAGATTGAGTTTATATTAATTTAAATAAATAATTTATCAAAAAAGTAACATACAATAAAATTTGAGATAAACCATAAACGATTCAAAATTTTATATCGCTTAATGTCATTATCTTATTTCCATAGTATAAAACAGTCTCTTTTTGCGTCTTTCTATATAGCCACTAACTCTGCTTAAATGACACAACGGATTCTTAAGTGGTTTTCATCATCAGTTGGGTAATTTTTTACTGAAGATTTATATACAAAAAAAATGTTATGTAGATAATTATGTTTACTCTGAGTAGAAAAATATATTTTGCAACCGAATCGCCGAAGCACGCCTAGATAAAAATTTAACATAACGTAACTCGTGTGAAAGAACACTTGTTGGCTAATGGTCGTTTTCTATAGCTTACATAGCTTACTATTCATTCAATACCTACATACCTTACCGTCGCGATGGTTTGAATTTTGTTATTACCTACTTGCATCGAGTTTATGTCAAATTTTAACCGATAGTAAGGGACTAACTACATTAGTACAGCTCCATTCGCGTTTCGCTCGATGATTTTGGTCACACTTGTTTAGCTACGATTCTGTAACCCGCGTGTAGCAGGGTAACATTGTAAAGACTCTATACTATTTCCTTTTTTTTATTTTCTCGATGACAATTCTAATTTGATAGTTGTAGTGTTGTGACCAAATAAGTAATGATATCGATCGGATATATTTATTATGTTTTGAACAAAGACAAATACAACAAAAACATTCAAATATATTTTCTCAAGATAGGAACACTCAATGGGCCATCGCCATTTTGTATTTGTTTTAATCTCTCACTCGCAACAAGACAGTCGTGCTATATAGTCACTACATTTCTGTTCGCTGAGTTTTTTCACATTATCTATACATTACGTTGTGTATTTTGTGTTCTTTCGTGTTGATTGCTGCCCAGCTGTCAAATATCAAAATGCCTAAAGGATCTGTTCTGAAAAGACAGGCGAGAGAACTGGTGATCAAGGTTCGTAATTACTTTGAAGCAGAGTATCAAAATGGTGGCCCGCTATTACCACTGTCGCAAGTGCGAGAGCGTGTTACGGCCGCATTAGGAATTAGTGGACCTACTGTTTCAAAAATTACTATCGAAGCTTACGGTACAAGCGGCATGTAGGAAAATAAACTTCGTACGCCGAAGGCTACGTTCCATTAGGGACTCACAACGACTACGTTCACGACCGCGATTTATCCCGTTCCACTTCCTCGCCGGCTTTACAATCATAAACCCAAGTGGAACGGCTTTTCGACCCACCCATTAACATGGGTCGTTGTGAGCGTTGTGATCGAAAATAATGACGTCATTAGTGACATTTTCGCCACAACCACAACGACCGCGGTCGCCTTGTGGAACGGCTAACTAAGCATTTTGGGCGTTGTGAGCTACTAATGGAACGCCCTGGAAGAAAAAACGCTAACCACGTCGTGTGACATCGGTTGACAACTTCGACGCTGACGCTATTCGCCGTCATATATATGACTATTACTTGCCCAAAGAAATTCCAACACTTAAAAAACTTGTTGTTTCTTTACGTGAATGTGGTTTGTTTCGTGGCCAAAAATCGTCATTAAGCTTGGTTTTGAAAGAAATTGGATTTTCTTATAAAAAATAACGGACAAACGTAAAATATTGATGGAGCGTCACGACGTTGCTATGGCTCGCTGCGAATTTTTGATCGAAGCCAAAAAGATATCAGATTGGGCAAATGTTATTTTCACTGACGAGACTTGGTTAAATGCAAACCACACAGTATCTAAAAACTGGAGTGACGATATCGCCGCTTCCATTAGTTCTGTGCCAATGGGAAAAGGTGAACACCTTATCATATGCCATGCAGGGTCTATGAAAGGATTCGTGTCAGATGCTTTACTGGCCTTTATATCCAAGAAAACAATGAACTACCACGAAGAAATGAACGCGGAGATTTACGAAGGATGGTTTAAAGAATTGGTGCAATCTCTGGAAGAACCGTCGATAATTATTATGGACAACGCTAGATATTACTCCAGACAAATTGATAAAATGCCGACGCAGGCCAATAAAAAACAAGAGATAAATGACTGGATCCAACGTCATGGCGAAAATGTGGATAATAATTTATTAAAAATACAATTAGTGAATATTTTAAAATCGAAAAAAAGCCTCCCTAAAAGATATATTACCGACGAAATAGCTGCCGAATGTGGTCATTGGGTTCTTCGACTTCCGCCGTATCATTGCCAGTACAATGCTATACAACTAATATGGGCACAAATAAAGGACACGCCGCTCGAAACAACCCATCCCCCTTTTACGGCAAGCAAGATGTTAGATTTATTAAAAAATGCATGTGCGGAAGTAACCGCCGAACACGGGGAAAAAATTGTGAGAACCTAGAAAATTATAGCGTCGGATTTTGGGAAATTCATGTGGCATTCGATAATATAGAAGTACAGGAACTTATAATTGTAGGGTGAGCCCCGATAGGGTGGAGGAGCGAGACGGAATGCTCCTCCGTCTCAAAGGAAGATCTTCCAGCGAGACTAATGTTGTTCCTCGCAGGCCTAGGCCCATCTGTTATAGTTGAAAATTTGTATATATTCTTTGTATGTTTCGGGAAACGTTTGTGACATCAATTATTGCACAGCGCCATCTATTGGCTTGTAAATGTTCCACTAGATAATAAATGTTGGGGAGAGCTCATCGGGTGACATTGACGATTCATCAGATTTTGATTAAAATAAATAAATAAAGAATCAACATAATATAATTACATCTTGTAATGAAATGTAATATTAGTTAATAAATTTGTACAAAATTATCCGGCAATAGTTTAGTTTATTACACTTTGTAAAAAAATATCGGGTCTGTTATCGTGTTACGTTTATTGATAGCTCCATCCCTATCAGTTTCTCCGTCTCTGCTATGACCTTGTACGTGCGTAAGCGACATATTTTTATTAAATAATGTAAAAAAGACGCTCTATCAAGTTTCCAAAGGAGCTGTCATCGAGAAAATACATACATACAAACATACATAACTTCACGCCAGTTCCCTTGCGGGGTAGGCACGACCATCGAGAAAATAAAGAAATGGAAATAGTATAATAGCGTGTTAACTCCGCTGAAACGCTCTATCTACCGCGAACAGAGCTGAATGACCGAGAAGCGTACATTACTCTCTGATATGAACGTTGAAACCTGTCGACAAAGTGTGGGCAGGCAGTTCGCATACAGCGCTGAACGCTGCGGAAAGGCCATGAGCGCTGTCGTTAGAATGTGCTTGTTTTTGTTTATCAATGATAAGAACACAGCGCTGAACGCAGCAAAACAGCACTGAATGACTGAATGCTAGCGTTAGTGTGCGCTTAATAAAAACACAGTTGTCTTCGTTTTGTCTGGTTGCCGCGAAAGCTGAACAGATGCGAAAAGCTTACGTATTTTCATACAAAACTTATGTTTCCTATGGATAAAAGCTGAATAGGACTGAATTAGTGTAGTAAGTCCCTAAGGCAAATAAACAGACGGTAACATCAGGAAGTGCCTTAGATAAACAAGGGTTATGTACTAGAACTTGACCCGCGCGGAGAACCCTAATTATGTCTATAAATTTAATTACTATTGATTATCTCATAATTCTCTTTAATATAAATTTTTAATACCAAAACTTGATGATCCATTCTATACACTTTATATGAATCATAGAGAATAACTCTATCTATTGACGTATGTAGAGTTTGTGGAGTCATAGTCTACTCTATAGTTTTTTTTACTAGTGCTGACGGATCATGTTTTGAAGTGGATAAAATTGAATGTGTTTTATTTGTGATGAGTGTTCGTGTTATTTTTGAGGTAATAATAATAATATTAAAGTTGTAGTCTTAAAATCCTTTAATACCTTCCAAACAGCACAGAATGCTCTGCAAAGTCGTGCAAAAATTGATCAAGGTGTTTGCTTAGGTGGCAATTTTCGGATGTGTCAATTGATATAATATTTTCGTTTTTGTCCTTTTTCTGCTTTCTTTTAGACTTATCTCGTTGTTTACGAAAACAGAAATAATCTATAATTCACTAGCTTACTGGTGACGCACGAAGTCTTTTTAAAGTGTATTTGGAGCAGTTTAAAATTTATGATAAAGTAGAATTATAATGTTTTCGAGATGGAGTATTTAAATTTTGTTGATTTAATAAATCTATTGAAAGACCTATTTGGTTTCCAATTCACAGCATTTACTCCTGCTAAGGATTCTTTTGTCGTGGCGTATATCTACGCTTAATCTGTAGATGTGTTTATTTTAAATATCTTCTTCATTCTACATTCAGATTGGTGATAATGATACTACTAGAGCATCTATTGGATTCGATTGAATTGAAAACTATGATGTAGAAGATTATTTTTTATGTCTTAATTAAAATATTATTTCTTGGTTTATATGTATGATGAGTTTGCACTTTTTTTGATGCTAACAAATAAGCATTGACAACTTTAAAACTGTGATACATCTGTAGGTCATCATAGAGTCATCTATTTTTAAATAAATAAATCTGCTGATAACCTATTATATACTCTTAGATCATAAAATATCTAGATAACACATGAATTGCACAATAACAGCCCAAAAAATTGCACCAAATTTGGTGCACTTGCTCCCCACGCCTGTTAGTGTTGTTTTGACTACTTTAGCGGTTAGAGCTCTCGCAATAAAAATCATTACGCCCTCCTGTGCTATTAAAATGTGTCAGAACTATTTTAAAAGAGGGAAGGATAAGGATAAGATGTCATTTCATCGGCAAGTTTAATACTTTTCTCATGATTTCTTTAAAAAAACATCAAATTTAATTTTCAAAAATCAAAGGTTATCAAATTGATTGATGTTGTCAGGTGATAAATGGGAGTTAGTTTCCAAAATTTGGGGAGATTTTGTTATTATTTCTGAAGTAAAAATTCTTTAGAATCATTGTGACTCCATGAAACTAAAAAGAGTAACCATATAAATCTATAGGACTAAGCCTGCGAGAGAATGAGATAGAATACATTATATTTAATAATTTAAATACTATGCTTGTATAGATAGAGTTGGAAATATTTTGAAAAATATGCTATGTATATAATAATAATATGTAAACACATAATTATTTCACCATTTTCTTCAAATAAAGTCTTTTTCTTTCTTTCTTCCTTTTGAATTTTTGCATTAATACTTGGAATTTCTTGTTTTAAAGCTTAAATATATTATAACAATAAATATAAAATGTGACATCACGAAATTTAGAAACCCTCCCACCCCTTGTCACACTTTGTTTTACTTCTACTGAGTGTGAATGGCATACACATGCTTTATTTTTTTATTTAGATTACACATAATGCCCACTACCCAGTATGAACCCATAGATTCGTTGCAAGTCCATTATTACAACTGATTTCACTGACTTTTAGCTCGGCATAATCTTTGGTGTATAACTAGTCTAATAACCATTTGTCAAGTAGTTGTGTAAATACAAAAATAATTTTCCTTTATGAATAGTTCTTTTACAATTATTACATTAGTATTGGTACCTACACAGACTTATAAATACAATTTTTTTTTACAGATATTTAAGTATAAATTAAAATTACTAGTACATATACTAAAACTCATTTGTGCATGTAGTTTATTTTCTATTGCTTGTTCCAAGACACAAACTTTGTAGGTAATACTTTAATTAATGTATTTTACAACTCTGAAACTGATAACAGGTACCAGATTGGAATAATAATAAAGAGTTTGTTAATAAACTCTTCCCACCTGGAATCAAATCCAGGACCTGCATGTCCTAGCGAAATATGCAAGCCTAGGCTTAGACCAGATATTGAGCCCAACAATTAAATATAGAAAATACTTAAATAATCAAATTGTTGCTTGTATTATCATAGTTAACTGATTATTTTATAAATACAACAGTTTTTATTCAAAAAAGTGCCACTGGGGGGCATTTTTTGAAGGTCATACATTAAAGTGAAAATTTACTTCCTATTCTATGTACTCCACTTCACAACATGTTATCACATCTCAAGAAGAAGAAGAAGCTAAAAGAAATTCCCCAGCAGCTAGTGTTGTATAGGACATGATTATAAAACGAGTTTGTAAGAGTATTATGATATTTTGTACTGAACCAGTATAACATAACACTTTAAATGAGATGACGAGATTTGTATAGTTTGTACTTCGCCAGCTCGTTTAAAGCGATGAGGACTGTGAGGCGGTGAGCGTCATTCTGTCATTTTTTCCAATTCAAAACTTTTCGATCGGAAATGTTTGTTAAGAATCAGATGTGATCAGCCTTGGTCACCTCATTTTACTAGCAGTCATACTATGACAAATCATTCCTCTTTGTCATGTGAATATTCATAGAGGTATTATTGTAATGCTGTAGCAAAAGCCTTGTCCCGTCCATCTTCTTACATTTGAGATGTGAGTAGTAATGCACCAAAAATATTGAAGTCTTACATTTTCAAATTTTGAGTGGTATTAGAACAAATATATTTTGTACAGGAGAAATGTGCTGGCTCACACATGTACTACTCATTACTACCAGCAACACATCTAGCTAAAAAATATTGTTCTTTATATTTGCCTATCTTAGGCTCTTTTTTTAAATTAATTCAGAAGTATAGTATACGATTACTTTTCAATTCTGTCAGTTTGTCCAAGGTTTTAGAAATTTTAATATTTTTAGTTATTTTGGAGCTATAAAATATAAAATTATTATTGTCATTGTATGTATAAAAGGGTGCCAATCATTAAGGGCTGCTAACAATGATATACTCTAAATTAGTGAATTGTGGTTGCTACTTTAAAATTAATTTAATGAATCAACTGCATATTCGATTGTCGATTCATAGTGCGATAGATAGCAGTTTCACCGATAGATAGTAATTACACCCTAATTACACCTGCACAGCAGTTAATTGATGACACAATGTCATATTTTAGTTTGATTTTGTAATGTAAGTTTTAATTTTAATTTTTAGTTTAGTTATTAAAGATTTTGTAATTTTGCAAATGTTGATGATGATGATGATGATTATTGTGATTTTTTAATGTGACCAGAAACAAAAAGTATATTTTATTTCAAAGAAAAGGTTTAATTAAATAAAAAAAATATTATTACTTTTGGCGTGTTTTAATTCATAGTAGGAAAACATATTCAACCAATCGTCCTGCGCGACCTTTGACTGGGTGCGGATTAGTAATCATAAACAATCAAGCACAGGCCAATTGACAATTATTGTGAGCAGGGAACACAAAGTAGTAGTACAACAATAACAATCGACGGGCAATAGAAGAACGCCAAATGTTTCTTGATTGCAATTGAATAATCGGAACAATCGAATAATTCGATTGCTTTTAGTAACAATTGACCATCGCTACTTTAAATGACTTATTTAGCATAGTGGATATGCAGCATCAGAATATGTGTCTGTATATGTATGAAATTAGGCAAAAACGGCATCCATATGCTGCAACTTAATTTAATGTACAGTTATATAATAATCAGTTGATGCAAGGGAAAAACCATGCGCTGGATCGGACTGGGCGTAACTACGTTCTAAGTCTCAGCCTTTTCTTCATAAAAAGCGCGGGGCACATGGGAGGACGGTGGTTTTAGTGGGTAGTGGTTGTTGCCCGTGCAACTTCTCTGAGTCTCCACACAAGCTGGCTTGATTATTGTTCGGATTGCCCCTTGTCAAAGGGGAAAGCCTTCATGATCAACTATGGTCTAATCCCTTGCAAAGGACCCAGTATTGTGCGTAAATAGCATTTCCCGCGCCTTAAAAAAAAAAAAAGGGACAAACCATAATTTTCAAATGAAACTATTTTTTATTATAACCAATTCATTTGTAACCAAATTCTAAATATGTTATTTTAGACACCTTTAGAATTCAGTAATCAAAAAATTATAATTTATAAGAAACAAAAATTATTTTCAATTGCTTTCTGTTAAATTAAGGGATGACACACACCTTGTGACAGTAATTTTATAGGTGTTGATCAGTTAGTCATCTAAATGAGATGATATCAAAGCCTTTGTTTATATACAAATGAATTGTAGACTATAACATAAAATTTGTGTGATCATCAAATATCGAATTAATTTAATCATTACAATGTTGCATCTTAGTAGTGTAAACAATACTGAATGCTGTAGAAGCTATTTCATACATTAAACTAATGTATTCATCATTCAATGTGTCCATAACATACTTAGTGTACATTGCATTATTGTGGTGGATAGTCTTTGGAGTATTATGGAATAAGTTAAATTGAGGTACATAACAGTAAAAGAAGAGAAGTCAGGCCGTAAATATCCCATTGCTTGCCTCGGGCCACTCTACTTTTAGGAAAACGGACAGTACACTTGTCTAATAGCCTGTTTATATATTTTATTATTCATTCATTTGCCTTACCCTTTGCTGAATGTTGACATTTACTTGTATGGAGCTTATAAATGTTAACTGGTAGTAAGTCAAATGAAATGTTTGGTTAAGATATACAAAACAGGCTATAAGGTGGTATAATTACTATGAAAGGTGAAGGAAAACATTGTGATGCAAGCTGCACATCGAGATAATGGATGTGTCAAACCTGCTAAGCCGCCTTGGACAAGCGCGGGCGGGTATACTGTCTGTTCTCCCTATAATGGGATACCCGAGCCCAGCACTGGGACATTTATGGGCTGTTAGTATTATTTTATACGTATTGGCTATCTCATTATATATGTTATCTGTTCAGGAATGGAGAAAGAATACAATTTTCTGCAGCCGGGCGGCCTGTCATAAGTGGCGACATAGCAATCCACGGCCAGGTGGTAGGGTAATTGTCCATCTGGATGGCTACCACCCCTGGTCTAGAGTATGCCGTCATAACAACTTTGAGTTGTGTTCCAGCATTAGTGGCAAGGTTCCAGTCTCTCTTAAGAGAGCAGCAGTGCATTTGTAACGCCCTGGTGTTGCAAATATCCATAGGCAATGGTAACCGTTTTCCATCAGGTAGGCCATCTGCCGGTCTGCTAAACTCGTGCAATAAAAATAAATAAAGAAAAGGGATCACAATGTATTCTTACACCATCAGTATGTGCTAATTGTATAATATAATGTTAAGTCAGAAAAGCTGCCTGACAGGTGAATGCTTCTAGACCAGGATTCATATGTAAATTTTAAAAGATCTCTTAGGTTTTTCAAGATTAATATTAATGTTAGTTTACTTCCAGTTTCTAAAAACCATCTTATTTCATATAATCAAAATTGTTTTTTTTTTTGTATTGCCTTGCAGAGGTCCATAATTTGAATTTTAGCATAGTTCATAGTAAATGAATATTATGCTGGTAGTGAAGTGGTGTAATTTCCTAGTGTACCCTAGTGTTGGCATGTTTGCAGAATGGTAATAATTTTTAATTCTTCGTTTGGCAGAATGCCAATCCAGGCGCCTCAATGGACGGATTATCTCAACTGTCCCGTGTGCTGCCGCGAGTTCGGCGCACCACCCCGAAGCCCTATAAGCCTCAGCTGTGGCCACACCATATGTAGGCATTGTATAAAACACCTTCATAGGAAACAATGCCCCTTCGATCAGGTGAGTTCTGAACCATCCTTAAATATTTAATGGCCCCTGTGCTTAAATGGTTAAAGTATTATTCCACTAAATACACTGGAATGCATAGGCCTCAGGCTCGATATCTGGCGGGGCCAATTTTGTAAATGAACTTGCAATTACTTTCTTTACTTAGGGGGGTGTATGGAATCGCCATGACAACCTTGAGTTGTGTTGTCATTTCAGTGGCCAAGTGAGGCCAGGCCAGACCTATTCAGATCTGCCAACACTTTGAAAATGCCTTTTGCGTTAATTATTTTGTGAAACTGTACTGATCCTTGTGGGACACCTGCTTTTATATCCTGTAATTCTCATCTGAATAAAATCGCTTCTACATCTTTACATAAATTAGTGTAGATTTAATTAAAAAAAATACCTTTTAGGCTTTCATAGCCATTTTGGCGAAAGTAAACTCCTGTAAAGTCGTATATTCACCAGAGAGATGTATTTTAAGGGGATGTCACATAATCATGTAACTGGGAGTGAAAACTTTTTCAGTGCACAATAGATATGTGACATATCATTAGATAGGTCTTAAAAGTTATATTGTTTTGACTTTTAATAGCCTGTACCTATATCTTACCGACCATTCATTTGGCTTACTATCAGATAAAGACATAATATAATAATTTGAGATAATGATATACAGATAATGTCCAATTGCAATCGATGGTAAGGCAAGTGATTGAATAGTAAGGTATAGGAATCGACCATAAGACAATATTATTATTATGATATTTAATGACTAGATTAATTTGGATTTTGTTGGATGACTTTTTTAAGTCAATATGTGGGTAGTATCGCATACAAAGTCGTAAAATGTGCATGTTTTCTTAACTTTCAAACTATGGGATGGATAATGCTGAAAAAAATGGAGGTAGAGTTTAAAAATGAGTTAATGATAAATTCAATGAACAATTCCTCTTATGTAACTTTAAAGGTGTGGAGTACCTTTAAAGTTACATAAGAGAAATTTTCTTTTTCTATTGCATGAGTTCAGCAACCAGGCAGATAGCACACCTAATGAAAAGTGGTTACCATTGCCTATGGATATTTGTAACACCGAAAGTGCTACCAATGTGCTGCCACTCTCTAAAGCAGGGATCCCCAAAGTTTTCGATATCGACCCCCTGGGGTCGAAATCGGTTTCCCAGGGGTCCACATAAATGAAAACTGATTTTGGGGGTCGACGAGGTTTAAAAATCGACCCCTATTAAGTAACACAAGTTCACATCTACTTGCAAGATACAGTATAAGTTGTGTTACGTGTACCAACTCGTTATAAGAATGACTAATGTTTTGGTAGGAAGTATTATTGTTGTTCTTTTAAAAAACTCAACAAGTCAATAAGCGCGCACAAATTCGTAATAATTATTAATTATACTGGATATTTATTTAATTTCGTATCTGTTTATTTTGCTAAATTTTTATGAGAAAATGGTGTCAAGTTTACTCACTTAACCAACCGCAAAGGCAAAGTATTTAAACTGATAAGTATTTTGTATCAGTACAAAGAAAACCAGAGATAGGGATTTTTAAAGTGATTTGGCTATGGGGGTCTGACTTATCAGTCCATTTTGGAAAAGGGGTCTCTTGCTCAAAATAGTTTGGGAATCCCTGCTCTAAAGTGAGTCGAATCGTAGTCGAGAACCCGACCATTAATGCCGGAACACAACTCAAGTTTTTTTGTAAGCGGAACCTAAACCACGGGTGGTAGCTATCCAAACGATCAAATACCCTACTACCTGTTTGTGGGTTTCTTTTTTATATTGTTTCTTCGTTTTCATCTGAGTTTCATAACCAATGTTGGAAAGAGTAGGTATTCAATACATTACCTTTATCATACAATACACTATGCATGAACCAAGACATACTTGGCCAATCTTAAGTTCATTGTGCGTTATTTATTAATTTTTCTCATATATTTCTATCAGACAGTAATCCAGGTTGAGCCAGAGGACATGGTAGTAAACACAGCACTGCTCCAGTTAGTAGGATACACTCCACCGGCACAGCCATACCATCCTCCTAACATCCAGGCGTTACCTGAACGGGACAGGCAAGCTTATGATGTGATCGTAAAGTCCATGGAGCAATTGGCAGTCTACCTCAAGTATTGTAGTAATGGTGAGTGAAGAGTAAGAACTTTATAACACCTGTCTGCGATGATGAGAACCTTTTCAATCATTACAACATAATAATATTATAAAGCACACATGTCACTCGCCTTACATATGCCTTACATAAATATTGCACTTAAATAATATATATAAATTAAGTACATAAAAAGCCGTAAAACATAAAATATACATTCTGAATGCGCAACAGACTTTAAATTTAATATATTAACAAAACAACACCCATACTTGTAACTATAATTCGAGATTTTCTAGCTACATAATAGTCTAAGGTAAAATTTAAAAATAAATTTATTTACCACAACCGAAATGTAAAAGACACCATATAAAATCAAATACAAGTAGGTAACAGAACTAAAATTACACAGGAGGTATGATTGTAGGCGTCTTTATTGCTTCTGTGACACAATTTGGTACTACAATTTACGTGTGAACACATTTATTCTAAAATCCAAATGATTAGCAAACTTTCTTGCTATAAGTCCGAATTTAACTCTGTTTATATATTTTTTTGAATTCAAAACACCTATTGACAATACAAAATAAAAATAAATATTTTGTAATTGAACGTAAAATTTATGATGTCAGTATAAGAATTTAGTTATTATCACTGTATCCTGCTACATTTGCTGTTTTTTTTAAATTGATTGTTTAAAGTAGTAATGTAAAAAAAAAATATACAAAATAAATCATTATTCTATAGACAAATAATAATCTACAAATTCGGTTGAAAATTATCTTAATGTAGAGGTTTATCAATAGGTTATCCTTACTTACCTTTGTAACCTAGTTACAAAGATTACATCTCTTTGTTCCCCGAATAATGTAAACAAAATTTACTATATAAACTATCTCGTTTCAAGGTTCATATAAACTATCGCGATTCAAGGTTCTGTGTACAAATGGCAAGAAAGAAATACTTATAAAAAAGAATTATTTGTTATTGCCCCACAGATAGGCATTTTTATCAAAGATCAGTAGCTGGATATATGGTTGAAATTTGGAACTGAACTGTGTTATACAGTCGACTCTCGATAATTTAACACTCGGTTTTAGAAACAAAATCTACCTGTTTCTAAAGCAAGTGTTTGTCGCAGAAGCCGTGGAGGACAACATCTCTGAATCATCTTAAACAACTAAACGTTGTTTCAGAAATTGTGTATCCGAAACTTTGTTTCTCAGTAAATACATCATCTTATACTTGTTTAAATTTGTAAGCATACTTTATTTGACAGGTGTTTCAAGAATGTTTACCGAAATAGTAGTATTATGTATAATTGAAATGCGCTCACGTGACCCGTTTTCAAGAGGACATGATTTTATCGTTTTAGTATTTACACCCTATTCAATATTTCGATATGATTCAATGTTGCATGCAATAATCATAGAAACAATATTTAAATCATATTTTTTTTTGTCACATTATCTGTGTCAAGATACTTTTGAAAGTGATTTAAATCACATTTACACAAATTATGTAAAGCTGGACTCAAGAACACATAACAAACAAAGAAACAACAGAAATATTTCAGGTCATTCACACAAATCATTCATGTCCTCATTATCATAGAATCACTAGGATATTCCCCCCGGCTTAATCTGCGTTAGTTTTATTGTTACAATACGGCAGATAGGCTAATTGTCCATATGATGTAATGTTCATCATTGCTATGGACATTTGCAACACAGTACCAATGTGCTGCGGGCCTCGAATGAATTTCCGTACTTGAGGTGAAGATAAATGCCCGGCCGAAAGCGAGACGTGTGGTGGTGGTATTCTGAACTGTACCTCAAAGCACTCCCTATTTATTGTTTTTTCATTTAAGTCAAAAAGCAGTGGAGAGATTAACATTTTAAAGTCGTAAACAGTGTACCTTTGTTGTGTCTGGAAAACAGGGTGGTCAATTTTGCAATGATTCAAGGAGGTAGAACTTTATAAAAATGAGAATCGGTTGGAATAAAGTCCGTTGAGTAGTGTCTGCGATGTGGGTATTTTCGAATAAAAACTTTCTTACGATTGTGTAATTTACTTAAAAATAGCGGATTTTCTCCCCTCTACGTAACCGTTGATTGTGATTATAATAGCATATACGTGGCCGATTTTATTTATTGTTAGTTCTTTCTTTTCGACTTTTAAGTATTGTATCACTTTTTCTAGCGTACCATATTTAGTAGTTCCACGTATTCCTTAGAAACTTAAATATATGTATATTTCAGCTGAATAATTGTAACCACCGCGAGTGTAAGATTTATTTGGTGATTATAAAGCATCGCTACATTTTAAACAGATTATAAAGTTCATTGTTATTCATGTATAAACTACCTTTGGTTGGTCTGTGTTATAGAAATTAAAGGTGAAGAATACGATATGACGCGGGGCCGAAAGTTAGATTGACCAGTAGGTTTGATTTCAATCAAGGTGCAAGAACCATACCGCGCCAGCGGCCAGCGAATGTCGGAACTGTTTTCACACTGATTACAGGTCTATTTTATGTCCAGTCACAAACTACAGACAATTTGCAATATCACTCTAGATTCTTTGAAACTAGCGGTTTTTACAACTATATGATGATTGATGACAGATTTATCAGGTTACACAGTATTTATACTAATATATTGTGTATTACATTTCTGAACAGCAAATAACAATTTAGCCGGAAGCCGATTGTCTAGACCGATGCAGAGAAAGTTGGTGACACTGTTGCAATGTACATTGACTGATGAAGAGGGTAGGGGGAGGGCTGCGAGAGCGGCGAGGTCCCTCGGTGAGAGGACAGTTACGGAGTTCATATTGCTATATCAGGTATATATCAATTTTCGGAACAGAACTTGGATAAATTTATAATATAATAAGTCTGTATAGGGGCCCAGTTGATACAATCTCTTTAAAAATATAAAATGGTCTCGAGGGCTAATTCGCAACAAGAAGTTCAGAAAATTATTTTTTTAGAATTTTCGTCTTGTGTCTGCTAGAGCATTACGTGAAAACTACTGAACCGATTTAAATGAAACTCGACCGTAATCGTATTGACCGAAGCATCAGCTTAGCCACACATAGATAGCCAAAAAGAGGGCGCTGCGGTTGCGTTATTTTTTTTTCATGATCCCGCCGTTGCAGGAGAGCGGACACATGTATACAATAAAATACATAAATACAAAAAAAATATGGAATATAATAGATAAATAGATTCTAATATTTTTACATATAAAAGAATAGGTGTTAAAATATCATCATAGGAATACTTAGTTTTAATTGCTTTTCAAACATATTCAATGTGATATTTTACTCCTTTTTCTTGTACGTACTTATGATGTCATAAGTAGGTTGATTTGACAGTCCACTCCGCTATTCACTAACACGTACATCAGTTGCCGCCGTTGCAATTCATTAACTAACCCTTCGCCACGACAACACGAATGAAGTTTCACTGGCATTACTAGTATACAATATGTTATTTTTTGTCTGTCGAATTATGATGTTTTATTAAAATTATAGAATCCTCAGCAATTGAGCGCGAATCTGTGGGCGGCTGTCAGGGCGCGAGGATGTCAATTTTTGGGCCCGGCGATGCAAGAGGAAGTATTAAAACTCGTCCTCCTGGCTCTTGAAGATGGTTCGGCATTGTCTAGAAAGGTATGTTTAAAATTAAATGTTAATTCCTGATTTGTTTGGAATTCTAGCTGCAAAACTTTCAGCATTGATTTATCCAAATGCTAGTCCCATTTTCTCATTTCAGTACTTGATAGTATGTATATAGAATGTCACCAGGTGGTGACAAAGTGTCAGCCATCAAAAAGTGACAGTTTTTTTGGGGGCACCTTGAAGGGCAATATTTTACTGTGCTATATTTAAATAAAAAAAATTGTTTCGAAATTAGCAGTAGTAGAATATTGATAGTTTTTAGACAATAATTGTGAATTTATGTGAAAAAATACAACTTTTTACTGAATTATGTCTTTGAATTGTTATGAGAACTTTTGTGTAAGGAATCAATCAAATATAAATTGGTTGAGATTAAGTGTTAACAAGTGAAGTAATGACGATATAAATTAGATTTTTCTTAAAAGTCCTTGTTACCAGGCCTGAAAATGTAAGAAAAGAAGAGACATTTTATCTGTAAGAATAATATTAATACGAAAGTTTGGATGTATGTTTGTTTCTCAATCAAGCCAGAACGGCTAATGGATTTGGATGAAATTGTAGTCTAGATTAGAGGACAGAGGTTACTTATTATCTGGAAATATGTACTTTTCCCGTGGGATAACATTAACGCGTGCAAAGCTACGGGGAGAAGCTAGTACAGTATAATTTAGTGCAGTTCACAATTCGTACTAACATATATAATTAAATGAGAAATTGTCTTTGTCTGGAAATTTGGATAATTTCTATGATCTTTTCTCGTTGTCTTGTAATAACACGAAATTCTACGTATGTATATGTATGTACTTTTAATAATGGGGATAAACATTAAATACGTATTATTAAGTAAAAACTGGGATAGTTTCTGTGGTAGAGTATTTGATGTGACACTTAGAAACTTGGTCACGGCGCTTTTATATAACTATATAGGGATATAAATGAACAGCTTATATGAATGAAGTCATATGGTATAACTTTGTTTAACCTCTTTAATATATTTTGTTTTCAACAGGTTTTAGTAATGTTCGTCGTGCAAAGACTGGAACCGCATTTCCCTCAAGCTTCCAAAACCAGTATTGGGCATGTAGTTCAGCTTTTGTACAGGGCGTCATGTTTTAAGGTACTGTTTCATATATTATACTACAGTTACCATAGTAACATTGTATTAATTTTTTTGCGATCGTTTGTAAATCCTGTAATATGTTTAGTTATAGTTTCCTTTGTGAATGAATTAGTGAAATATTTATGGTATGAAAATTTAATTGATCAGAATTTATTGTGTAGTTGATGAATTAAATGTGTAAATAAAGCTTTCACGATAGTGCATTATTTCAATAAATATTATTTTAATTTTAATTGATTAAGATTATTTTTTTAGTTCATAATTATAATATTTTTATTAAGTATAAATTTATCATTTATACTGTGGCTTTTTTCTTTATTTAAATAAAATTTATTTTCTGTTCTAATTTTTACTGCTTCGCAATTGTATTATTTATTTTCTTTGGTTAAGATACAGCGAGAGAAGTTTCAAATTTGTGCCATTTTTAAAGCTAGAAGCGAAATAAGTTTAAATGATTTCTATGCTATTGCGAATAATGTATCACACACCAGCACACATATAAGCACACTCACATATACACAGACCGGTAAAATTGACGGAATGCTAGTAAAACACCAAAAACTCGAAAATAATGCAATTCTTCCTCGACGTACAAACTGGTTATATATTTGTTCTTATTTAGCTCTCATTTGAACACAAATTGGCGAGTAAATAAAACTTAATTTTGCTTTTGTATCATAATTTTTTTCTGATTTTTGTTTGTAATAGTATAAAACAAAGTCGCTTTCTGCGTCTGTTGACAGACAGAAGCGGATATACAGACACACGTCTGTATATCCGCTTCTAAACCATGCAACGGATGTTTAAGCAGTTTTCACCATCAGTTAGTTAAAAAATTTGAAGGAAGGTGTATACATATTTTACCTTGTACCGCGTCTTGGTTTGCGACATATAAAAACCGAATTAAGGTTTTATGTAAGTAATATAGAGCTATGTACATACTAGGGTTTGACTCTAAAACTAGTTGTATATAAATTATCATCCTAAAGATCCAATATTACGATTATAATCTAATCTAAGAAACATTACTCATAAATAATTTAAATCTACCCTAAAATACTAGATATAATTATTTATATGAAGAATGTGTGCAATGCCTTATTTCTTTTAGTCTCTATAAAGGGAAGACACTATTCATGCGTTTGTTTGTAACATTTAGTAGCATATTGTGATACACTGTCTTACAAGTGTACTCATGCATATAATATATTGTGTGTTAATTGCAGGTGTCGAAACGCGAATGCGATTCATCCTTAATGCAATTAAAGGAGGAATTTCGCACGTACGAGTCCTTAAGGCGGGAACATGATGCACAAATAGTTCAGATAGCGACCGAAGCTGGGTTAAGAATAGCTCCGGATCAATGGAGTGCCTTATTGTATGGGGATACGGCCCACAAAAGTCATATGCAGAGTATTATAGGTGAGTTTACCTACCTAACCTAACCTACCTAACGTTAACCCTTCTCGGGACACGATATTAGCCCAGCTGACGAGGCCAGAAGCGCCAGCACAATGTGCTGCCACTCCGAAGGTGATACCCCATCCTTACCACTGCACTTAAGAAGTCTTTCGGATTATGCGGCAGTATGCTACCGCCCTAATTAAGCGCCGTATCAAACTTTTACTACCATTTTATCGCAAATGACATTTGTAGCTAAATAAATTTTGTGTTTCAAAAGGTATTTTAAACTATTATATTGTGTTAAGTCACCGTTTGTCCATTTTTCCATGTTCCCCGAACATTGCGACGAGCAGACGCCATAGTCCTCATATTCGCAAACTCCTAGTACCACTAGCAGTTCACCCCAATAGCCCGGTACTTTTTGTCCTCATTTCCCACAATAGATCTACACTGGTCGGGGCTTGTCCTTGGGTGTATTATTATGTGGTGCAGACAGGCATAATCGCCGGTCAGTGTAACGCCACATCTGCATTAAATTTGTCAAGGGGCCTCTACGTGTTGGCCTTCCCATGGCCCCACACAAGCCCTTCAAAAGTCCGGGTCATTTTTATGGCCCGTGGTCTTGGAGGCATACATATAATAATAATATTTATTTATTAAATCACAACAAAACATAAGTAATTGCAAAAATTGATTGAGAGGATTTTAGCAAACATGCCGGCCGGAACGCAACTCAAGGTTGTTATGGCGACAAACTCTAGACCAGGGGTGGTAACCATCCAGTCGAGCACATACCCTACTACGGCTGTGGGTTGTTTTGTTGCCTCTTACGACAGGCCGCCCCAACGCAGGAAATTGTATTATTTTTCTGTTCCTGCACGGATAAAAATGTATTATTAACTTTACGCGCGGCACTCTGACCTTTTATCCTCCGCGAATACAGTGTCCATATGATCACAGCATACTCTGAGCGATCGCGCTCGGTTTGAGCCTACTGTGAACATGCCAATACGGCATTACCTATAGGTATTTGCTCAATCAATCTTATAAAAAAATTTCAGATAAACTCCAAACACCGCAATCTTTTGCGCAATCCGTTCAGGAGATGTTCATAGCTTTACAAAGGACAGGGGATCCTGCTGAACTAATTATGTTGAGTTTTTCACTAGATAGGCTCGCAAATATCGATGCCTCGCCTGGTAAGTATTTTTAATCACTTTAGAATAATTAAAGGGGATATTTCACTAAATCTATACAGGCCAGTCAATAATTTAACTTTAAGCTACTGTTTGTCCAGAGATTTATTTTCTTTTTGAAAGGTCGATTATTGATCAATTCGTTATGCCCTTAAAGCATTCAGCACTCGAGCAATACGATTTTATACAAACATCGTGTTTTTTTGTCAATAAATTTTAACCCAAATCATTTGCTAACAAATACTGTGTTACGTATAATAAATAAACCATGTTTATACGTAAAAGTGAAATAAAAGCAAGAGTATGACTTTTTGAATCTAAAAAAATGCTGTATATTTGAGTCTTAATTAAGACATTTTATCATTTAATCAAAAGAATTACGATTAAATTTAGATATGATGACGATAGTCTATTGTCTATGCACCAGATGAATCATAGAATGGTACTACTACGTCGCTTGGCACAATAAGGTATGACAAATAAATCTGACATTTGATATTTACTGTCAAAAATATGCTACTTGGGGCGCGTTCTTCTAGTAACTCACAACGCCCAAAATGCTCCGTTAGCCGTTCCACATGGCGACTATGGTCGTTATGGTCGTGGCGAAAAGTCACTAATGATGTCATTATTTTCGATCACACAGTGCTCACAACGACCCATGTCAAGAGGTGGGTCGAAGTGGGCGTTGACCACAGAGCATTAATTCTCTCGATTGATTGACATTTGAAAAGACATGATTTTCAAATCAACCAATGACATTTATGTATTTCGTCATTAATAACATTAATGCTCCATAATCGGTTCCACTAGTGTTTATGGTTATAACGCCCGTAGAGAAGTGGGAAACAAACGGGGGACAAGTGCTGCCGTAAGCGTGGTCGTTGTGAGTCTCCCTTGATGGGCTTGCAAATATCAAAAAGAAAATAACTTGTTGGACACGGTATTGTATGCTACAATAATTTATCATTATTATTATTATCTAATGCCCTAGCTACAACTCGGATGCGTTATTTGAGATGCGACAATGTTAATGACCTTAAATATTGACAGATAACTCATGTACATACACTGATGAATACCTTGTTTTTTCTTACAAGATAAAGTTTTAGATTAAATTTGAATAAATTGTGTCTGAAGACGATTGATATAAAACAGTTTTTACAATAATATCTTACATTAGATGTGGTTTCAGTTGTTTAAGACATTTAAACATAATTAAACAGTGTGATTCATTGCAAAAATGTACGAAAATGATCTTTTAGGGAGAAAACAATGTATAGCTAATTTTTAACGCGTTATTTTTTAACGTTATGATTAGTTCCCATTTGGCCACCGTCATTAACACGAACACATGCCCAGATGAAGCAGGAACGTTAGGCGGTAAATAAGTTATATTTATCATCATATTTCGAAAGTAAAATGATAGAAAGGTATTTTAAAGACTTATACAAACAATATTTTACAATTTAATGTGAAATGTTAACCCTGAATAAATCCAATCATATTTATGTATTAAGTAAATTCCTAACCACTAATAATATTTATTTATAATGTATTTAGTCTAATAATTATGTTTGTGTTGTCCACAGGTTAACACAAAATGTCACGAATCCCATAAAAAAAATGTTGTGATAATTTTCATCATTTTTTAACTGATTGTGACATTGACAAAATTAATTCCGAGTGCATTGGAGCCATTTCGTGCTAAAATAGAATAGGATAGAATGTAAAATGTATCATCTACTCGATTGTAAAATTAAACATATTAGGCCATAAAAATTGTCTAAGTGGTGTCCTCTTGCTGGCCAAGCCTAAACATTATTTTAATGAAAATTATTTTCATCAAAATGCCTTGGTTTTGTGATATATCGCTTTCTGTCGATCAATATATCGATATACATACCGCCTCTTTGCATTTTTTGAAGAGTTTATTTAACTTCCAATGAGTAATGTGATGTTTGCAGATGCCAAGAGCCCGACATGGCAGCAGCTCGCGGAAGTGATGAATTCAGTAAAGGAAGTGGTCACCAGTTTGATACGACATCTACAAATTCCGACTGCTTACCGTCCAAGTAAACAAAGTAATTGTATTAAACATAAGTTTTTACATTATCGTCATCAGCCAATCATACTTCACTGCTGGACATAGGCCTCCCCAAGTCGACGCCACATATCCCAGTCGTCAGCCTTCCTCATCTAGCGCCCACCGTGGACCTTACATAGGTCGTCAGTCCATCGGGCTGGAGGACGTCCAACACAATATGTTTACCTACCTATATACGTTTATAAGTTTTTATATTAGAAATATTGAATCTGTGTATACATTTATTTCTAGATCCTATACCTTGATGTAAAAGAAAGACAAAACC
Organism: Dendrolimus kikuchii; assembly: GCA_019925095.2. Taxonomy (NCBI): domain Eukaryota; kingdom Metazoa; phylum Arthropoda; class Insecta; order Lepidoptera; family Lasiocampidae; genus Dendrolimus; species Dendrolimus kikuchii. The sequence goes on along the minus strand of CM034387.1, from coordinate 22,744,358 downwards.
AATTTAACGTTTGGTTTTATTGTAATTAAAATTACAGAAGAAATAATGTCAAAATATTTCTTTTACAAATTGACACCTTCAAAGTAATACCGATATATTAATAAAGATTTATCTAAATTTGTTACAGTGTCATTGTATAATCAATTATACTGTTAAAACTAAAGGCTACGGCGTATTGGCGATGTCTAATACACTAACCAAGGATTATGTAGCGACTATTACACATTTTTAAGTTGTAAAAAGTCGTGATAGTAATAGTATTGTTAAAGTTTCTAATTATTATTTCGTAAAAAATAAACGTCTATGCTTTAAAATATAATTCAAAAACTTAATAATTCATCTCAATTTTACAGTAGAATTCAATTGGCACAGTTTCGTCTTACTGCTGAGACTTGCCTATCTCTCTATCTATATGACAAGTGAATATAAACACCTACATTGTAAATCTGAAAAAGACCGTAACATAAATTCCCCAAATGTCATTGGCTCTCAGTAAAAATAGAACTGGTTCGTAAACAAATGCCGATGGCTAATAAAAAGCGTATTCTCTGAATAGTGCACATGCATACTTATGCATGTGCACTATTCAAAGAATATGCTTCGTCGCAACCATATATCTCTTATATGAAACGATCAAATTGGTTAATCGCTTACAGTACAATAAAAGAGTTATGCATTTATTTGTCAATAGGCCAATCATCACCACAATTGGCGGTATCCACTCCGACGCACATGTCTTAAAAATTCTCAAAACGTCTCAAAAAGTGTGTCGATAAGCATCGAAAACCATCGAAATTTTATCAAAAACCTATGTATAGAAAGAAATACATAAACAAACAAATAGTATCAAAAACAGCGTATATTATTACACTAATTGATATTTTAGATTTTATTTCATTGCATTAAAGTTGATAGCTTACTATAGCAAAAAGACAGTATAATATATACCTATTCGATATTGTTAATGTAGTAAACAAAAAAAAATAACTAATTCTACTCCATTACTACTGTGATCTTCACTAGAAGCTACGTAAGGTGAAAATAGTACGACCACCAGTCGAAGCTGCATATGGTAATAAAAAGTGTCGTGAGCTTTTTATTTTGAAGTTGGTATTGTTTCTGTTAATTTTTTTATTAATAATTCCTTTTTGATAACAATTTTAGAATGTTGGCAAATCAAGATGTATCTGGTAAGAAATCTCCTTTGGGGCATACTGGTCTTCCACCAACAAGCACGGTTGCTGCGAATATAACAATAACAGTTTCAAATCAACATCAAATGAACGATGACCAAGATCAAAGGAACATGAGATTTGGTGGTCCACCACGGGTATGAATATTTATGCTTTATATATATATTAATAAGTTGTCTGTCTGATTTTAAAATAAATGGTAAAATTGAAATGAAAATTGCTATCCTTACGGTACCGAATGAATGTTTATATTAGAGAATTTCTCAGTCTCTCAGTAGTTCTGAAAGTTGGTTTTGAATAGGGCCTAAAACAGTTTAATGAAGCTAATTGAAAGTTTTTAGAGATTAAAACAATTATTATATACCTAGCTATAGACTAGCTTTGTAATATAGAATAGGCTTGTGGACATATTTTTATATACATAATACATATATATATATTGCTTCTGTTTGTGTGTATGTCACTGAACTCGCTGAGTAATTTAATCGATTTTGATGAAATTTGTTGTGTGTTCAAGTGATTTTGAGAATAGTTTAGATTCAGAATCGGACTCGGTAAGTGCGAGTAGCCGCTGGGATCGGGTTCTAGATGTTTATTTTTTTCAGGGCAGGACAATCTACCTAGACCCTAGCGGTCCAAGAAGATTGTTGTTGTTGTTGTGTGTTACAATAAGTTCTATCATTATTTGCATTTAAGAGAACATGCGTGAAAATAACATTTTGTCTTCCTATTTATATGTAGTATAATATTATGATAGAAATAATTTTAATAACTGTTTAAATAATAATAATTAGTATGGTATTTGTCTCTGCCTTTACTTGTACAAAGTTTTGGCGTTATGACTTTGTACACTCGTACAAAATCTATGTAACTACACCACGTTTTGTAAAATTGTAAAAATTATCCTAGTTTATTTGACTGTTCCCTACCTCCTGGGATATCGACCTCGACGTCAAGGCCCGTATCACAGCAGCTTAGGCCAAGTGGCGTGAGGTGACAGGTGTCATTTGTGACCCCAAAATGCTAATTAAATTAAAAGGACAGGTCTATAAATCCATCATTAGACCTGTCCTCTTGTATGGCAGTGAAGTGTGGCCTGTACTTGAGCGACATAAGCTAGAACTGCGTGTCACGGAGATGAATATGCTGCGATGGATGTGTGGAGTGACACGGAAAGACCGTGTCAGGAAGTCCCGCATCCGCGGCAGTCTTCATCTCCGCGACATAGCAGACAAACTGCAAGTGTTCCTTACGCTGGTACGCCGACGTTTTACGGAGACCGGCTAATTATGTGGGGAACAAATAGAGGAAGTAGGTTACGGGAACTGTCGTTCACCATGATTGTTTTGATATATTATATATGTACAGTCGTGGTATGAAAAGGTTCGCCAGTTTCCAAATTGATTCATTTAATGTTCCGCGAGCACACGTTACCTTTTCAAACGAAGTTACAAAACAGATTATTCCACAGAAAATTATATTTCACTATTTGATAATAAAGTTTAAAATTACTAAGACCAAAGTTGTTCGATTTTCTATTTTGTCTAAGAAGATTGTTTACAGATATAAAACTCTTTTAATGGTTTTAATATTTATGTTAAGCGTGGTGATTAAATCCTCTTTTCTTTTTTTTCTTTTTTATTGCAGGGGTTCAGCTGACAGGCAGACGGCCCACTTGATGGATAGCGGTTACCATCGCCTATTGACATTTACAACACCAAAGGTGCTAGAAATGGGCTGCTACTCTCTTAAGGGAGACTGGAACCTGGTCACTAATGCCGGAACACAACTCAAGGTCGTTCTGGCGACATACTTTACACCAGGGGTGGTAGCCATCCAGTAGGGAAAATGCCCTACCACCTGGCTGTGGGTTGTTCTGTCGCCTCTTACGATAGGCCGCCCGGCCGCAGGAAATTGTATTCTTTCTCCGTTCCTGCACGGATAGATCCTCTTTTTTTCTTACGATTAATCTCAGAGTCTGTCATTGTCAACATTGCAATTTTCTTTTTTCACGTTTCTATATTTTATAAACATAACATTTATTAACATGTTGGCAGTACTCTTTCTTGTACTCGTGTGCAAGTAAAAGTGGACTTTAAGATGATGATCCTTTTCATACCGCGACTGTACATGAATCTTTCAATGAATTACACTATTTAATGATATTTTATGTCGTAGGGCCGATTTTTTAGTCAGATAAAAGTTATTCATTGAATAAAATAGAACATGAATAAATTAAAAATTGAAGTTTCGTGAACAAAACCGTTGCGTGGTTTCAGTTTTACATTCAATCAGGTTATAATTTATTTGATGGATAACTTTTATCTGATGTTTGAAAGATCGGCCCTTAGTCAACTTAAGAAACATTCGATATCAAGTTCTATATTGCAGTAGAAAATATTTGAAATTAGCCATATAAATACACAATATAAGTATTTATAAAAAAAATCGTAAGAAAAAACAAGATATGAATATTTGTACAGCCTATGTTTACGAGAAAACCAAAACCGAGGTGTGGTGGTTATTACCCCCAACCAAGTAAAGTGGTTGCACCCCAGCAGTTACCGCGGCAACCGTTGCAGATGCCGGTTGCGCCCCTACAGCTCACATCTTCTTCGTTCAAACCCTATCGGATGCAACAGCCCGTCAACTTACAGATACCAAGTGAGTTTGTTGTATAATGTTATAGACGTAATTTATATAATATTATTATATAAATCATTCTTTATTTATACAAAGAAAGCTTTTTACTACCTATAATCTCTTTAGATTATAAATGAAATACTGAGCCTAGGTCTTCGTCATGAATAGGTAAAGTGCTCAAAGGGCTGGATATGGTATCTCACTGGATGCCATACTTATTAGGACCTGAATAATTGGTTGTTGCTGGATAAGGTTGCATCACGATGTTTTCCTTCACCGATGTTAGCATGTGGTAATTGTAACAATATGCTCATTAGGTCAGAAAACTGCCTAATCGGTGCATGCGTTCCGGCTAGGATCGAACCTGCGCCATTTGACTTTGTGACGCGTATGCTAGCTATTACGCAACCACGACTACACAATAAACTCACATACACAATAAAAATCACAAGTATTCATTTTATATAATTATAAATATGTAGTACAGTCGTGGTATGCAAATGTTTTTCAGTTTTCAAATTGATTCATTTCATGTTCCGCGAGCACGTTACCTTTTCCAACTAAATCACGGAAGAGCCTTCCACAAAAAATAATTCTTAACTATTTGACAATAAAGTTTAAAATTACTTAGATCAAAGTTGTTTGATTTTCTATCTTGTCTAAGAACGTTGTTTAGACTTGTAAAACCTTTTTATTGGTTTTAATATTTATGTTGAGCGTAGTGATTATATCCTCTTTGTTTCTTATCAACATTGCAATTTCTTTTTTTCACGTTTCTATATTTTGTAAAGGTAACATTGATTAAAATGTTGGCAGTATTGTTTCTTCTATTCGTGCAAGCAAAAGTCGACTTTAAAGTGACGAACATTTTCATTCCGCGACTTACGTACATACATAAAATCAAAAGCATATTTCAAATATATACATTATACACTGAATAAAAATTTCAGACAACTATCGCATAGTTGACGAAAATGAGGGTGAACATCCTAAGTACGGCATGTGTTGCGATTGTACTTATATAAATGAGTTGTTTGCATTATATATAACACTAGAGTTTACCCCGCGGCTCCGCCGCGGGTCAACCTCCAGTGCGTGTCTCTTGTTTAAAAAGCAGACGGTACAGGTTACATTGTATTATATTTTTATGTATTTGCCCCAGGAAGAGTCACTTCATTTTATATCGCAAACTATACCATGCCCCGTCTATCTGTAAACTACATAAATGACAATACTGGACAAAAATGACATAACATGGACCAAGTGGATCCAGTGAACCAAGTAGAACCAGTGCACCCAGTGGGCCAAGTGGATCCAGTCGACCCAATGGACCAAGTGGACTCAGTGGACCAAGCAGACTAAGTGGACGAAATGGACAAAATCACAAAACCTATCCTAGTTTTCGGGATAATCTTAAATCTATCCCATTATCCGGGATAAAAAGTATCCCTTGGCCACCCTCGCTATTAAAATTACATATGTACCGAGTTTCAGCCAAATCGATGCAGTAGTGTTTCTCTAAAAGGATAACAAACAGAGAGACAAATATATTTTTATCCCGGAAACTATCTCATTTTTCGGGACAAAAAGTATCCTATGTTCATACTCGGCATCGACAAAAAAAAAAAAAAATATATGTATATACTAGAGTTTACCCCGCGGCTCCGCCGCGCGTCAAACTCTAGTGCGTACCTCTTGTCTTAAGAGCAGGCGTTAATACAGGATATATTGTATTGTATTTTTATGTTGGTGCTATTTGCCATCGGAAGATTTACTTCATTTTATATCGCAAACTATCCCATCTACCGGGATGAATAGTATCTATGTCCATTTTCGGTATTCAGACAGACAGATCGAGTGAAAGTCACATTTTTTTAATGATTATGAATTTTTATATCTATAAATTTGAGAAATGATTGGTACCCCATACAAACTTTAATACCCTATTTCAACCCGTTCTAGTTTTATTTATATAACTAAATATTCTGTAAACTACACAAACGACTAAAACTACCAAACATACTAAAACTGCCTAAACTACCAAATCTACTAACCAAAACTTCCAAATCCACCAGCCATAACTACCACAACTATCTAAACTACCACAATTACCAAATCTACCAAACAAAACTACCACAACTACCAAAACCATCACAACTAACAAAACTACCACAACTACCAAAACTACCACAACTACGAAAACTACCACAACTACCAAAACAACCGAATATACCACATCAACCAACCAAAACTACCAAATCTACAAACCAAAACTACCAAATCTACAAACCAAAACTACCACAACTATCAAAACTACCACAACTACCAAAATAACCGAATCTACCAAATCCACCAACCAAAACTACCATAACTACTAAATCTACAAACCAAAACTACCAAATTCACCAACCAAAACTACCTAAACTACCACAATTTCCATATCTACCAATCAAAACTACCACAACTACCAAAACTGCCACAACTATCAAAAGTACCGCAACTACCAAAACAACCGAATGTACCAAATTGACCAACCAAAACTACCAAATCTACAAACCAAAACTACCACAACTACCAAAATAACCGAATCTACCAAATCCACCAACCAAAACTACCATAACTACTAAATCTACAAACCAAAACTACCAAATTCACCAACCAAAACTACCTAAACTACCACAATTTCCATATCTACCAATCAAAACTACTACAACTACCAAAACTGCCACAACTATCAAAACTACCGCAACTACCAAAACAACCGAATATACCAAATTGACCAACCAAAACTACCAAATCTACAAACCAAAACTACCACAACTACCAAAATAACCGAATCTACCAAATCTACCAACCAAAACTACCATAACTACCAAATCTACAAACTACAAACCAAAACTACCACAACTACCAATACTTCCAAAACTACCACAACTACCGAAACTACCAAATCTACAAACCAAAACTACCACAACTACCAAAACTCCCACAACTATCAAATCTACCAAATCTACAAAACAAAACTACCACAACTACCAAAACTACTACAGCTACCAAAACTACCACAACTACCAAAACCCTCACAACTACCAAAACAACCGAAACTACCAACATAAACTACCAAAAATAGCAAAACTACCACAACTACCAAAACTGCCAAACAAAACTACCAAAACTACATAAACGACCAAATTGACCAAAATAAACAAAATGACGAAAATGGCAAACCACAAATAAAAAACCTATCCTAGTTTCCGGGATAAACTTTACATAAATCTATCCCAAAATCTATCCCAGTATCCGGGATGAAAAGTATCCCTTGGCCACCCTCGGTATTTAAATTACATATGTACCGAGTATCAGCCAAATCGGTCCAATAGTCTTTCCATAAAAGGATAACAAACAGAGAGACAAATATACTTTTATCCCGGAAACTATCCCATTTTCCGGGATAAAAAGTATCCTATGTTCATTCTCGGCATCGAAAATATATATAAACTGAGTTTCAGCCAAATCGGTCCAGTAGTTTTTACGTGAAAACGGAACAGACAGACAGACAGAGTTACTTTCGCATTTATAATATTAATAGGGATAGGGGTTAATTTTTATTATACCTATAAACTTGAGAAATGATTAGTTTCTCACTAACACTTTCATTTTAGTTTTATTTTTGGGATAAAAAGTATGGCCAATGTGACCAAAATGGCCTAAATGGCCCAAAATTACCGAATTGACTGAAATGGCCAAAATGACCAAAATGACCAAAATGGCCAAAATGACCAAAAAAGCCAAAATTACCAACATGGCGAAAATCACCAAAAAGGCCAAAATGACTGAAATGACCAAAAAGGCCATATGACCGAAATGGCCAAAATGACCAAAATGGCCACAATAACCGAAATGGCTAAAATGACCAAAATGACTAAAATCACCAAAATGACCAACATGACTGAAATGACCAAAAAGGCCAAATGACCGAAATGGCCAAAATGACCAAAATGGCCAAAATAACCAAAATGGCTAAAATGCCCAAAATGACTAAAATGGCCAAAATGACCAAAATTGCCAAATTAACCAAAATAAATAAAATGGCCTAAATGGCCAAAATGACCGAAAAGTATCCCATGTCCACCCTCGGTATTTAATTCACATACGTACCGAATTTCAGCCAAATCGGCCCATTAGTTTTTCCGTAAAAGCATAACAAACAAACAGACAAATATATTTTTATCCGGGAAACTATCCCATTTTCCGGGATAAAAAGTATCCTATGTTCATTCTCGGCATCGAAAATATATATATACTGAGTTTCAGCCAAATCGGTCCAGTAGTTTTTCCGTCATAACGGAACAGACAGACAGAGTTACTTTCGCATTTATAATATTAATATGGATTTACTCGCAGTATCGGGTGGTAATAGCGTTGTATCGCTCATACAGAAGTAATCCATTTTTTGTTTCAGAAATAATTCCGCAAGTTCGCATGGTCCCGAAATATCCGAAGCAGGATCACCTGTAAGTTAAAACAATATTATTTTAATTAAAAAGTAATCGTCTTCATTCTGTGGGGACCTTTGTATTATAACTATCTGAACTTCTCCATAGTTAACTCACTGAGTGAGTCAAAGTGCTAGGGGTTCCGGTTTATTTCACGATTTATGTGTTTTACTTGTATCAGCATCACGAAAATCCTTTCGCTGTTATACAGAAAATAATGCTTCCCTTTGAAGTAATAATGCAACGATTAACTATTAATATGAAACAAATACGCACTGAGTGCGTCTACTATAAATGATTATGCATAATGAATATTTTTTTAGTGAAATGGAAGCAATTAGACTGACGGGACAGCCTCTTATTAACGGTCCACAAGGGATGGTACCAATTCATCCGGCGATTCATGCCCAGAACTCCATGGATTTAACCAATGAACAAATGTTGAATTCGGCGCGTTCGTCCATATACGATCACACACAGTGCAACGAAATGGCTCCACCTGGTTACAATGAAGCATGGATGTGTATGAAAGCGAATCCAGCGGTCTATGTCACATCAACGGATCAATGTCGTTCGACCACAAACGACCAGGGGACGCAAGTGAACCTGTTGAATAATCCAGGTGAGTGAGTTTAGGTATGGCTTTTGAAACTTAAATAACCTGGTGAGTGAGTTGAAATATGATTTCTTAATTTCTTAAATAATCCGGTTGAGTGAGCTTAGATAGACTTCTAAAATATTCCAGGTGTGTGAGTTTAATTACGATTTCTTAAATAATCCGGTTGAGTGAGCTTAGATAGACTTCTAAAATATTCCAGGTGTGTGAGTTTAATTACGATTTCTTAAATAATCCGGTTGAGTGAGCTTAGATAGACTTCTAAAATATTCCAGGTGTGTGAGTTTAATTACGATTTCTTAAATAATCCGGTTGAGTGAGCTTAGATAGACTTCTAAAATATTCCAGGTGTGTGAGTTTAATTACGATTTCTTAAATAATCCGGTTGAGTGAGCTTAGATAGACTTCTAAAATATTCCAGGTGTGTGAGTTTAATTACGATTTCTTAAATAATCCGGTTGAGTGAGCTTAGATAGACTTCTAAAATATTCCAGGTGTGTGAGTTTAATTACGATTTCTTAAATAATCCGGTTGAGTGAGCTTAGATAGACTTCTAAAATATTCCGGGTGTGTGAGTTTAATTACGATTTCTTAAATAATCCGGTTGAATGAGTTTAGATAGATTTCTAAAATATTCCGGGTGTGTGAGTTTAAATATGATTTCTTAAATAATCCGGGCGAGAGAACTTAAACAGACTTCTGGACCTTTTAAATGAAAATAATCCTGAAATATTATAAATTAAACTCTTCCATTTACAGCCGTTATGGATTTAATGAACAAATCATCTCTTCCACTGCCTACGAGTGGTGTACCACCGCCGTGGACCTCATTTGACCTCGTAAGTCGCTTTTATTTTTCTTGTTATTTTGGAAATCTTCAGTACCCCGTAATACTGTGTCTAATCGGAAACTATGATGAATAAGCACAATTTGCTGAAAGAAATCATTTGAAGGATCATTAAATTACTGAAAAATTTAATTTAAAAGCACGTGTTCGGCTGCATGTATAGGTAGGCTCCTTGCTTGTCGGTATTCGTGTGTCCCTAGCAACCTGTACAACGGAACAAAATAGAACGACACTTCAAGGCTGCGCTGTTGAGGGTCTTTTGCCGGCCGGCCTGGTCTCACATCATAAAGAACACGTTTATCACTTGTCCTTGTTGTCACCCAAATTATGTACTGCCGCCGTAATTAGGCACACGTCTGATCAAATGTCTTATTATCTCCACCGAAATGATTTAACGATAACGGTAATGATTGAACGTCTTTCCTCGTTCATGGCCGCGAGAGAAAAGGGGCGGCGGCGCAAGCGCCGCCTAATTATATCTATACTACCAAGTCCGAGTGCAATGTTGCATGAACAGCACGGTTATCGTGTTTTATATTATTGGACAGTAATGCTAATCGGGATCAAACCCTGGACCTGCTGATATTGTATCTGTAAACTAGTAGGACACTACGGAAATATAATTTATATTAGGAATGAACTAATGTAAAATATTGGCGATGAAATTTATTGAATTGATATTAAAAAAATAAACATTATTTAAAGCAAATATTCAAATTAAATCTATCATTCAGTTTATTTAATAAAAAACTGAAGACTTTTAATTGTTCATTGATTAGTTACATGAATATGTTTCAGATAATAAAATTATAGTTGAAACTCTAGTATTGTTTTTCTGTTTGTTATTCCTAATATCTATGTACTTATTATTAAAATAATAATTATATTCCAGTCGGTATTCGATCCGTTGCAACAGAACAGTTCAAACATTGAAAATAATAACCCTATTACCCGAGCTTATAACGAGGTAAGAATACTTACTGTATTTTATTTTTTTAAGTTTTATGACTTGATTTCTAGACCATTAAGCCAATTACTGTGATATTGGCGAGTAGCATCTTGATCATAATACATTTCTCTATAAAATACAATATATATATTGTCGTTGTTACAAAGTATAAAACAGTCGTTTTTCCCGTCTGTCTATATGTCTGTCACGCAAAGGATTTTTAAGCGATTTTCAGGTGTTAGGTAAATTTACATGGAAGGTGTGCGTATATATATATATATATATATATATATATATATATATATATATATATACTACCTTTTTCCCTTGGCTTCGCTCGCCATATAAAAGAACAAATTGAGTTTTTATGTAAGTGAAATAAAGCAACTCACTATGGCTTGACTCGCGACGTAGCTGCGAGGAAAATTAGTTTTTTTATATGAATAAATGAATATATATTATTTATAAACTCGTTTAAGTAATAGCGGTTAAGAGTTAGCTCTAAAATGAAATAAAATTGTTTGTAGCCATCTACATCTTCAGACTGGCGTGTGGTTGGAGCACGAGATAAAACTGCCGACGAAGAGTTGAACAGCAATGATGGGTCTGATGATGTAAGCAAAACTGTTCTTATGTCTTTAAGATTTGATTCAAATTAATTCAATAATTTCTAATATTTAGAATAAATAATATCCCACTAAATAAGCACAAAAAAACAGTGGTAGTGTAATGGTTAGCGCTCGCGTCCGAAACTCGAAGGGCATGGGTGCAAATCTTGGCCGAAAAACATGTACGTACTGTACAATGCTGGATCACGGATCCCACACAGCTTCGCTGGTTCTAGTTAATAATTTGTGGACTGTAGATTATACTTGAGAGTGAGAGGTATGCCAAAACCTGCACAAAAACCAATGGGGTAATAAGCACCACTATCTTCGAAATCCACCTCCAATGGGGCAGCTCCTGAAAGTGCACGGCACTAACCCGTCCTCGTATGGCACTTAGGTTTAAATTATGGCACACTCACACCAAGAGCAAACACGGCTTGTGTATAAAATTCAATAAAATATCCAAGAATGGGATGTGAAACGTTCACTTGCACGGAGAAAACGGAACGTCCGAACTGACCTCGCGTGCGTTGGAGACTGGCTTCACCGCCACGCAATGGCGGCGAAACCGAAAGACAGCAGCGGCACTTACAAAACTACCCACATCAGTATAAATTGTAAGAATCCAACCCGTACCACTTAAGCAGTTTTCTGACCTAATATGCATATTATTGCAATTACCACGTGTTAACGGTGAAGGAAAACATCGTGATGAAACCTGCACATCGAGGGAACTGATGTGTCAAACCTGCCAAGCCGCCTTCTACAAGTGTGGTGGGTGCATATTGTCTGTAGCCCAGCGGTAGGACATTTATGAACTGTTATTATATAAATAAGTAGCATACTAAAATCGCTTATATACTACGTTATTATTAGTATACTCAATTGGAAAAATACCTACAAATATCTATCTAACCGTTTGCCTTATATAACGTAAAGTATCCAAAATTACAAGACATTTATATTTATTGTTTTCAATAACTGTTATAGTGTCGGGTCAATATTTGTACTATTCTGTAGAGCATAGTTTTTAAATTATCTATATTAAGACTAGTTCTGTATAACTCTCGTCTCGAACCAAGTCCTAGCCAAAATGTAAAGGTTTTACGCTAAAAAATGTATATATTGACGTATTATTTATTATTTATGTTTAATTTGACAGTTTAAATTTTGCACGCAGTACGATTCTTGCTTCAAAAGGGCATACTAGAATGATTGTTCAATTTCAACAAAATTTATCGCTTAAAAGGCTATGAAGACCTAATTCAAATCGGTGTTTCGCAAAATTAGCCCCGCGTGGCCGATATTTACTTCGATAGAACAGCGCCACTTATAGAACTTGCGAGCGTGGCAAAATATTGTATCAACCAAACATCCGCTACATACCAACGCGCACCGCGCCGATATCAACTCCATTCAAATTTATTTCATTCAGAGGCTCAGAGCACGAGGAAACGAGACTAAATATTCTGAACTGAGATGAGTTTACATGCTCAATACGTATTGAAAATTTGACAATATGACTTAAACGTATTTAGCCGAATGGTTTATCTAACGCAATAGTAACAAGTACAGGTTTCGATTCCCCAGGCTGTACGTTTCTTTTACATTTCCAAAATGTTTTATAAAGGTAAACTGTATTAAAATGATATTATTGTGTTATGGAACATGCCTCAAAGGGGATAGATTTATGTAACAGTTATCCCAGAAAGTAGGGTAGGCTTTCCTTGTCACCTTTGTCCTTTTTAATGTTTTTATTTTATTTTTCATTATTCAACTTTAACTTTCAATACTTTAGAAACTTTTCGAACACTTTCGACACTTTGCGAAACTCTTCGATACTTCTCGAAACTTTTCAAAGCATTTCGAAACTTTGTCATACTTTTCTTAAGTATCGAAAATACTCGAAAAGTTACGAAATGGTTCGAAAGCATTCGAAAAGCGACGGAAGTATTGAAAAGTTTCGAAAGTATTAGAAAGCATCGAAGAGTTTCGAAATACTTCATGCATATACACTAGTGGTAATTATTGGCATTTACACAAATGGTAACTATTGGCATATATATGTACAAATGGTTACTATTGGTTACAGCCCTCTCTTGTATCTGCATGGCGGGTTGAGGAGGACATAGCAGATTCCAACGACGATTCCGATGTTGTAAATATATCAATGTTTTACTTTATGTACCCAATATTTTTTAAGTTCTATTTTATTTTATACTTTTTAGCAATGACAAATGAATTTAATTTTTTGTAACAATTACCACGCGCTGTCAGTGAAGGAAAACATCGTGATGAAACCGACACGTCATTATAAATGTGAAAGTAATTATGTCTGTCTGTTACGCTTGCAAAACTAAAGGACTGAGTTTGGTGAAATTGGTATACATGTAGTTTAATCCTAAGTATGGATATAGGATGCTTTTTATCCCGAAAAAAGAGATAGTTATTTATTGGCATAATTGTAATTTTCCAAAGACGAATAGCGCCTAGAAAAAAATGTAATGCAATGTAACCTATGTTAATGTTTGCTCTATAAATAAACTAGGGTTATTAACTAGAGGAAATCCTGGTAATAATATAAAATTCTTTTACAGCGTCAACTCGAAGAGCGCCTTCAGGCTTTGGAGTCACAATTCGACACTGAATACGAGGGCACAGACTAATAATATTCTACTTGTTTACTCATTCATATTCGCTGCTTGTTGCCTAACATGACTTCCACCATTTACTCACTTTGTGGAATCGTAATTTACAATTTCACCATGAAACAAGGACACCAAAAACGATAATTGCTCTGTAAAAATGTTACTGTGATAACGCTCCCATACTAAATCCTACATTTTAGAGGCCGTTATGAGTATATTCTTCTTGCGCTAGACTTTCAATCAACTTTTTATTAATGTCTTTTTTTATTTATCGACAATCTGTGTCTTTGTATAGGCAGAGCTTTGCATGCTATCTTTATGTAATATTTTCATTGGATGTCTATATTAGGGTACACTATACCATTGTTCGCGCCTCGGACAGTTTATTTAAGATATGAAAAAAATCTTAATATTTTTCTAATTTGTATCCGTACAATATTATTATTAACAATATTGTATGGCTACAAAATAAAAAGATAGTATAACTTCTTATGCTCGGTACCAATACCTCATTATTCATACATTCACTTGCCTTACCATCGGTTGAATTTTGACACCGTACGGAGCTTATGTCAAACTTTAACCGATAGTAAGGCAAATGAACTTTTGGCGAGATATAGGTATGGGCTATTAATGTTTTGAATAGAATAATATGCTGCCAATCACGGTACTGGAGTGCCAACAATAGTTTAATATCCCCTATTATATTATTATGTAGATACTTAATTTTAACACCTTTGTAATATATGTATATAAAATATTTATAATAGTTGTTAAGACCGTCTTATAAAAAAATAGAAGTCAGTAATAAATTTGGTTTTAGTAAGTTTCTTTTCTGTCCAATTCAATTCAAAGTAAAACTTGTAGTGTTCTCTAAATATGTAGAATTTAGCGGTTGTTGACACTTTGTTTTTTAATGGAATATGTTCGTTGCTCGTTCTTAGTGTTCTTGTTTTATGTTTTTGTGTGAACCGATTGCATATTCAATTTCCAAATATGACTAGCAACGGTGAAGTGAGTTATCTACTATATCATGATAAGAATTGTCATATATCTGCATGCTGCTTATCAAATGTGTAATTTAGGTTTACACACATGTTGGAGCGTTGTTTTGCAGTTATAGTCCATTTTTTAAACAATGAAATTAACATTTATCAAGTTTTTATTCTAACCAAATGGACAGTTTCCTAATTTCGTGTGTTTAGAAATAAAATTCAAAAATTACTGCTTATGTTTCTACTGACATTGATCTGAAAGCGGGAAATTGTCACTGTTTATGAATTAATATTTCTTTTCTG
The DNA here is from genome assembly GCA_019925095.2 of Dendrolimus kikuchii. NCBI lineage: Eukaryota > Metazoa > Arthropoda > Insecta > Lepidoptera > Lasiocampidae > Dendrolimus > Dendrolimus kikuchii. The sequence goes on along the minus strand of CM034387.1, from coordinate 22,729,060 downwards.
TGATGTTTTACGCTTTGGGTGTAAGTTAATTAAAATAAAATGGACTACAATCGCTAAAATTATATTCTCTTTTAAGTCTATATGAAGAAAATTAGCTTACAAGCGACATGGTTTCTTGACAAGACTATTTTAAAAGTTGCTTACAAATATACTATTTAGAAATCTTATTTAAACATGTAATTAATCAAACAATTCAGTCCTAATTGACTGGCAATGTTCGCTTCTACTCATTATGTTAACGAGAGTTTTGACAGAAAAATGTATGCCGTCATTGTTAAACAATTAGTACGTGCTTTTAAACTCCATAATAATGTTTTTAAATGAATTTTATTGAACTTATACAAACGTAGTTTTAGCATGCAAATAGTTTTTATTATTTATAATATTTTAATAATTAATTACAATTATCAATTGAAGTGATCGTGTTATACAATTAAATAATAAAACTTATGCGCAATTTCGTCCGCAATGAAATGATTATACAAAGCCAAATTTTTAAATATTTCAAAAGGTCTCGCTTTGTAATTACTAAATAATGTTGTCTAATGTAAAGCATTTATATCTTACTATACGTTCAGTTGTTTTAGGGTAAGGCCACAATGCCGCACCGCAGAAATCTACAGCGTCGCATCGTGTCATTTTCATAATAGTTCAAATTACATAATATTTAGAAAAGGATGCACCCGGTACGTTGTACTTTGCTTTTTTATTTGTGTCTCAATGCTAAGGAGAAACAGGAAAAGTTTAGTACGATCCATGTTTCATTACGAACCGAACGGATGGTCAACGGCTATTCGCACGGCGCTGTGTGCGTTGAAATGATTGCGTTGCGTCATCGTATAGCCTTGCGGTGCTACGTCGTTATAGCGTTGCGACATGGCATCGCATTTATGTGGTCTCGCCCTTACTACTGGTTCAAATTTGCTACAAACTCAATACAAGTAATGTTGACTTTGTATTAAGGACAAGGTAATATAATATATATTATATATGCCCTTTCCAAGCGTTTATTTTACTTTGATAGCTCGAAGACGGATCAATTAGTAATGTCTTAAATACATTTACAACAAATTTGTTATAAAAATCGACTTCATTTATAAATAAGTTTTATGCAACTACTTTCCTTTAGTGGAACATTTTTGTATTTTCAAATCGATTATTTTCGATTGATTTACGTATAGTGTCGATGGTTTAATAGTCTGTGCGATACATGACTCATTATGACATTAGTTTCATGTGGGCTTCACTATCAAGAAATATGTAACTTGATAGACGTGCAATCGTCAAAAGTAAAATAAACGCTCGTAAACAGTTTAGTGATGTTTATAAAACCGACATGAACCGATTTTGATTGGAGCAAACGCTATGTTATTATAAACATTGGAACTCTTTATTTTTAAGCCGGTCGTGTGTTCGCACGTGGTACATAAATCTATTTTGACTAGAATTTTGTGATCACACCTTGAACAGTACAAAACTCCGCCACCACATAAAAAAAATAGATTATGACAAAGAGCGGACCTTTTTATTCCGTCTCCTGGCAACAAGGTTCTGTATTTACTTCCCTTTAAGTCTTTTTTTCTTTGTCCCACTAGACTCTTCCACTCTAACCTATTTATTGGTAGCAGTAGTAATAAGTGACACGAGAATACAAAATTACAAGGTGATTAAGCAGTTTATACACAATCATAAATTTTTGATACATACATACTCGTTAGGTACTAACTTTATAATAATTAGGTAGTATTTTTTTGGCTGGCTTATAAATATATCAAGCATGGGTTCACGACTGAGCGTTGTTGCAATATACGAGGGTACGTTTCTTTAAATATCGTTAAATGTACAGACACGGCACATAAAAATTTTATAATTATATACGATGCTAGATTATTGTAGTTATATTTTTGGTACATTTGAAGCGGTAATAAAGGCTGGTGATTCGTCTATTTATTCTATTATTATGTAATGATGAAGAGTTGATGTATATTCTAAGGCTGTAACATAGATATTGGATCAGAGATTAATAATATATAAGGTTTTTTTTAATTAAAATCGTTTATGAATTATACATAAGTTAGAAGTTTTTACGATTCCGATACCTAAAACCTTAGACTGCACCGATTTAGGGACGACGTTGATGGTGTGGCCTAGCTAAAGATTGCGATTGTAATTTCCTATTACACCACCCTGATTTAGAAAAAGGGTCCGAATCTTTGTAGTGTAATAACCACATGGGTCAAATGAAAGTATATAGTCTCACGTTCGGGCTGATATGTGTGTCACAATTTAATCTCAGGAACACAGTGTCTAGAGATTTGAAAGAAAGAACGAAGACAGAATTCTAATAGCGACACACAACACAAAATAGTACTAACATAACAAAGTATAGATAAAATTATACAGAAATTGTATGGCCGCAATTTGGAAATAAGGTTGGCACTCGGCGTTTTGCTGTGCCGAAACGTAGTCCAACACAGTGCTGATTTTCAGTGCCAACCTCCAAAATGGCATGCGACCCGTGCTAAACATTAAAAAACAATTCAAATTTGGCACATTTTAGATGTCTCATTTGGGTCATTTTTTTACAAGCTTTTATTTAACTTGCAATGGATGTATGTATGTAAGTTCGGGTGGAATCTTGCAAGTTAAATTTGACCAACTTCCTTCTGATTTTCGATTGAGCTGAAATTTTGCACGCATATGTATATCGCGTGACAATGCAATAATATGGTACCGTGGAGCTGATCTGATAATGGAGTCGGAAGGTGCCCATAGGAGCTCCTGTACTAAACAAGATAGACCCGTCGTGTTTGGGTTCGTTTTACTTGTCTTGGCTATCATTCTGCTGCTACATGATATCCAGGATCTCAAAAGCTTGTATTTAAAAAAGCTTATCATTTATTACATTTTCGATTACAACTACCAAAATAAGAACTGTGCCAATAGATTCGTTCGGGAACCCTACGCGATGATAAAATCAGATCAAATTTTAAAATTAACATTTTTTTCAAATTTGACACTAATTTTTTTGTTGTTGTAAATATACGATACTTCTGCATGTTTGTTAAATTTCACATCTGTAGTCACACAGCAGATGTCGTGAGATTGTAGGGCTTGCTTTCTGCCTATTGGTATCGGAGTCCTAAAAAGAATATGGCGACTATATTATTGTTTGGATCATCGTTGTTTTGTCGATATTATTTCTTTTTGCTGAATTTGAAGCGCTGCGCCCGCAACGTTTATGTAGTCACATTGACGGGCTGTCTACTGTATTTTAGTGGTATTTTCGTGAAACGAAAATAGATTATCTTTATTCGATTATGTAATTAAATGAAATGATATCTTTTAAAAACAATGATTAATAATTTATTGTATTTTAATTAGGGAACTAAAACAAATCTGTACAATATATACATTGTATGTTTGCAATTTTTTATTTAAACGCTGATAATGATTTCTTTGTATTATAGAAAATCCCGATTCGAAATGATTTTTGACAAATATCATTTATAATTTATTATATTTTAATAAGAGAATTTAAACACTTGTATATACATTTTATGTTTCCGTAATTTCTTTGACACATTGAAAAGGATGTTTTTATTATAGAAAATTCCATTGAAATGCGTATACATATCGACGTGTGAAATATAGGTCGGTATAATAGAGGTTAGGATTAAAACTAGACCTGTACCAAACGAAACATTGCAATATATGTACATGTGCTAACTCCATATGCTCGGCGATCTTGTATAATATATAATATAACGCAGGCACGGACGTCTATAACGCAATAATGCTGAGTAATAGACGTGATTATAGTGTAAACCAATTTTGGTGTATATTTTTTTCCATGGAAAAGTATTTTATATTTATATTACTGCGGTCTGTTTAAAGACCTTTTATTATTAAAAATGGCACGCTTTAATTTACCGATGAAATGTGGCCCTAGTATCTGTCGTCTAAGTTAGATGGCGTTAAATGTAAAAGTTGACTAATGTCATCACAATATATCAAACACAAGTTTCATGTGCGTGATAATTTGAGAGCAATAAATAATAAAGTTATAGAAACTGTACTAAAGTAATAAATTACTAAAACTGACTAACAGCTGTTTTATTCGTATTAAGCAATATAGTATAGTTATATAGGTATATGTTAGAGTAAGGAAAACGATATCGGGTTTCTATTATTCAGGGCAAATCACAATAGTATGAATTGGTGTGTTGTAATTCATAATATTTCTAATAAATTAGGCACATACGTACTATCCATAAATCTTTGTTAAGACCAACTTAATATGTTTGTCATTTATGTAAAGCAAGATCATAAATTACTCTCTCACTTTAACTTGGGACAGCGTAGGAAATAACGTATGGACGAATATATACACATCCCTTTCTAATACGCTTTCGACGCCATTGGTGGGAATAGTTTGGATGTATGTTTTGTAGCTATTTTAATACGGTTTCTATAGATTTAGTTTATTACTCACGCTGTGACCTTTGTAGATTGTACAAGCAATAATAGAGTAAAAAGTAAATTAAAGTTAAAATATGTTTATTACAACCAAACAGTCAATTGTAATGAATTAATTAATTGATAACTTTATAATTCCAAAGAGGAAAGGAATAGTATCAATTTTAAATAAGTATCAATGTATTCCTCTAAATGAACTTTATTTTTTTTTATAATTTCCCTAAAATTGCATTTAGTGACATAGCGAACTTATTTTTTTTTACATTATATTTCAATGGGCTCGGACGTCTACGAATGTTGAGCCTTTATTGTTGATATTTTTAAAACGAATAAGAATATAAATACGTTATCGCCATATTTTGTATCGGTAAACATCAGCTGGCCGAGTATTATGTACTATATATGAAGGGTATAGAAGCGACGATTTATAACGACAACAAATACAGTACCCACTTGCATGCCAAGAATTGGTTCAAGAAATGGCCAGAATAATAAATTAAATAAATAAATTGTGTGCGTAGTGCAAGTGTTTTTACTACTTGATCACGTTCAAGTTAACGCAATTTTACAATTTAGCGCAGTCTCGTGAGTGTGAAGGGAAACATAACGACACCATACAAAATTGCGTTAAATTGAACGTGGTAGTAAAAAAACTCGCACTAAGTATTTTTTTTTTATTGCAGGAGTTCAGTAGACTGACAGACGGCCCACTGGATGGAAAGCGGTTACCATCGCCTATGGAAATTTGCAACACCAAAGGTGCTACAAATGCGCTGCTGCTCTCTTAAGTGAGTTTGGAACCTGGTCACTAATGCCGGAACACAACTCAAAGTTGTTATGGCGGCATGCTCTAGACCAGGGGTGGTAGCCATCCAGTCGGGCAATTGCCCTACCACCTGGCTGTGGGTTGTTTAGTCGCCTCTTACGACAGGCCGCCCGGCCGCAGGAAATTGTATTCTTTCTCCGTTCCTGCACGGATAATATAGGATAAGTAACTGCTGCGGTGTAACGATTCTACTCCATATTTTCCAGCACTAACTAAAGCTAGTTACAGGCTTCAAGTTCAAAAAGGAAATCAAATTAGATCACCCGACACGTGTAATGGAGTTATTAATAAACATGTGTGCAACGTACATTGTTTTCAGTTATCATATTAGTGTTGGGTATCGTTAGACAGGTTTTCAGAAATCATAACGAGGTTTCTCTTTGATCTATTGAATCAATTGACGAGATGTTCGCTTTCATATATGTCTAAATGTGCTACCAGCCCCTAACTGTTGAATTCTAAGGTTGTAATTAAAAATACTTTCAACCATAATTGATTTTAATAAAATCCGTTGTGAATTTTTTTTTTAATATTCTGTAACCAAATGGCTAAAAACATTTCTACGGAATTCTGTCACTGTCCGTCACTGACACGCGCTTTTTTTGTATTCTAAATCGTCGCTCCTTACCGCTGCCCTTCATAGTTGGTACAACGTAACTTGGTAATTTTGTGGTAATAATAACTTTGTATTGTAGTGTAAGTCTGGTTTTACAGCAATCCGTTTCAAGTATATGCATTGAGAGTACCTTTAACATGAGCTTTTTATAATAAAGGGTTGATAATAAGTGCAATTGTTCCTTCGTCAAGGTGAACAAATCATTACAGTGCTCTAACATTGATATTGAGTAGCAATAATAAGATAAAAATTATTTTGTTCAACGACCAATTTTGGTCTCTAAAGATGATGCTCGTGAAAATTAAGTAATAAAAAATCCCCTTACACGTTTATAGATTAGTATAGATTTTGGAATGGATTATGGTATAAAGTTAACTTTTTTGTACATGACTGCCTGAAAAAGGGGTGTAATGTTTTTTAGTTTTATGCACATGTATATTTTGCAGAATAAAAACGATTACAAAATATGCGTTTTATTGAAATATAGTGACACAATGTTGTTTTTTATTGCATGAAATCAGCAGACAGGCAGACGGCCCACTTGATGGAAAGCAGTTACCATCACCTATGGACATTTGTAACACCAAAGGTGCTACAAATGCGCTGCTGCTCTCTTAAGGGAGACTGGAACCTGATCACTAATGTCGGAACATAAACCAAGGTTGTTATGGCGGCATACTCTAGACCAGGGGTGGTAGCCATCCAGTCCGGCACATACCCTACCACTTAGCTGTGGGTTGTTTTGTCGCCTTTTACGACAGGCCGCCCCGGCTGCAGGAAATTGTATTCTTTCTCTGTTCCCGTACGGATAAAATGTGAATATTAAACGGATCAAACAAATTGAATCAATTTGGTTGATCTGCGCAAAGATTTTAAAGCGGACGGTTTCGGCGATTCGCTTATTGAAGTTGGCACACACACCTAGATATGTATCTAGATGTAATGGTAATTGTAAGACATGGCTAGAGTTTCACTTTATTCTGATACTAATTACATTCGTAATTTGTATCTGCTAAACCGATTGCTTTAAGCCCCCCTGAACTGCAAGAATACGTCGGTATTTAATGACACGGTTGATTCAACTAAATTGAAAGACAGTAAGGAACCGTGTAATATCAGCTTAATGGAACAATCATAGAAAGAAACTTGTTTTGAATTTAAATAATATTTTTCTTTAAGTTAGTTCGGAACCCAAAAGTATACTGAATCTTCCTGGCGTAGTTATTCCAGCCAAGCGGCGGAAGCATGTTATTCCAGCACTTCAATGCAGTGCAGCTAAAACTTCCCCTGTAAAGCAGCCCAACAATGCTACTGAGTAGCGAGCTGTACCGCACCTTGCCCACTACCAAGTAATCTTCTTGATGACATCCACGAAAGCTTTTCGTAGAGATTTATTTTATTTGATTGAAACATAGTTATTTTTTTTAAATTAAATCAATTTAAAGAAGCCCTTTTGCAGAATGAGAAGCTTAATAGGACTCTCAATTTATGACTGTTTTATGTTTGCCCACGCCTGCCAGGGCCGCGGAGCCGGGAATCCCAATTACCCGTAGCCCTGGCATAAGGCGCAGGACGGAACACCCAAGGGTTTTAATGGGTATCCCTAACTTGGGAGTGACAATAGCGCGGCACCAGTTCTGACTGGTTGTGCTAGTGCCCCCCTCAATCTGGCGAATCCCACACACGGGTAGCGAATTTATCCCCCCAGGCTTCTGTGCCTATCGCGGCTTAGTCTTTAAACGGATTTCCCCTGCTAAAAAAAAATAGTGGCTAGGTTCCAGGCTCCTTTAACGAGACGAGCGCATTTGTAACACCTTTGGTGTTACAAATATCTATAGGCGATGGTAGCCGCTTTCCATCAGGTGGGCCATCTGCCTGTCTGCTGAACTGTGCAATAGAAAAAACTTCATAATGGTTCACAGGAAATATAACCAGTGGAAAAATTCGAGATTTTACAACTGTCCAACAGTGGTCACGCAACATGAGGGGAGCTAAAAAGTTCACGACATAAACGGTTGTGCCGCTGACATTCCAGGTCGTAATGGTCAGCACACTCGCCTCCCTAACTTCAAGGGCGCGAGTTCGAACCCTGACCAAAAAGCATAACGCAACACTTATACGAAGTTTTCTGTGTAATGAGCATGTTATGATTACCACGTGCTAACAGCGACAGAAAACATCGTGATAAACTGCACATCGAGACAATAGTGTGAAACTCGCCAATTCGCCCTGGCCAATCATGGTATCAGGGGCGTAGGTAGCTAGCGCCGTATCAGACGTATCAATGATATGGGGCCACAAGCTATAGTGGTCCCGAAAATGTCTGCAGGTCAGTAAGCAAAAATTCTGAAAATATTATCCACAATCCTTTATAGAATAATAAAAATGTTGAGAATAACTGCTGGGCCAACAGAAACGGCGATTACACTTGTCATTATTCTCCGCTATAGAAAGCAAATCTAGAAAAACTGAAATCGTCTACAGCTATGGATGATTTGATAGATAAGTTTGACGAAAAAAAAACGAGAAAAGTGTATTTTTGAATTGTTTACCCAACTTAGCTCCTAGAAGCATTAAGTAAAGTAATAACTTATAATCTATATCTAATTATTTTAATTCAATTCGAGCATTTTTTTGTTTCTATTATAAAAAAAAGACTACCCATTACCCTTCCTTTGGGCCCCTAACACATTTTGATACGAGGCCCGTCTAAGGCAAGCTACGCCACTACATGGTGTACTCGAGCCCACCAGTGGGACGTTTATACACTGCTCATATCTTCCACATTTTTCTACCACATTTCATACAAAAGTTCAATTCATTGCGGGTTATGTTTTTGAAAATCTTTAATAATAGTCACGTGTTTAGGTGTTTTGGAAGGCACCCTCTTAACATGTTTATAGGGGTTTTAGTAATATAAAGGGGTGTGAGTCACCTACTTCATATGCGTCATTCACGTGTTTTGTTTAGGTTTAGAGGGAATACCGATAGCAATTATATTTCGGCGCTTGATTGGAAGGTGGTGAAGCGAGCTAAATTATTTCCGAAGAAAGAGGGTTCATTCCGAGCAACATCTTTTCTGTTAGGCTTTTCATTGCGACATCTGGAAGGAATATTAACTTCTTTAAAATGCTATCAATAAATTGGCTGAAGTGAAGTGCAGTGACTGAAGGCACTGCCCTGTTTCCACATTTGAGAGGCAAACCCAAATAATATGTCTTAAATTGTGTAGTCATATTTTAAAATAACTGTACCAGCCTTATCCATACACACATATTTGTTATACGTAATATAAGATCCTTGTATACACATCCTGGGAACCAGGCTTCCCTTTAAAAATATACTGTATCTGTACATTCAAGTTCATACGATAATATTATAATTCATTACCTATAACAGCAATCGCATTCATCAATTATATTGTACCCTGCCCGCCTCCCATGAAATGTCTTACATATCATATGTTTGTAAAACAAATGAAGTCTTTACTCTACATTATTAGATATTGTCTTTGTAATATAAACGACAAGGCATAATTGTTGGAGAGGGAATGAATTATTTAATAAATAAAGGTTTTCTGTATTATAGTGTATTATTATGAATGACTTTTCTTAATATGACAGATAATATATTTAAATTAATCGGACTAAAACTACAATAAAATAAAACCTTTTTTGTCGTGAACAATAATAAAATTAGTATAGGTATATTTGAAATTTTCTAATAGAATCCGCGTGTTCATAATCAAATCAAACATATTTAAGCTGAACAATCCTGTTCTCAGCATGCAGTCAGCCTTAGATTAAACTTATATAATATCTATAAAACATTCAGCTACGTTCATTCGACTAGAGTAATCGTCCAAATAAACATATCTACTATAATCTATCTACAGGCACCTCCTCTCTCAAATAACCCTACCATCCGACGTAGGAACATAAAGTATTCTTAACTAGAGAGCCGTGCAGCTCCGTGAATCGTCGACGTTGTCTCCCAGACCAGATCCAAGTCTGACGGCCTACGCTGCTGGCAGCGTAGGGGCCTGGGCCTGGGCCCATCTACTGGCCTGAGCACGGGCCTGTTTACGCTGGCTCTGTATCCTGCTAGCGCCCTGAGCGTTCTGTCAGCACCCTGAATGTTCTGCCGGCGCCCTGAAGGTACTGTCGGCGCCTAGAACGGCGCCACGGGCTACGAGGTTTGCTGTGGATCTTGCAAGTGCCGCCCTACTCCACCTCTTCGTCGGTTGGCGCCTAGCTGCCACCGTGCTGCTGATACGACTGCAACTGCGACCTACCGTCACCAGCGGGTGCCCTAATTTACTCGGACCATCGAAGTTCTCGGGACACTTTTAAGATAAGTGATATACGCGTTTAGGGCCGCGTTAGGATTATCTAATATTATTGTAATGAAACATTCAAATAAATGTTGTAAGTGAGACCCGGTTGTTTTATTTCACTACAACGACCACCTCTAATTTTTAGTATTATCCCAAATTCCCTACGTAATTTTGTAGCACTATATAGATTACATCTGCCGAATTTTAGTCATATATATTATATTTAGTATATATGTATCTATATTTTAATTACAGAATAAATACTGTAATATACAGACACATCAATGGATCGATATGATATTAGGATTAGGTTTTTGTCATCATGACGATACCAGGAATATGTAGATGGCACGCTAAAAATCATTTCAGAAAATAAACTATTCCCTAAGTAAAGGATTTGCTTTTCCACCCTTTGATTTAAATTTCAATTCCCTTTTCTGCTGGATCTCGTGAATTTCCTGGATTAAAATAATGCTACGTCATCTCCAGTTTCTAAAATACTAATTTACCAGACATTATCAATCCATAATAAAATCCAACTAAATGGCCCAACTCACCTTCTTATATAATTATATTGATATGGAAACCTTACGTATTATTATGTAATGTATCCCTTATATATGAACACTTATAAACACATATGTTTAAAGAAACTTGTTCAAACAACCCCTAATGTCGATCTCATGCCAAAAGGAACACTCGTAAAATCATCCGACAAGGCCTACTAATTGTAATTGCACGTATGAACATTAAAAGGGGTTTTAATGAACTCGCAATATGGAACCAGAAGGGAAAAAGATCATACAAAAAGACAGGTCCAATCGAAATGAGCTTCCATTGCATACTTAATCTAAACAAAGAGAGGTCTTTTATTTTGTATTTCCACCCTCTACCGCTTAACATGATCTGGCATTGTAAGACTAATTCAAACAAAGCTAGGTCTTGTATATTGGTGTACGTTTGTCACGTGTGAAACGCTATAGAAATATATAATTTTCTTAATGATAAGGTAAAAGACACCGTCCGCTGTAATGAAAAGGTTTAATATTAAGTGAATAATCACAAGAAGTTTGTTTTATTTGTAAATAAACACCCCCAATAGTTTTCTTCCAATATCATATTGTGGATAAGCCAGTCAAAAATTACAAAACATTACTGACTGCATTGCCACCAAGCTTGGCAATACAAGGAGTCTTCTGGACGCGTTTCTCTCTGGCAGAAATGTAGTATATAGTATAATAATAATAATAATTTCTTTATTTACTCTCACACTAACAATAATTAAATTAGTAACAATTTTTTTTTTCTTATAAACTGAAATGGTGAGAGCCTGGTGTCAGTTAAAGGAATAATCCTGTGTTACTGATCACCAGCCTCTTTCTCCCCGGAGAAACCAGCTAAAAAAAAATTTGTGATAAATATTGTGTAATTAAGTGTAGTTATGTGTGACTGTGTCAGTATGTTAATAGTAATAGATGTTTATAAAATAAGAATTACATAAATGTAATAAATAAATGACAAATAAGTAGTAGTATTAGGAAACTATATTTAGATAACTAAGACCAATAATGCTTCAGTGGAATCATAATCAAGTTTTAAAAGCCACTCAGTCAGTATTTTCTTACATTTAGATTTAGTTAAGGGGTATATATCAATTTGCTTATTGATTTTGTTGTATAAATAACTGCCTAGAAAGTAAAAGAATCTACAACAAAAAGCTGTCGTAACAGTGTTTTGTTTGCAAGGGATGTGAATAACTAGAAGATATAAATGGGGTAATGAGATGTTGTTTTAAAACTATTTGTTGAATAAAAATATATAAGTAAGTAAGTAAGTATATAATTAGCTTAGAGTTTTTTTTTGTATAATATAATTTAAGGAATACTATTAAACAGTTTTAGTTTACAATGCCTTTAAATTATAGGTTGCTACAAAATTACCTCTAATCTCCGCTCTAGTAAAATGCGCATTTTAGAGTAATAGTAAAATCCCTTTCAAATGATATAGTAACGGTCTTATTCATATTAAGTTAGAGTAAGTTTGTAGAGTTCTTTAAGAACCTTAAAAAAGATTACAAAGTTACTCTAACTAAATATGAATAAGACTTACAATACAGTATACATCTTAAAGTGCAATCAGTAATGAGTAACAAACAAGTGCATGGTACATTGATTAGGACAAAAATAACGTGTATTTTTCGACTTGTGAAGATTAGGATTAAGCTATTATTGCATTCAGTCAACGATATGTTACTGTCAATCTCTCTGGCTTCTATTTTGCAAGATTGGCAAAAGTAGGACAACATGATTGCGATTGAATACTGTTGGGACTGTGCTAATTTATAGTATGTCATAAGCGACTCTATTTGCCGATTCGATTTGGTTGGCTAATTAAATTTAAATTCCAAAATAATAGGTCTCTTTTCTTTAAATTTTGCCGTATTTGACCTATTTAAATGTAATTTATCTTCTGTATTTTTTGCATATAAACTGAAACCTTACCAAATATACAGTTGCAGGCGGCATCTTTAAATTGTGTGATTTTTAATTTACGTATAAAAGTTGGGCTTATATGTATAAAATGCATAAAACTACGATTAATATCTGTAAAGCTTAACTAAAGTGATCTTCGCGAAGGTGGTGTACTAAAGCATATTGACTATCCAACTATGTATCTATTTTTGCTTTCATAAGCACAATACTTTCCAGAATATGGTCATATCCACGTTATTCTAAAATACAGAAGCCCGGCAATACCTGGGGTTCGGATATTGGAGGTAGGTAGAAACATTATTCCGTGTTCGATTCTCGCCTAGAACACACGGTGTCTAATTATAATTAGATTCTCTTTGTAATATTTAATTTAATAATCATAACATATCTCAAGTGCAGTTTCCGGAAAAGCTGAAATCAAGTGAGTTTAAAAAAAAATACTATTTATTGTCTCATTGCGAAGTTTTTAATTTTATAATGGTAAACTAATTAAAAAAATATTTCTATTATATTATATACAACATGCATATACGCAGGTGTAATGAATTTTCTTTGACTATTCCAAAGCGTACTTTCAAAATACATTTTTTTAAATACTTTTTAGAAAATTTACTTTTTTTAAGTTATGCAGTAAAAAGAATATGTATTTTTTGGAATTCGATATAATATGTACAACATTTAAATATTTTTTAAATACTTATCTACAGTTCTAATATTTTTATTGATTATATTGATTATAATTAATTGGGATAAATCATTATAATATTCTTTATGATCTATTCAAATTTGTTAAAATTATAATATACAAAAGTTGTATGCATTTCATATTTTTAACATTATCCCTTTTTATTTATTTTATGTATATTGCTGGCGTAATATTTGTGACGCCCACTGTAATTCTGATGCTTTGTTTATCTCTGAATATTGAGAACAATTTGCTCAATTTATATTGTGTTTAGTAATTAAAATAATATCTGATATTATTAAATAGTTAGCAAGTGAAACGGCGAAAATAACGATAAAAAAGAAGGTCCCATTTTTATTTGACTTTAGAACTTTTGTGTTGGAGAAAAGCTACTTGTAAAGTCTTCGTATTTTATTCAATAAAATTTTCATGTTGATTACAGTAACTATCACAATACACTAGTCATCATTTATTCAAAAGGTTAAATCGTTTTAAGTCCTTGTGACAATTACTTGCTTTCATAAGCGTCCCACTACTGGGCTCGGATACACTATTTTAAGGTAACAGACAGTATACCTGACTTTTCACTTTTCAAAGTATCCTGATTACCGGATTATCTCAATATGAGGCTTTCATCACGGTATTTTCCTTCATTTTCCACGCGTGATTAATATATCAATGTGCACATTAGCTCAGAAAATATGTCTCAACGGTGTTTGCTTGCCGGCAAAGATTCGATTCCACTTGATGAAATAACACGTGGATAATAATAAAACTACGTTTTAACGGTTTTAAGCGCGGTAATTTTATTTGATTATGGTTTTTCCGACGTTTCGGCCACTTTTCAGTGGCCGTGATCACGGAAGACAAAGATGTCAAGTGTCAACGAGTATTGTTAAAGTTTTATTTAGCCTACCGCCAACTTATTAATTTTAATTATTTAATTTTATTTTTAATTTTGTTTATGGTTATTATTTACTCTATGGGAGCCTAATCTAATTTACTACCGCTTCGCAACATGTTATGGCTTGAAGAGAAGAAGCGGCGCAAGAAACTCTTCAGCAAACATGCCTAGCTCTAATAATTTTATATAATATTAAAATGGGTGGAAGGAAAAAACCAAAATCAAATAAAATTACCGCGCTTAAAACCGTTAAAACGTAGTTTTATTATGTATACAAGTCGCGAAAACTTAAGAAAATATAACACGTGGATAAGTTAAGTTAACCACTAAGCTTTTTTTTTTTTTTTTATCCAGGGGAAATCCGTTTGAGGACTAAGCCGCGACAGGCACAGAAGCCTGGGGGGATGTTCGCGACCCGTGTGAGTGTGTGGGATTCGCCAGATCGGGGGTGGCACTAGCGTGCCCGGTCAGAGCCGGTGCCACGCTATTGCCACGCCCCAGTTAGGGATACCCACTAAAACCCCTGGGTGTTCCGTCCTGCGCCTTATGCCAGGGCTACGTGAATGCGGGTTTCCCAACTCCGCGTGCCCTGGCAGGCGTGGGCCCCCCTCACTGGGCCTCTTCCTATGCCAGGGGACGTGGCCCCTGGCTACTTCTAGTTCTAATCCGTGCATGGGGCGGTCTGTAACACGCCCCACGGGAAGAGAGATGAGCGCGCGCGGAACACTCGCGCTCTCATCTCGACGGCCTGTGCGGGTGAGTGAGAACCCCTATACCCCTAGGGGCCCCACCCGCGCCGCCCGCTTACGGCGGCCGAAGGTCACTATCTGACCTCCGGCACCGGCGCGTCCTCCTTTGGCGGGAGCGGAGCAGGGAATTACGCTCACGCTCCCGTTCCGCCTCCTCCTTCGCAAACATGACTTGCTCGCAGAAGGAAGAGACGGCGTCCCATCCGGTGGAGCTCCCGACCATGGTGCGTACCACGGCCGGGAGCGAGGTGTCAAATCCGGTATGGGCGACGAGCTCCCGGCGCTGCTCCGTCCAGGCTGGACAATCCTGGAGTGTGTGCAGCGCCGTGTCCTCGTCGCCCGTGTCACAATGATGGCACCCTGACGTGGCCTCGCGGCCGAGGCGACACGGGTACCTTCCGAAGCAACCATGCCCCGTCAGGACCTGCGTCAGCCTGAACGTCAGGGTGCCGTGACTTCGTCCAATCCATTCTTGCAGGACGGGCCTCACCGCCTCAATGGTGGCGGGGCCCGCGCTGGGGCGTCTTAGGCGATCTTCCCATACCCCCATGGCTACCTGGCGGAGCTCCGACCGGCACGCCTCGGTCTCGCGAGGCGCGGGTTTGGTGCCCCTGGCCAGGGCCTCTTTACGCCACACATACAGTGACGCCAGGACCCTGGCTTCCAGGTCCCACGGGGGGGATCCGGCGAGTAGCGAGGCCACTTCGAAGGACACCGTACGGTATCCTCTTATTGCCCTGACGGCCAATATGCGTTGCGCTTGACGTAACAGCGCCGCGTTTTTGGCCGTCAGGCGGTTCGACCAAACTGGGGCCCCTAAAGGGCCATCGAACGTACGATGCCTTCGAAGAGTTTCCGGCACGTGGTATTGGGCCCCCCGATGTTGGGGAGCAGGCGCGAGAGCGCACCGGCTGCCCCCTTGAGTCTGGGGAGCAGCTGCCGAAAGTGTGCCGAAAAATCCCATCGGCTATCGAGGACCAATCCCAGGTATTTCATGGTTCCACCGATGCCAATGCGGATGCCTCCTACTGTGATGCAGCTGTCCGAAGGTGGACGATTACGAGGACCGTGAAACATCACGGCCTCGGTCTTCTGTAACGCCACCTCCAGACCAAGACGCCGGATCCTGCCTACTATTGTTGACACCCCAGCCGTGCCTAGAAGGCACGCCTGCCGATGGGTCCTCCCGCGCGCGGCGATCAGCGTGTCGTCTGCGTAACATACGACGCTGACGCCCGGGAGGACCCGACACCTCAAGGTCCAGTCGTATGCGATGTTCCACAGGAGGGGACCTAGAACCGACCCCTGTGGAACACCGCACACCATGGCTCGCCGATTCCAACCCTCGTGGACCGGGTAGATGACGGCTCTACTATTTAGGTATGCCCCGACTATATGGCGGAGGTAGGTCGGCACCCCGAAATACCGGAGTGCCTCCATAATGCAAGGCCAGGGTAAGGAATTAAAGGCGTTGGCGATGTCAAGAGACACCGCCAATAATACCTCGCCCCGGGAAACTGCTTCCTCCGCCAGGCCTTTTAGGCGCATGATTGCATCAATCGTGGAGCGCCCTGTGCGGAAACCGAATTGGTTGTCCACCAGGTCCGGCCCCGTCGTCGATAGGTGCTGGACGAGGCGGTCGACGATGATACGCTCCAAGAGCTTTCCGACCTCGTCCAGCAGCACAATGGGCCGGTAGGCAAGTTAACTACTAAGCTAGTACAACTTAGTGTTACCTTTTTAAATGTACTTAATTATATTAATGAATTACATTTAGGTCCATCTGTTTATTCATCAGACAAAAGTTTTCTCTCAAATTATATAACTACCATTTTTTTATTGGTTTATGTTGTATTTTATTCTTTTTTGTATTATTATAGTTTATAGTTTAATCAACATATATTAACTTTATTCTTTGAATAACTACTATCTGGGAATTGAACAATCAACCCTTAGAGGTTTTTCTTCATTCTATTATCCTTGTTAATCATAGTACCAGATGAAAATAATATTGTGATAATAAACGTTATACCTATATTTTGTTGTCTGTAGGTACTCGTTCTATCTATCGTTTAAGAGCTGTGCTCTTGTCGGTGGAGTCTCCTCCAATCATCTCTGCTATGGGCAGTTGTTTTACTTCTATGTAAGATACGACACCCACTTTTTCCTTGATTTGATTCATGAATGCTCACCTCGGCCTTCCGTGCTCTCTCCTTGCTTCCAAAAGAAAACTTAACTAACATTGTATTCTACCTATAATCTTTTAAGACTATAAGTAGAATACTAAGCTTTATTGTATTTTTTTTATGATCAACTTATAAAAAAAAATGTTGCTCGTGTTAAAAAGAAAAATAAAGCACCGTCGATGACTGTACTTTTTACTAATTTGGTTCGGTTTCATTAGTAAGCGCTAACAAATCGTAGTCGCGTCGTTTATGACATGACTCACCTTTGGGTTGCGTGAACCGATGCACTTTTCACCCGCCTTTAGTTGAGCCCTCACCCCCTTCGTGTTTTGTACTCATGCATTACACTAGTGCCTACAATGATGAGTCCATTGCAAAGGCAAGCTGTACACCGTCGTCGTTAGAAATAGTTAAATTTTCTACAGTATTATATTTAGAGCAAAATTGACTATAATATATTTTTTATTATTTGTATTGTATTCTACTCATAGTCCCTCAAGACTATAAGTAGAATACTGAGCCTAGATCACCGTCTATTTTCTACTTAAATTAGACGGGGTCTTTTGGACCAAAGCGAATATGTCTTAGAAAAAGAGTTACATTTCTCTACTAGCTTCTTCCCGCGACTACGTCCGCGAGGAATAGTTAAAAAAAAGTAAGTTAAAAAACCCCCGATTTTGAAACATTGTTCATTGGTGCTCCGCTCCTATTGGTGATAGCGTGATGATATATAGCCTATTTTTTTTTTTATTGTATGATGATATCGGCAATATCAATACTTAATTAGGTACATAAGTTGTACAATAATCTGTTTGATTAATCAAAGTTTTTTTAACTAATCCATGGCAACTCTTTATTTTTTCGGGATCAAAAGTATCCTACATGTTGACCAGGGCTAAGCTACCACCATACAAAATTTCATTTAAATCGGTCCAGTTGTTTCGGCGATTAGCCCGTCTAAATTAGTTCTATTTCACTTCTTACATCGCCCTGACTCGGTTTTTGGCATTTATTTTTTTCGTTGTATACATTATATATTATATATAAAATATATTATATATATAAATTACAAAATGGAAAACATCAGCCCTATATTCTACTTGCAAGACGAGAAAATCTTAAAAATTAATCAGTTATCGATTACATCTTGAAGGCCTTTGTTTGCTTACAGAAGGCTGGAGGTCATTTCGAAAACATAATGAATTAAAATTCTTGTTTTATTAATTTAAACCTTTTTTTTAGTATTAAAAATACCATGTCTGTATTGATTGTGTGTTTTTCATGCCATTATCATCCTCATCATTACTTATTAACAATGTTTTTAATTGACTACCTCTACTTTTTTTAGAGCATTTTACCCTTAGATTTTTACACTTATAGGTCGGATTTAATTACTATTAAATACCAATAATGTTCTGCGATTTTGTAGCTGTTGTGCAGGAGAATATTAATATTAAATATATTAATATAAATAAAAAAACGGTAGGCATTTTTTGTTTTCATCTCATTTTTTTTAGTCGAGGTAATATGATTAATCTTATATATTATTCAGATAAAATAGTTCATAAGCTTTTACACGTAACAAACAGAATCTAAATTGAGCCCATAACATGGGAGATATGAGAAAAAATGTAAAGTAAGGTCACCGACTCTACTCAAAACTTTAAAAAATTAATAACATGAAAAATGTTGCAGATAGACCCCCCTTTTTAAGTTTTTTCCGATGATTTTTTATAAATATTCAGAATAACCCAGGCGGTCACTTGCGCATGGCCGACATTGTATATACGTAGTTATATATCCGTCGTATATATTATACGACGGAGGCAAGTGATGTGTGTAAGAATAAGCCTAAATGGCACTCTGTTGTTCGTGCCTACCCCGCAAGGGAACTGGCGTGAAGTTATGTATGTATGTATGTATGTATGTATGTATATATTATACCCACTTCCACGACTTCAAGCAGATAAGTGGCAAGGGAACTTGGCAATACGAGTATTTCTTGCTTGCAGGGCCGTGAGAGAATCAGTCTGCGTCTCCTCCCCCTTCCAGTAGGTAAAATTTTTAAAAAAGCATAACCAGTAAATTTCAATGGGCGATTCATTACGTTCTCAGTGATCGAATTGAGATGACTTTAAGTAATTTTCTAAATTGTCAGATTATTCATGGTAAGTATGTGTATAGATAAGTATATAAAATGTCGGCTTGCGCTCTCTAGATCTCTGCGCCTGGTTGCTGTCCACCGTTTGCACCTCCGGGTAAAGACGGCCCTGTTTGATCGCAAATGATTTGTTTAAATACTCCCCCTGCTCATTTCCCTCACCAGTTTCCTGCTTGTTGCCTTGGAAGTGAGAATAATATAAACGAAACATGCATTGGATTGGACATTAGAATTATAAATATTGGAAATGAGCGTTCTATTTTATTTAGTATATTTGTAATAGTCATATTATATTTAAAAAAAAATGTTTTCTGCACTTTCATTTAAAAATTCTACAATTCGAATTCTTTCACTTTGCGCGCAATACGCTTAAACACGGGTACAAAGATATCCTCCCTTCACATATTAATATACATGTATAAAAGATTGTTAAGACGATATCGAGCCTTTACCGCCATTTTATAGTAAGCGACATTTGGATCTAAATATATTTTTTGTTGCAAAAAGTATTTTAAACATTTATTTTGTTTTAAGACTTTCAGTTTATGATTCAGTAGGGTCTAATTTATTTAAAACAGAAAATATTAAAACAAAATAATAGTTATAAATACCTTTTACAACAAAAAAATATACTTAGGTTCAAATGTCTATTACTCTCTTCATAAATTTTGTTCGGCTAACAGCTGATTCAGGGTTGTATTATATTATTTTTGAAGTAAAACTTATTTAGAATCGTTGTGACTTGAAACTCGATGAAATGAAAAAGTGACACTCAAAAGAGATAAGTACATAAATCTATAGGAGGTGAGATGCAAGATTTACATTGTGCAGCACAGATTAGAGTCAGTAAGAGCGATCCTTAAACATAGGTCCAATTTGAACCGAAATAAAACTGGTAATAATATTTTTTAGACTAAAACAGGGAAAAATTGAAACTGATACTTAAGGAAGTTCATTTTGAATTATAATATACTAACGGATTTAGGCTAAAGGAATTATATTTGTATTAATAAGGGTTAGAGAAGAATATACTCAATATTCTCTGAAGTTTCAATTCTAATGCGTGTGAACTGCACACACATGTTTTTTACTAGCTATTATCCGCGACTGCGTGGGGTTTTATTTGCGGAACCCTAATTTTAAAAGTAGCCAAGTACAATTATTCCTTATAACATTAGCTATCCGCCAGTGAAAGTTCCGTCAAAATCGATCCCGCATTTCAGAGATTATCCGGAACAAACAGACAGACAAAAATATATATTTTTAATGTAACTACCGTATATACTTTCATATGCATTTAGAAAAAAGCTAGTTATGCATCATGCCCCGTGCCGCGTCGTCATTGCGCGAAACTGAATGCTGACACTGCCCGTTCCCGGTCAAACGGATGTTTTTGTCTAGAGCCCACACAGGTGGCTGGGATGAAATGTCACCGCGGGACGATGCATGGCCAAGGGAGTTAGCAGTATACATCAGACCTGCATAGACTCATTATTAATAAGCGTAGATTATCATTATAATTCGGGTTTTCCGATAATTAAAATTTAATAATAAACTTCATAAGTAAACTAATCTTTTATTAATATCGCTCCCCCGATTTTGACTAGCTGTAACTTTGACACTACAAACAAACACTTTAAAACATTCAATTTTATTTATTTGTATAGATTTTAAGCTTAAGTACTTTCCTCATTGTGCATTGTTTGCTACGACTCCATTAATTAATAAAAGTAATTGTATATTTATATACATACATACATACATACATAACTTCACGCCAGTTCCCTTGCGGGGTAGGCACGACCATCAGAGTGCCATTTAGGCTTATTCTTACACACCTCACTTGCCTCTTTGACATTCATAACTCTTGTCATGCAAGCTCGTCTGTTCTTAAGGCTCCTGACTCCTATTATATTTATATAATTATAAAAAAAACCTGTAGCAGGCAAATATGAAGTAAAATCATTTTTAGCTAGATTTCTTGGCGGAAAGTTTCTTGGCGTTTCTTCTCCTCAGAACAACAATAGCGCGATACAAAAATAGTGCACACAGAATAAGAAGTAGATTCAATTTTTAACATATGTATTACAGTAGAATTCGTTTATTCTGACTCCGCAAAGGTTAAGTACCCGCTAATTATACAGCTTAGATTGGGTTTCTTATATATATTATGACCTATTTTTAACCGACTTCCAAAAGAAGGAGGTTCTCAACTTTTGGTATTTTTAACTTTTTGTATATATAGTATAGTTATATATGTATTATTAAAATGTAAGTAATCGTAAAATAATTATATGTATACCACCATCGCCACTCCTAATCAGCAATATTCTTGCCACGGGTTGTCTCGAAGAGATCGCTTTTTAGCGATAAGACCGCCCTTTGTACACAATTAGTATAATACTAGTTCGTAAGTTTTCTGTATGGTGTACAATAAAGTGTTATCTATCTATCTATTTTTTTTATGTTTGTACACCGATTACGCTGAGATTTATGAACCGATTTATATGTTTCTTTTTTAGTACGATGCGGAATACTTGCTATTTGGTTCCCTAAAAATTTAACATAGTATGGCCCTGTAGTTTTCATTTTATGAACATTTTTATGAAAAATATTTTCATTCCGTTCCGTATGTACACCGATTACGCTGAGATTTATGATCCGATTTACGTGATTCTTCTTTAGTTTGATGTGGAGTAGTTGCCATTTGGTTCCCTAAAAATTTAACATAGTTTGGCCCTGTAGTTTTCATTTTATGAACATTTTTATGAAAAATATTTTCATTCCGTTCCGTATGTACACCGATTACGCTGAGATTTAGGATCCGATTACGTGATTCTTCTTTAGTTCGACGCGGAATAGTTGCCATTTGGTCCCCTAAAAAATTAACATAGTTTGGCCCAGTAGGTTTCAATTTATGAAAAAAAAATCCGTTCCCGTTTCTTGGGACCTATATTTTTTAAGGAGCGCGGCACCTTTCGTAGGCCTACCCATATCTAGAAACTAAAAAGTAACAAATAAAAAAAATCATTAAAAAACCGACTTAGGAAAGTATAAAATAACTTATTTCTAAAGCTATTTATAGTTATAATATCTTATTTTTAATATATATTATCTAAAACATCTTGACGTCGGTGCGAAGTAAAACATAAAAAATACTAATCACCGACTAAGATGTTTTAGATAATATATATTGAAAATAAGATATTATAATTAAAAATAGTTTTAGTTATTTTATACTTTTTAGTTTTTGAAGTCGGTTTTTCTAAACGAAGTTTTTTTAAATAAATTATGTCCGGATGTAGCGACAATGACAGCAATTTCAACAATAATAAAATGCTTAAAATGCTCAATTGTCTGGATTCTAAGTAAAACAACTCTACAAAAATAACAGTGCAAGATGCAATTCTTATGGTTAATGCGCTTTATGCTTTGTATGACGTCCGCTTATTATGACATGTTTGTCACTTCCCTTCGATGTCCTTATAAACAGATTTTGCTGTATATAATATTCAAAAAATATTCTCCAGTGGAACTTAGTTTGAAAAAACCTGTGAACGTTGAATATTTTTTTGTTTTTTGAATTGGTAAATTAATATGAGGTTTCTTTGAAACACTTTGCATAAATAATTATCCGTGCCAATAAATCATTAACAAAAACATCAAATGGCTAGCTTGGGAATTCACAGCGTGTGTTTTTCACGTTGCCGCTAAATGCTAGTTTATTCATCAGCACACAGCGGCAATTCTATCTAGAAAATAACAGTAATCTGACTACATAATAAGACTATATTAAGATTTATCGATTTTTAAAAATTAGTATTCTATTTAATTGTCTATAATAAATCTCTAATGTAATATAATTGAGAAAGTGACTTTATTTATATATTTGCAGAAAAAACTATCGTTGCGACTTCGCTTGTTAACCTTCGAATCCGTACAGCATGGAACCTAGAACATTTTCGCGGGATAATTATTTAAAGGAAAATTAGCTTAAAACGAACGTGAATTTGTACAGAGATAATCTGGCAATAAACATAGGTTTCACCATGCTCTCGTTGGCTAAAAAGATTTGATTCAATGTGGTAGTGCTAGGCGCCACATATAGGAACGCAAGGTACTGCGCGGCATGTTTGATCATGCTTTAATAGGGTCCAATGTAGAACCTGCCGTCGTCAGTAACCAGGCTATGGGTCTTCAGTTTCTCTAAAAATGGTACGCGCTTTAGGGGAACTAAAGGTCTTTGAAATTATGGACAAAATTATTTAGACGAATAACAATTGGAAGATTGTTAAGATCTCAAACGGCGCAAATATGGAACCCTAGGAAGGGGTTAAATATTTGTGCCGTTTGTAGTTGTAACTTTAGGTCCGTGAGGTCCATCGGTAAAGGGTTTCTTCAAAGAAATTTGTAAGAAACTCTTTGATACCAGCCGTGATCAGAAGGTTGGTTCGTATTTCGCGCAGCGAATCAGCATTGCCACACGGCCGTGGTAATGCTTCCAGCCTTCTGGGCACGTTTCCCTCTGGCAGCGATTTGTTACATTCTTTATATTAATTTATTTATAATTTAGATTATTTTTAAGCATTTAGTTAAGTTATTCACACATAAAATAGTTTATTATTACTATTATACATTTGTGTTACAACTTCCTAAAAATAAGTGATTAATAATTGATTAGCCTTACGACAATTATACTTTAGACTATTTCGTATATACGTATATATAATACATATATATATATGTATATATATGTGTATATGTATATATATATATATATATATATATATACGTATATATTGGTATTCTATAAATGTATATGGATTTATGTACACAATTGAAAATAATATACCCTATGTGCGAATACTTAGGCGTGCTGCAGTCCCGGTAAATTCACCAGGCATATCGTTTCCGGCTGTCCATAATATCTTTCTAACGACAACTACTTGATCAGATATAACCTCGTAGCCAGGATCACCGACCAGCTTTTTATATGCTCTTATGGAAACTCAAGTTAGCCACAATGTCTATTATTATGGTAATAAATAAAGTAAATACCTGGTTTACAGTGGCGTTAAAACTGCATTATTACTTGATTCAGAAAGTAAACTAATGCGAACGAATTTGAGGATAACTGATTTTGAGTGGGGTATAGATAGAAATACGGGCACATTTATTTATTATAAACAGATCCGACCTTTTTCAATATAGGTTAGAAGGCCTTAGAAGTCGTGGTTAGTATTTTTTATAACCACCGAAAGTTAACTTTATATCTCGAATACTAAATAAATGTGCCGTATATCTATACCGCACTCCCGATTTTACACATTTTATGTTTTTAAATATCTGCCATTTAACACCATGACTTCTTCTAGGATATTCTTTTTATTTCAGACCACTGGTGCAATGTATTTGATTTGCTTACTTTGTGGCATCATAGTCAACACGATTGCGAATGTTGTAGAACCTGGTAAGTTGTACTTCTTTATAAAGGGCAATTTATTTGAAGAATATAAATTAAGTTTAACATTTTATATTTAAAATTAGCTTTGCACGCAAATTCCTCCATGTGCATATTTTTTCGCGGGGCCCTAAAAATATATATTTTTTAAAGTATCCTTAAAACGTCAGCTATCTGAAAGTCTCGTCAAAATCGGTCCAGCCCTTTCAGAGATTAGTCGGACAACAGACAAAAATATTAAAAATTGTTTTTTTAAATATAAATACCGTATATACTTTCATATACATTTAATAAAAAGCTGTTATTTTGACATTACAAACAAATACTTTAATTTAATTTATCTGTATATATAGATGATGTGTAGATAGGTATAGTTTTATTTGTGCGGTTTATCATCTCAAATACTATCTACATATGCGTTGTTTTAAGAAGAGAATCTATTTTCTTATAGGTGTACTTATATATCCTTAAACAATAAACTGTAATAAAATAGTTTTTGAGATTTCTTATCTTTGGTTTATAGGTCTACTATATTGATTATTTATACGACTTCACTACATAATTGTGTAGGCCAAATATCTCTAGAAATGGTTTTAGTTGAAAACTAACTGATATATTATGTATGAATTAATTGTGTTTTTGTATAACATGGCGACCGAGGGCGGAATGTTTTAGCAACGTAATTGGTTTTAAGACTTTTAGACAAACGTAGAAGATTCTACAAGAATAAGACAAGAACAGATACACTTCAGAAAGAGATAAATGATGAAAAAAGGAATTACGATATGAAGATCGAAATTCTAGAATATAATAATCGGGAAGGAAATATCAGAGATATGTACATTTTTGAAGAGAAATAGACAGTAGATAAGAGAAAAAGGAAAAGAAGTTCGACATTATGGGTTTCAGAAAATCCTTACAGTCTATAAGGTGAAGATGAAGTAATAGAGAAAGAAGAGGGCGACTCAGGAATGGGCTTTGGCAGCGGGTTTCGGTGTGTGCGCCGAGGCTTAGGTGGATCGTCGCAGGTAGCAGCGATGAAACCGATGTGGCAGTGTCGCATCGTCATCGTCGTCGTAAAGCCGCGCGGGAAGAACGGAGTACCATAGGAAGGCTGTACAGCGTGGCATTGTCGAGGTTGTGCTGTGTCAGATGTGCGTGTGTGTGTGTCGCACACGAAGAAGTGAAGAAGACAAGATGAAATTGAGAAGACGGTGAGAGGATAAATGTGATTACCTTTTCCACTGCCAGTGTCAGTTGTGCATTTATGGACTGTACTAGATGATTAAGTGTTATTGTATCCCATCCGAGTTAGATTAAGGTGTGTAAATAGTGATGATTACCGCTCTAGATTTAAGTTGTGGATGAGTGTCAGATGCCGCTTGAAGAGTATCATTGTAAAGCTTTGATTATGTACGTAAAGGTTATGCCACTGCTTTGACTAATGTTTGTAAATGGTTAGTAAATAATACTTATTTGGAAAACAAATCTAATGTTTCCTTCCGATCTCAGTGCATGCTTCCAATCACATATAACAATATTATAAAAATGAATAATAATTTAAATTATAAACTAGAAAACTAAACTTATATTGTAGTCTCGCTATAATCCCGTAAGACCTATAGTAGAATAGTGAGCCTTAAAATTTATAAAGATTTATCTCAAAAACCAATATCTATTCTATATATATAAATTCCCTGTCACAGTATTTGACCGCGATGAACTCTGAAACTATTAAACCGATTTTGATGAATATTTTTCATTTTGCTGGATTTGTTCCAACTTAGGACATAGGATAGGTTTTATTATGTATGTATGCGCATAACTTGAAAACGACTGAACCGATTTTGATGACACTTTTTGTGTGTATTTGAATGGGTTCCCGGATAGTTTAGATTTACAATTGGAACCGGTAGGAGGCACTAAAATCGGGTCCTAGATTTTTATTTTTTCAGGGCAAGACAACGTCTGCTAGGCCGCTAGTATATATATATTCCTTTCTGCAGGAACGGAGAAAAAATACAATTTCCTGTGACCGGGCGGCCTATCGTAAGAAGCGACAAAACAACCCACAGCCAGATGGTAGGGTATATATCCGTCTGGATGGCTACTACCCCTGGTCTAGAGTATGTCGCCAGAACAACTTTGACTTGTATTCCGGCATTAGAGCCCAGGTACCAGTCTTAGTAGGAGCCCATTGAGCAAAAGGAAAACCTCGGCGCAATATTGCCAGTTGCAAAAATAAATTTTCAATCATTGAAATCAGCTTAGTTAAGGTGTTACCAGGACTTAGTGAGAATCATCGATTAATTTTTCTGACAGATATGGTAGTATTACGCGCTGTTCGTGGTAGAGATGCAAGACTTCCATGTGGTCAGGGAAAGGTGTTCTTAGATGGACCTGACGCCTATGTCCTCTGGCTGAAGAATGATAGGGAATTTCTCTATAGATTCCCCAACGAAGACAGCGAAAAGGGGTGAGATATACATTGATGCATTTTTCTAGGGTATAATTATGTAAAAGAGTTTATATAGGTATAAAGAGAAAAGCAACAAGAAATAAACATATGTAGGTATGTATATGTAATCTATACTTATAATATTATAAAGAGGTAAAGTTTGTGACGTTGTAGGGTGTAATCTCTGGATCTACTAATCTGATTTTAAAAATTCTTTTACTGTTGAAAAGCTACGTTAACAGGGAGTGTCATAGGCTATATAACATGACGCTATATACCACGGGAGCGGAACAGAGCGCGGGTGAAAACGCGAGGGGCCGCTAGTTTACCAAAAATAAAAATACCAATTTGGATTTAAACATTTTTGTATTTTTCATTTTCATATGATGCAGGGTTCAGGAAATATGAATATTTAGTTTCGTACGTGCACGAAAAAAAATATGGGCATATTTAATATCCATATGTATGAAAAGAATATCACGATTTATTTATGCCTAGTTTGATTTTAAGATTTTATTATAATCTGATGTTTAATAAACATAATTTTGTATGCAAGTATGTACTGCCCAGTGACAGTGGTCTGGTGGGGCCGGACAGGTTTTATTTTTGTTTTATCTTTTTTATGTTGTATACATATTTTTAAGTTAGTTTTATTGATTGTATTTTTAATTTATTAAATATGTTGGTATTTATACTCTTTATTATGTTATATATTTGTAAGATCATTAATATAGTGTTACTATGTATTATTTATCAATTGTAGAAATTACTTACTACTTTTTCTTACAATCTTACGAGTATATATAATCTTATAAGCCTCTACCAAAATTTATCGAAACGACTCATTGACTCTTCAGGTGATCAGAAGGCTGGTGATTACCTCGGGCAACGGATCAGTAGGCGATCCAGCGAGGAAACGTAGCCAGCCTTCTGGGCACCTTACCCATAGAAGAGGGTGATCTAGGCTCAGTATTCTACTTATAGTCTTGTGGGTAGAATACAATACAAATAAGTTAAGTTCTCGTTTATTGTATTAGATTATTACTATTTATATCAGTTTATAATATTGTATCATATTACTTGTATGCAGTTTATGTAGAATTTTAGCTAGTAGTAAAGCAAATTAATTGTAGATAAGGTATAGAAGCCCGGTATTATTCAATTTATTATGTTTCACTGGATCAGTATCTGTATTCTGTATCCCAGATTTATAATATCATCGGTTTGTTAACAGGGCAGTGACCTTCGACCGTATCTTTGGCACGTCGTGCTCCGGTGGCTCGTGCCACGACGAAACTTCCCTCCTGATCAAGCGCGTGGGGGAGCGCGATGAGGGTGTGTACAGATGCCGCGTGCACTACCAGGCATCACCCTCGCTCGATTACGTCATCGAACTTCGATTAGTTGGTGAGATGTTTTTTTAATTAATCAAAATAATCTTAAAATACCTAAACTAATTTAATCGTTTATCAGCCAAATCAAATGAGATATGTTTTATAACTTAACTTACAGGATTATAATATATTCCTTTGGCTAATTTAAAACAAGATTTTGGAAAGATAAAATCAATACATTTTGACATGTGTTTATTGGCGCTTATTAGACAAAACAAAAATTATTAACCATCAAAGTGTTTCCAAAACAAACACATTATTATCAACGAGCTGTTACGTCATCTTTGCGCAGTGAGGTCAATAACCAACAATAGTGAGCAGGCGCACGCGGCGGCACCTTTGGCGGTTTTAGTACCTTAAAATAATAAACATTCGCCGCTTGCTCTGCGATTATCTTACCTTTGCTGTTGACAAAGGTTTTCTCTTGATTCACCATAATTATAAATAACCTTGAACTTGGTCTAATTTTAAACTGGTAATCTGCCTTATGATGCTAAAATAGACATTTTTATTTTTGTAAACTGCATTGACTTGTTTTTTGTAAAGCACATCTTTAGCCTATTTAAGGTTAAAAACCTTAAAAGTAAGAAATCTTAAAATTTTATATATTTTTTATTCAAAGTGTTCTATTACTAATGCTGGTTTAAAAGAAAAGAATTATTCAATTATTTATAAAATATATATGTATTTAATTTATTAATAAGATATTACAGAGCAAGCCATATAGTTTTTGCCTTGCGATGTTAAACCTTAGTTATAAATCTATTATTTATTACTTGAATGGTAAAAAACTGTTGGTGATTCGAAAATTATCTTTATTAAACGCCGAAGTTCTCTAGATTAGGTACGACTCTACAAGCGTAGCAGGTTGTGACATCACATCTTTGACGAGTCATATAGCGTATTTTTTTTTAACAATAATTAACGTTATTTCGATCATGGCATTTTAAAAATGGAAATATCTTTTAGATAGACATTGTTCTAGAATTTATTGCAAATTGTGTCTAATACTGAATGTGATTTTAAATACATAGGTAATCAGTAATTATGTTATACTATTGTTCCAGAATCTCCTGGCAGTCCAAAGATATATAATGAAAACTGTGATGAGATAAGCAGAGGCTATGTGGGACCATTGAGTTTGGGCTCTAACTTGACTCTTATCTGCGAAGTTGATGATAGTAAGAATTTCGCATAATTGTTTTACATTTTATAATGATTTGACTAAATTAATAACTATGAAATTAATAAGTGTATCTAAACAGTTTCAATTATCCACGAATGTTCAAGTATTAAAGTAATATTCAAGCCATAACCTCAGCCAAATTTAAGTCTCTGACTGATGCTAAACAAGGAAGTTCTGAGACAAATAGACACATTTCACTAAACAGTTCATCAATACAATTTATCGACAGATCAACCCGATACTCTCGTATACTGGCGTCGCAACGGAGTTCTAATCGAACGTGCTCATACTGCACAACCAGGGCTACTCCGTGCTGAAGTTCATGTTCAAAACACGACCAGAAGCGAGTTAGACGCGCATTACGAGTGCCTGGCCCAGAATGCGGACGTCACAGACCCATTGTCGGCTAGTCTTGTGGTTAAAATGTATTGTGAGTACCATGCATATAATCTTCTTAAAATTACGACAGATTTCCTCGCCAATTTATTTATACAAGTGGTCGCCAGTCGTCGAAATTCGATCATATTAAATTAATGTCAAAGACTATAAGTACTTCTACAATCACAGATTTCGCCAAAGCTACACTGTTAATTTGACTTGAACAATAAACAAAAGAGTCTGTATGTCCAATACATGGTAGTGTGTCTAATGTTTTTTTTATTGATTTAATGTATTTTTTATGCATAATCAAAAAATATTAGCATTGGTAGTTTCTTCTCTATATAAACTATAAGTGTGCGTAATTTCATACTCCTCCGACGGCGAAATTTTTGTAAAAAGGGGTACAAAGTTTTTGCTTCACGTATTAATATATAGATAATTTATTTATATAAAAAAAGTAATTAAAGAATAGCATGGTAAATTTTAACAACTAACTATACGTCAATACGTCTGTGTAACACAGAAGAGAATAATTTTATCTCTCAGTTACATACATACTATGTATGTATGTCTATCCCTACTTGTTTTAGTTTTTATGCAGGTTGATTAAATCAAACTATTAAGGAAAGGTAAAAATAGCACTGCGAGAGATATTTTATTAAAATATTATATGCACCATTACATTTCGAAGGGAATTTTTTTTGTGTGACAAAAGTCAAAATCAATTGATTTTTGGTGTTGCCAACACAGGTTTACTACATTATTGTTTAACGGTATACAAAAAACATCTTCCCACCAAAATTTATCCATATATACGCAGTAGTATTAGAGAAGAATTTGACTTTATACTGGTATAAAGTCAAATTAGAAGCATTATTCGAAAAACGCGAATAAGACTTGGCGGAAACGGGCCACCGACCACAGTCGTCGGCGCGGTGGCCAGAGACGAGCAGTAGATATGTGTGGCTGGTAGCTCATTAGCGCGTAATATTTAGAGTTGTGTTTGTCGATTATTTCTGTAAAATGCAGTCGTAATAAAGCCAATTGTTAAAAATGGCAACGTCGCTTGAAATAACGTAAAAATTACCGATACGTATAACGTTATACATACGATTTTTAATGTTATATAATACCTAACGTTAAAATCATAAAGTTACCAAGTAACGGTAAAAAAATATACCAGTAATTCGAAAATACCTAATTACCTAGATTTTAAAGGTAATTGATAACGTTGCGTCGTGGTCGGATGCGTTCCTCCGCCATCCATCACATGGCATCTTGGAGACACCATGCTTAGGCCTAATGTACATAAGGTAACAAGAAAAATTACATACATGTACAAAATTATAATGTATCAAGTCTTTATTATACGTGTATACACTGCGATATAGCAGATAAACAACAAGAAATTATTAAATCAATCCTACACTAATACTGGCACTAATTTTGGATGATTTTGAAATAAGTATTTAGACGACTATTTTTACTTTTACTATTTAGCTACTCCGTTATATCTTGATATATAGAGAAGAGGGAAGCTATAAATACTGGCTTAGTTAGGGTAGGACGATGCGCGTCCTAAAAGCCTTATATAATGAGGATACCGAAGACTATGTAATCTGAAGAAGACAAAGTAGAAAAGCGGATATGGAGCTACAAAGTAGACACTCTGAACTCAATCCAGATTTAAAGATAGGATAATGATGATGATGATATTGTTACGAACTTGTAGGATGTAAATTCGAAAATGCCGTTGTAATTATCACAAAGTTTATCAGAAGTACACACACAATTAACAGTTCTTACAAGTATTGTTAATACGACAAAACCAAACCTCAAAACAGAAAATCGTAATCATATAAATCCCATAAAGTACGTCGTTATAAGATACTCGCACCGAAAGTACACTAGATAACACTTCGATCGCAGTCGAAAAACGACTAACTCATTCCCCTGACTGACCTACCTACTAACGTGTCCACCATTCCTTTGAAGTCTTAATTTATAAGCTTTATGGCTTCCATTGAATTTGCATATAATACAAACAAAAGAGATTAGCGCGAACAATAGGTCACTCAAATTCAAAGGGATAATAAAACACATGCAAGGACCGGTTTGCATCAATATTATATAATATTACTCTTACGGCCTATAAGAACAGACAGAGATTAGGAATATTTTAAGTCTACATAC
The DNA here is from genome assembly GCA_019925095.2 of Dendrolimus kikuchii. Lineage (NCBI taxonomy): Eukaryota > Metazoa > Arthropoda > Insecta > Lepidoptera > Lasiocampidae > Dendrolimus > Dendrolimus kikuchii. Next base: position 22,696,553 of record CM034387.1, on the reverse strand, counting down.
ACTTATTCCTTTATTTACTTCTTCTATAAACCTGTTTATACGTATATGCAGAGGCGGCGTAAAACGTGAGCGATGTGGGGCATTGCCTACGCTCTACGACCTTCCTCATATTCCTAGGGGCCAAGCACCTCGAAGCAAGGACGAGTACATTTTTTTGTCGCGTTTAAAAAGTCGAAAATTTTCCGCCGGCGAGTGCGAGTAGTCAATTTCAATTGTTTTTCAAACCCATCTTTTTGCGTTACCAGAGGGCCTTGCAAAATGTATGTTCCGCACAAGAAATTCAAGTCTTGCTCCGCCACTGCTTAAGTGGTTATATACATCTGCAAATGTATATGTTTTTTTTAATCGGCAGACAAACACACATTGTATATCCCCAAACTAAGCAAATTACGCTTGTGTAATGGGTGATATATACAACGGACCACTCTGTGGCCGACTCCAGCCACACAGACCATAGCAAATAACGGAAAGTTCGTTGACGAAATTTACCATACCAGGAATTGAACCCATAACCTCTGCGTTCCAGCGAGCTTGGCCGGCTAAGACTTGCCCGCTCAACCACAGAGGCCGTCAAAAATCAAATTCATTTAGTTATTTCGTATTAGAAGTTTTTAATGAAAGGTTATGATTATTAGGAGCTTCACGACGGCAACTACACCGTGTCGTCTTTGACGTTGGCGCCTTCCTTGAGGAACAGCAAACATGAGCTCATATGCAGGGCACATAACTCCCACCTACCCAATGGTGTCTTCGAAGATAGGGTCATGTTGACTGTTGGATGTACGTATCAAACTTATTTAATGTTTATAGTTTACTTAAAAGTACAGTTGCAATGAAACGTGCGCTCGTCACGCGACTTCGCACGGGTTGTTTATGACTAAGTTTTTTACACCTTGGGTTACATTATTAAAGTTTTAGTAGGATCCCTAATTTGTTCTAGTAATAAATATAGTTGTTAAATATTGATAATTTAGCACACTTTAGCACTAAGAAATCGGTCCAGTAGTATTTGAGTTTATTCGTTACAAACATACAAAAATACAAATCTTTCGTCGTTATAATATTAGTATAGATAATTAGTTCATAGATGATTAGTCGGTAGTAGTCCGTGCAGGATTTGAATTAACGTCTCATTGTAATGACTAATAATGACCGGAGTTTAAATCCTAGATAAGTTTTCGCGACTATTATAGTACCTAGATATACAATTAAAATGGCGTGATTAATTTATTGTCTATTTTTACGTTGAAATAAGTATGATATGAATGTCGCGCTTAAAACCGTTAGATCGTATTTTTCATTAATATACATATTTTGATAATTAACAAGTGCTGACGAAGAAGGAAATCATCTTATGACTACCGATATAATACAACAAATTGTCATGTTACAAGCTTTTATTTAACTTGCAATTGATGTAAGTTCGGGTGGAATCTTGTTAACCAACTTCCCGGTTTCTGAACGAGCTGAAATTTTGCACGCATATGTATATCGCATGACAATGCAATAATATGCTACCATGGAGCTGATCTGATGATGGAGTCGGAAGGCGGTCATAGGAACTCCTATACTAAACAAGATAGACCCGACGTGTTCGGGCTCATTTTACTTGTCTTGGCTAGCACGCTGCTGCTACATGATATCCAGGATCTCAAAAGCTTGTATTTAAAAATATTTTTAAAGAAGCTTAATTAGGTACTATATTTTTTTAAATAAGATGAATTAAATTAAATATTTTATACATTATTTAGATATTAGTACTAATGTAAATAGATAACAAACAAATAATTCAGTTTAGAGATTAGAGTTTAAATAATTTATATATGAATATTGTTAATATCTAATTAAATATACTTTTCGTTAGAATGAAACAGATCAAAGTTCCTAAAATTTCGCAGAAAGCTTCGTATCTCGTAGAAACATTAATGTTTGATTATATCTAATTAGTTCTATTTCACTAAAATTCAATTCTGCGTAAAGGGAAAACAAAAACACCTCAAGAAACATACTCTACATTTATTTACATAATATATTTGTATGGTTTGAAAATCTGTACTATATGTTGATTAACACCTACTTTTAGATCGCCCAATGTGTTTAACTACAAAAGAAGAGACGATAGGCGCCATGCCGCAAGAAGCTGAAACTGTATCCTGCATTGTCGAAGCCAGCCCTGAGCCCTTCCAATTCAGCTGGACCTTCGCGAACTCCAGAACATTGTATACCAGCGTCAAGGTTAGTTTAGCTAATTAATATTGTTGGTTGGATCCCAGATTCATAAATTTCAAACAGAAGTCTTCATTCTACCCTTAATCAATTTATTAATCCCAGTTATTTATTTGCTCTATTCCATTTCGGAATATTGTAATAGTTATTTCTGATATTAGTATGGTAAGTTGGTTTTCGCAAAGATGTAGTCGTGTGTGCTTATCTGTGTGTCATACGACGTTTTTCAACACACTCGCGAGAAAACAATGCCATAGACAAAAATTTAACAATACAATTGGTAACAATACAAACGTAAATATCAGTCGGAAAGTCGCAACAATCTTTGGCGTTTCTAATATGGAAATGGCCCCACGTGCCATTGGTGAAAATTAGAACTACATGTTTCGTCTCATTTTCTCTACAGTATTAAAATGAGACAAATGTATTGACCAAAAGAAGAATGGAAGTTCGATAATTCAGTTTATTTAATTTCGTAATGTGAAACTTCTTGGTGGAATTCTTATCACTATTCTTATATATTTCTTCCATCTACTGCACGTCGTGCGGTTAATATGTATTTAGATGAGAGTACCTATTTATCGCACGTTCCATGGTAAAGAATTTTTAACAAAAAAATCTTTATTATTAGATACATTGTAGCTGCTCGCTGAAATCGTATGTTTGTTACATCGTAACGTCTATTCGATAAAGTTTCCGTGCGACAAGAGTCTCTTACTTACGAGATGGCTAATCGTTTCTTAACGAGATTATTATAAGTACGGTCATTGAAGTATACTCGTTATCGGGTTCGTGCTCCGCACGCCATTGGCGTCGCGGCGCACTTCAGGGTTTGTCCCCTTGAATCCTTTTTCAAGTGGGCCTTACAGGCCCAATCGTAAACTATTCGACAGCGGAAAACATTCAAAGGAGTCTCGAGGCCGATTTGACGAAAACTAAATTGGTATTACATATTTGAAAAATCAATTATTCTTCGGCTAATTTATAAAAAAATATACATCTCCTGTAGATATTATTACACCAAATAATAGTGTAGCTTGTAAGGACCAATTTCTGTGAAGGAATGTCAAACGGCAAACCAAGGATTGGTTTTGAACAAAATGTTCTATTTTATATACAGGATATATAAAATTCTTCTGTTCATATGTACGAGTATGTCACGGAACTCCTCCTAAACGGTTGGACCGATTTTTATTAATGAATGTCCGATAATGTATGTTTGAATTCATATTAGCCCTGTCATAAGGCGAAGGAAGGAACACCGAGGGGTTTTAGTGGGTATCCCTAACTCAAAAGACAATAGTACTTCCTCGGGGTTGCTAGTGCCACCCCAACGTGGCGGACGAAACGCGTAAGTCCGTAATCTGATTTCCCCCTCGGTAAAAAGGGCAGTAAGTTAAAACTAACTCATTTATATTTCACGAATAACGTAAAAACTTAGGCTGTGATAACATTGAGCAAACTTTAGTACAAATCCTTTACTGATTGACTAATCATGATTCCAGACTATCACACTCCTCTACCTCGCCAAAGAAGACTGAAAATGGATATTTTGTTTATAAGCAAATAAATGTTGGTACAATTTCATAAGCCTTTTTCTCTTTGTTAATTCAGAAGGTACTAGGTGAAGACAATCGTTACTCCTCCACATTGACATGGTTACCTCGGAACGGGGATCTTGGCATACTTCATTGTAGGGCTACAAATTCTTTCGGCGAGCAGAAAAGGCCTTGTTCCTTCGCAATCTCTAGTGGAGGACCCCCTTCACCTCCTGAATGCATGGTGCTAAGGTCATTTGGAACGTCCTGGAGGGTGCAATGTAAGAAAGGTAGGATATAGTCTAATTTTGGATAATGCAACAACAAATTTAATCTTTGTATAAGTGTTTGAATTGAATTTGAAAATTTGCTATTTATAGCGTGGAGTGGTGGAAGGCCGCAGACAATACACCTGGAGCTCATGGACGCTAATGGTGCTTTATTAAACAACATGTCTGATCCAGCTGGAGATTTTAACTTGAGTTATATTGATGAGGACCTAAATATGACTGCTGTGGTGTATGCAAGCAGCGTCCGGGGCAGGAGCGAATCCAAGATCATGCACCTTCAGACTATGAAACCTTTAACTGCATCTGGTAATTTTCCTGATAAAATTATTAACACTGTTTAATATATGCTAAAGAAATATTGTAAGAATCGTGAGTTTTTAATCTATCTAGTCAGTTTATATAACTTAAATACAATATGAACGGATAATAAGTCCATCCCACCGAAATAGTGTTCAGCACATTTGTTCACAGATATTTTTTAGGAAATTTTCAGCAGTTCACGTACTCCACCTGTAGATATCGTTTGTCTGCTTACACCAGCAAAACTATGTCTGCGTAACTTTAGTAAGCGTGTCGTACAGTACATTTGTACACAAACATGCTTTCCGCGGGAGCACTCTGGTTTTCAGTTCTTGTTGCCATTGATGATAAAGCCTTGTCTGCAAAGACGTGATGGAGAGATTAACTTATTTCTAGAAGAATTGAAAATAGATCCCTTGTGTGGATTTAAACACATCACACGAATATTTTAAGTACTGACCATCGCTATTGGATCTGTAACCGCTAAACAAGATACAAAATAGCATTTAGCGGTTGTCCACTCCATCATTGCAAAAGGCAATTCGTAATAACACGACCAAAATACACACAGAACAGCTAGACGCCAACAAATCTACACGTACAAATAAATGTTTTCACTCTAGGTGGCGGCGAAAACAAAATTCACGGGCCTGTTCGCTGTCGCGAGTCCATTACTTGAACTAGTGCATGAACAAAAGTTCTTGGCCGTTCGCAAACTTTCCAACAGAAGGGGCGCACTTTTGTGCTGAACAGAGAGTGCTTATATTTTTATAATCGTGCCTTAACGTACACATTTTCATTGCATTGTAATAAAATAACTGTTTATTATCTATATCTACATAATGTATAATATATGTATTTACCCCTCACTTGCCAAGCACTTGAATAATTTTTTATTAAAGTACTGCCGATTTTTGGAAGCAGTGTCAGATCGAGGCTCATCGAATTCTACAGCTCTGTGGGTCGAAGCAGCTGGTGGCATGTTAGCAGTTATTGCCGTAGTCGTTGTAACAGTGGTATGCTTCAAAGCTTCAAAATCTGGTGGAGCCGCAGAACATAACCCAGATCTAGTACCACGATCTGATGGTAAGAATATGTACTACGTTTGCTTTATTACTATCTTTTAGAGGTCTTGATTTTTACAAACATGTAAACCAGTAGATGGGCCATCTGATGTAAAGTTGGCACCGTCGCTTTTGAGCGCCTGTAACTAAGTTACCAAAGCGATACCAGCTTCGAATTAATTTTATAATATGCGTTCAGAAGCATATTATAAAATTAATTCGAAGCTTAATAAATGACCACAAATATAAGCCCTACAGCCCCGCTGAGGTTTTCTTCGTTATCTTCTAGTTTCCCCTAACTCGTTATTGTACACGAAATAAAGGTTCTAGGGAACCGTTGATTAGTTAAGTGTGATTAATATTAATTATATTCTCTTCTTTTATTAATAGAATATCAGTACTCTCTATCCCAAGGCTCAAGCCTGGGTCACCATTTTCTGTTAGGTGCCCATTAGGCTGGCTACAATATATCGCTCGATCAACATACTGATCCGTTTCCAATTTACAAACTTTTAGAACCTATATAAATATCCAAAAATACTTGTTTTTTTTTATAGTTGCGAATTAAAAATTTCAAACTTATGTTGTTCAATTATTTAGTAATATTTGACTTCATTTCATTCTTTCTGTTTCAGGGTCATTTCATCGAGAACCTGACTTTGAGAGGGAGGAGCGTCTGCTGGGCACTACGAACATAACCGTAAATCAATTAGCTACCTGTCAAAATGTAAGAATATTATATATTATCTAGTAAAAATTAATAGTTAACAGTGTCGCAGCGTCGCGTACGTGAGCCAGGAGATACATATACATCAATTTATATAGGTCCGGGCACGCTGAACTCGGATATTGCACGGTGTAGCACAATGAATACATAGATTTATTAGAACGAAGTTCCTTTACGCGGTTTACAGTAGAGTGATATGCCAGGCGACCGTTTTTTATTGATGAATTACTCTAGCCTCGAGTCAGTAGATAGGGTGTCAGCCTAACTGATTACCTAAGAAAGTGTGATCACTTTACCGACGCTTCTGAACATTTGCATTGTAAAAGGTACAACTAATGTGCTACTGGTTTTGAAGAGGGTTGGAAGCTGGACACTGAAGTCGGAATACAACTCAGTGTTGTTATGGTAGCTAGACCAGGAGTGGTAACCATCCAGACGGGCAAGTGCCCTAGCATCTGACTGTAGGTTCTTTTGTTGCCTCTTACGTTCGTCAACTGAAATTAATAGTCTTTTTCCGCCCCTGGAGGTCGAGGTCGGAGAACGGTCTTAAAATTTTAGTCTTATTCATATTGAGTTAGAGTAAGTTTTTAGAGCCTACGAACTTGCGCTAACTCAAAATGAATAACACTGGTAAGTCTGTGCTTCTATGGGCCCACGTTAGTGCTTGTATGGTTGCTTAGGATAATTATCTCATGTATGCCAAGCATTCTAATTATAATATAAACCGTAATAGACCACAGTCATGGTAGCTTTGTCAATAATAAAAATATGTATATGATATTATAATTTTTATGTTGCAGCAATATACGACGTCACCAGTGCCATCGTGCCGTGTAGTCGTCGGTTGTGGACCTCATCAAGCTCAATCCTCATGCCCTGCCACGCAACATTCGTATTACGTCTAAACTGTACTTATCAAGAACTTTGTAGCTAAATGTAAAAAGCTAAAAGCTCATGCACCTTTGCTTATTATTGAAAACAAAACTTATTTATTGTACAAATACTATATTATAATCAAAGTATTTCCAAGCAAATTATTTCAGTAGAATTAGTGTGTAGTCAATGAAGACTTAAACTCTTATTACACTATACTAGTTTAGGGAACCGGTACCTAGGGTAGGTGTGTTCCATCTAAAATATTTACCCTCTTTTTCGTAAATTTTATGAATTTCATTAAATTTAATAGCAGCTATACTACTTTAAATTTCTGACTGATTTATTTAAAAATATGCTTTGAATAATAAAACGTTGATTGAACCTTTTAATTCAGATTTTCTATGGATAACAAGTATAGCCTGGGTGGCGCCAAGTGTGATTGGAGCGCGGGTTATAAGTGAAGGGTGGATTACATTGGATCAGTAACTGGCACCAGCGCTGATGACTGATTTACATTGTTTACATGCAGTCAGTGGTCTTGGTTATTTATTAGTGTACCAACGTTATTGAAGGCAGTAGAGAAAAATGAACTCTCGAAAACGGCAGAATTTAATGCAACTGAATAATTTGTTGAAAATTTTTTCCTATGTACATACTGTTGGTAGAATTAACGGAATTATTAGAAGAATTATCTAGAAAGAAATGACTTTTAGTAAGAATACGGATAGACAATAAAAATAAAGCTAGAGGTTCTGCTTTGTCGTTAAAACAATTAGGAATTGAAGATTCTGCAAATGGCCATTGTTTGAACAACAAAGCAGAATATCAAATCTCGGCTACTTGAATTTCCGATATTGCTGACTTCGTCGTTTACACGAGGCCATTATCACAGGCATCAAAATATTAAATATTATTAATACGGGTATATTAAAGTCAGTAGTGACTTGATAATGCCGTTCTGAATTTAATTCAAATTACACGATGCCATTAAGTCAGTTGACTTCCTTCGAATTCGAAGTTGTCTGGATCAATGTAAATCAGCTTTTACGGTTTTACTGGACGACTATCATTCCTTATTATTTGTAATACTTGCAAAAACTCAGAAGGGTTTTACCTTATGGTAATAAAAGAACAGCAACTGGTCCCTACATTTATAATCAGAGACCTTACGGTTTTAACATATTTAATCCATTGACACTTCATTCTAGACAAGCATTTTTAGAACACCTCGCCATCCCTCCAACAATTTTATAGTATTTAAAACTTAGGAAATTGGCACAACCGATAGCGGATTGAAGTCATATATAAACTATTCTAATTAAAGAGTTATGCATGACAAGAAGTTAATACATTATTGTTTGGATTTTTTTCTTTCTGTATTTATTACTTTACTAGCTTCTACCCGCGACTTCATCCGCCTGAAATAGTTAAAAAACTTCCCGATTCTTCTTTGTTGCTCCGCTCCTATTAGGCCAGCGCTACACTTGACGGAAATTCCGACACCGCACTTTCGCGGCAGTCAATCCGATACTATACATTGCAGTCGCATTGAATATTCAGCGGCAGATTATCAGTCGACTGCCATCGCTTATACGGTGTGGTCGTAATGGATCCGTTAGAAGTGATAGCTATTTATGAGGCATTAGAAGAAGAAAGAAGAAGAGAGCGTAAATATTGGGTTCATCCCTTAAATACTCTTCGACTATAGTGTGATGATATATAGGTATAGCCTATATATAGCCTTCCTTGATAAATGGGCTATCGAACATTCAAAGAATTTTTCTAATCACACCTGTAATTTCTGAGATTAGCGCTTCAAACAAACAAGTGTGATGATATATAGCCTATAGGCTTCTTCGATAAATGGTTATCTAACACTGAAAGAATTAACATACATCAGACCCGTAATTCCTGAGATTAGCGCGTTCAAGCACAAATATAACATAATACAAATAAACAAACTTCAGTTTTATTTATTACTAGCGGCTCCGACAGAGGTTGTCCTGCTCTGAAAAAATTTAATTCTAGGACCCGATCCCAGCGCCACCTACCGGTTCCAATTATGGATTTAAACCATCCGGGGACCCACTCAAACACACAAAAACAAAATCAACAAAATCGGTCCAGGTGATTAGGAGGATTCTAGAATCCGATCTCAACGCCACCTACCGGTTCTAATTGCGAACCTAAACCATCCGGGAACCCCCTCAAACACACAAAAACAAAATCACCAAAATCGGTCCAAGTGATTAGGAGGATTCTAGAAACCGATCTCAGCGCCACCTACAGGTTCCAACGGGATAAAAAGTATCCCATGTCCGTCTCCTGGTTCTAAGCTACCTCCCCACTAATTTTCAGCCAAATCGGTACAGCCGTTCTTGAGTTATAAATAGTGTAACTAACACGACTTTCTTTTATATATATAGATTATAAGATATTATATCACTATGACAATTTACGTTAAACTAAATTAGCACAAAACGTAAATGCATTCTTAGAGTGGCCGAACCTTAGATCATATACAATGGGCCGCAGTGTGTAGTGAAGAACTACTAGTTCTAATTATACTTGAAAAAAAAGCACCATTCCAAGGAATTTAATTTATTATCAAGGATCGTAGATCGTTATCAACAATTACCAGAAAAATGAAACAATGAATTAATTTAATTGCAAAACAACACTGGGTTTTTGCACCAAATATCATTGTGTTATGTATAATAAGCCACATGTATGTATATATAGTTTTGGACGTAGGCTTCATGTAGGTCTCTAAAAGTGTATAGATGTATTCTAACAATAATAAAACAGTTAAATAAAAATACTTTTATAATCGTTTTATTTCATACTAGCGGCCCCGGCAGACGTTGTCTTACCCTGAAATAAAAACTAGAATCCGACTCTCTAATAGATTGTTACACGAGAGGTGACAGTGACCTATTTAGGCATGAGATAGTTTGTGTATTAGGCATGAGGTAGGTGCAGGAGCGTAGCGACGGCGCTAATTGTTCGAGTGCCTAAATAGGTATTTGAATTGAGGTTAACACTGCTTGTCATTTCAAATATAAGAAAGTAAATAGAAATTGATTAGTTAAACAAACTACTACTTCTCTACTGAAATCAGACGTTTAATCCATATCTAAATCTGATGAACTCATTTATTACGTCACATATGGAAAGGCAAGTAATTATTTATCTGTGGCAATCTACCAGCCAGTACCTATTTGTCACTGATGATTGTAAATAGTTAGCACAAATTTATGAAAATTAAATAATAATTTAGTGCAAAGTAATCTATAAGTATAAAATGATGTTACAAAATTGTTGATATTTTTTATTTCAATTTATGCCGCGATTTAACAGTGGCTGTAAAAAAAGATAGGACATGAGTCGCATGTATTTGTTATCTATGGTTTTTTACATTTTTTGACAGCAGTGAAAATCGTTCGAAAAGTATTTTCATCCTTGTCATTAGGCGACTCCAGGCGTAAGAATATGAGAAATGGAAAAATGATTTTACAATACCAGATAATATTGTTATATTTTTAAAATGTAGATATATATGAATTACGTTTAACTCAAATAACATGTTTTAGTATATACCTACCTAATAAGGGTAGTCATTTAACAATAAAAATGTGAGTAGATTTAGACAGTGAAATATAAATTATACAAATTTAATTTTAATAAATTTTTTCTCAATGTTTCCTGTAAATAAGTAAATTAATTTGAATTAAATTGTAGGTTCAATTTAACCTCCTTAGACGAGTAAAATTCTATTGGTCTGTGTATGTTTCTACACTTATACGATTGATTAAGCCTATTAAATAGGTATAAGCCTAATCTCAATAAACTCAAAATTATATTAAATCTATTACATTATATAAAAATATTAAATTTTAAATACGATCCATTTTCCATAACAGTATTTCTTCGAGAAACGTCGCCATTGGCTAGCGGGCTCGAGCACCACGCGACAGCAGCGTTCAGTGTTGCCAAATCTACGACTGTATCACTAGATTTGGGAACTCACTGTTAGTGAATGCAGTTGTTTATATTAAATTATTTTATTTAATAAAAATTATATATAAACTACTTTGTACTCTTGGTCTTGATTGTGTGGAATTTGATTCGCTTGTTTAATAAATCTAATTAACCGGTGATGTCTTAATTTCTTTTTGAAACATTCAATTACATATTTGCTATAAATAAGTTATCTTTGTATTTAAAGCAATTATAATATTCTGTCAAAGAGGCAAGTGAGGTGTGTAAGAATAAGCCTAAATGGCACTCTGTTGTTCGTGCCTATCCCGCGAGGGAACTGGCGTGAAGTTATGTATGTATGTATGTGTATGTATAATATTCTTTCACTTAAAACTAATATGGCTTTAGTTGTAAAGGTTTCTATCCAATCCCTAACCAATGACTATTTTACTTATAAATTTGAGTTGCGTATCTATGTTAAGTGTCGTACACATAAATAAAAATTAAATGTTAAATACTTATAGGCTGTAATCAAAATAATCGACTAAAGAACGAAAAAGAGCAAACACTGTTGTCAAAATTACGATTTTTGCATCAGTATATCGTGATTTTAGCTGGTTCAAATGAAAACCATCATCTGGGTGTGACTTGATGTTGGCTGTTTTTAGCGTAGAAAAGCAATGCTGGAATCATTTTACAGCTTTTAGGGCAAGCTCGATCAGTTCGATACTATGTAATCACAGAAAATCAGCATGAAAGGATTAATCTTGTGCTAATCGTGTTTCACACAATGATTGACGGTTTCGATGGCTTACATTCTCATGCCCTTCAACTCACTGGTAGCGTACCTCTTTCTCATCCTTTGCATCCCATTTCTTGTGTATGATTTCTCTATTCTATCCTTTTCATCCCATCTCTTTTATCTCATCCTAAAGGCTGACAATGCATTGGCCCTGATCCTTGTGTTGGAAACTTCTATATACGATGGTAACTACTTTCTATTTGGTAGGCCTGTTTGATCTGTTTGCCAGCTTGATATTTAAAAATAAATCTTGCTTCTTAGCCAGGGTTTAAACAGAATTAATTTAACGCTTAGCAGACTAGTAAACTTATCAGTTTTTAGCAGGATCTTACAAAACTCGACGCAAGAGGTAACAAGTGCTTAAAATTTAGGCATCTCTTCAGGTGCTGGTACTTAAGACCAAAATCCTAGTACTTCCGACTTAGGATAAATAAACAGGATCGGAGTAAAAACATAAGGATAACATTTTTCAGGTTCCGGAGTCTAGCTTATAATTCTAGTGACTACTGAGTACGCTATCTAGCGAATTTACTGAAGACAGGTTGGCAACACAACCGCAGTACACCATGCGCACGCTTCACGTCCCGCGAAGCGAACAGTCCAGTCAGTTGTCAGTCCAGTTAATGCTTAAACTTTGATAGGTAGTTTCACGTGTGGAAGTGTGTTATTCCTGTGTTAAAAGCCTTTAAATATCTTCAAGTGTACAAACAAATTAAGGTAATTTTTATATTACTTACACATTATTAATAATGAATAAGTTGACATTAGTTCGTAAGCTTAATAATTAAAGTGATCTTATTTTCTGCTCAAGTGATGACCGGTTAGGCAATATTTTAATACATGGGTAGTTTTGAAAGTGCACGTAGCGAATTCCTTATAATTATTTTAAGAGTAAAATAATACAATTGTTTACCGACATTAAGTCACATCTTTTATTGTGATAGATATTAAAGAAAGCTTTTTGCGTAATTCTTTTCATAATAACTCATTTAATCGAGTCATTACCGCCGATTTATCGTAAGCGACGTTTGTTCCTAAATAAATGTTTTGTTGCAAAACTTATTTTAAAATATTATTTAATTTTTACTTTAAGACTCAATTTTACGTTGATTAAATCCTACTGAATTTAAAATTGAATGGCGTAAAACAAAACAAGTGTAAAAAACGAATCGCAAGAAAGTTTCACGGGCAGATTACTATTATTTTATTATACTTATCCAATTTGAAAACCTGCCCGTAAAACTGCAAGTTAAAATTTTGTTGCGATTCGTGTTTCCACTTCTCCGTTGAAGCTTCGCTTCTACTATGTGTTCCAGCATACATTTCGATTTTTCGCAGGTTTACTGCAAATTATGATTTGATTAGGTTAGGTACATTTTAATTAAGGCATTTTTTATTTAAACATATTTTATTTTATCAAATAATAAAACTGAATTCGACTCGGAACCAATAAAACTTCGACAGTCTACTCTAACATTATGCTGCCTCTCATCACGTCTAGTCTAAATTATTGCCGCTCTCCACGCGGCCGTAACGCTTTTTCGTGACAGAAAAATCCTAAGACCCCGTCTATATAGAAGTTTCACTTCAATAATACCTTTAAATAATAGGTATAATATTTAAGCTATTATTTAAGCCGCAAAAAAGTATTAAATATACAAAAGTCGCTTACAATAAAATGTTGTTTTTGGCCGTCTTGCACAAGGAGTCTCTCAATTCGTCTGTATGTTTATTTCTATGTAGGTAGGTTACGCGATTAGGTTAAACTTTAGCATAGTGGTCACTGAATTTTAAGTAGTGGGAGGTGGAGGAGAATGGGTGGGGGGAGTACTTCTCCCTTCTGCAACCCCCATGTCTAAAAGACATGTAGTTTTTGAGATATTAATTTCTTTTGTACATTCGTTTCCTTATATTAGGACGTTGGTGACCTCTCTGTTCTGGCACTCGCCGGCCGCTTCCGCGGCACACTCACTTTACTCGCTCGGCTCGTGCATTTTGGTTTGAAGTCTAACCTAACCTAACCTAAGTCATCGTTCTAGTCGCTGGTCGCGACTTTCGACTAAAGCCCACAGCCATGCGAGCGTGCCATAGCAGCGTCACTGTGTCAGAATCGACTTGTAACCATCGTTGCAATATATAAGGATAAAAAATTATTTTCGTATTTAAAAATTAATAAACTAATTCAAAACTTGTTTACTCAACTCAAAACTAGTTTTAGTGTTCATATATTAAGCGTAAGTGTATTTTTAAACACAAATCACTTTGTTATTAACAAACAAAACAACGAAAGACATAACCTTATTATTATCTAACGTATTTTTGTTTTTCTCATTGTTCATTCAAAAATTGTTTGTGGACCCTAAAAACTTGTTTCCTAACCCAAATGACAAGTTTAATGGTTATATATAAGGCGTATGTTACCCCTAACTCAAATTGCCCTTAATCTCATGTCACACTCTTTCAAAGCGCAGTCCGCGATTATTCCGTCGATTGGGAACGATTTTTTTATTGTTCGATAGGGTATACTCGAGTTGGTCCCATTGTCACTATGTCAGGATCTGATTTGTGGATCCCAGGGAAATCGAGAGCAGCATTGGAATATTATAGGCACGTCCAAATGTGTTTCATATATATTTTGTTTATAAAGTTATTCAAGTATTTCTGTAACTGAAAACTAGAAAATAAAAAACTTTTAAACAAAAAACAAAATCGACTTCAGAAATAAATAAAAAGAAAAATATTTTTTGCTATAAGATTTTGTTTCGCAGGCGGTTAAAAAAGATAAAACACTTAAATATTTTCTACTACATCCTTTTCTTTTTTTTTTTTACAAGGGGGAAATCCATTTGCGGTCCCCCCGCCGGGGGGACTTCGGCGGGGGAGTGTGAGACTCGCCGGCTAGAGGAGCCGGAATACCCACAGAAACCCCTTGGTGCCACCTGACGCCATGAGCCGGGGTCACGGGATATGCGTGAGCTTTTCTTCCGCGACCCCGGCTGGCGTGGGCCCACCCCAGAAGTGGGGCAGGCCTCTCCGTACTCTTGTCTGAGAGGGGCGCGCGCGGGCATCGACGCGCCCCCTACACGTCGGCTTTAGATGCGGGTGACGGCGTTATAGCCTCCCCTGACCGTCACCCGCGCCGCGCTTTCATGGCGGCCGGAGGTCCGTATTCCTCCGGCGCCGAGACCGGTTATTGCGGCGGGAGAGGAGCGCGGCTGCTCGCTCTCTCTCCCGCTCCGCCGCCTCCTTTGCGGACATAACGGCCTCGCAAAAGGAGGCGACGGCGTCCCACTCAGGTTAGCCCCCGACCATGGCCTGGACCACGGCCGGGAGCGACAGGTCTGGTCCGATGTTTGCGCCGAGGACACGGCGCTCCTCGTCCCAGGCTGGACACTCTTGGTTCTACTACATCCTGAGATTGGTGCGAAGTAAAACATAAAATACCTACAACAATATATCACCGATCTCAAGTTGTTGTGGAAAAGTAGGTATTTTATGCTTTTTAACCGCCTTAGAAACAAGATTTGCTTTGCCTTTAAGTTAGTTTTTGAGTCTGTTTTTTTTCTTGTTAAAACGTTTTTTATTCATTAATAATAAGAAAAAATATTTCCAATCTAATTACTATTAGGATTAGAATGATGCTCAGCGATATATAATATGTATGCATAAGTACACACTACAGGTATTACTTAATACGAAAAAATAAGGTGTAGGAAAGCCATTATTTATAGGTATTGTTACGAGTTGCGGGACTCGAATTAAATTGCCGTTAGAATTATTATAGAGTTTATTAGAACTATACAAACACGTATAACACAGGTACAAATATAACCGAACACAACAAATCCAAACGTAATGCAGAAGAGGTCGTAATTCAATAAAACGCGCAAAGTCCGTCACTATTAGATTCCCGATTGTATACACGTCACGCCTTCCTTGACCGAGGTTCTCGCTCGACTGCCCCCTCCATCAAACCGTCGTTTTATACCTCACAAATACAAATATGCCCGTATCGTAGTCGACGTAATCCGCAACACCTGGCTAATGATTTGCCGTAACGATTACTATAGAACAATAGGCTGTTCTCTAGAAACGTATGCCAATAAATAAGCAAAAAAAAGAAGACGATCATAAAAGAATTACAATTAGTTCAAATGCCGACAAGTAATAAAATGTGTTTTTACAGATATGCAGGTGGAATTTGTTTTTGTCAGAACCTAAGTTGTAACAGTATTTTAGTAAAATTGTAATTACCTATGTCCTGGCGAAGGCGGTTTTCTTTGGCTTGGCGATTGAAAGAGAAATGTTAAAACGTATCTTAATGTGAAATAACTATAAGTTTCTCCCCTCCCCGATATACACCGAGACAAGTAATTGAGATACTAGTGGCGTGGAATTCATACAACTTCATTCCCCATAGCCTACTCTTAAGAATCTAGCGAAGTGACCAAAGGGTCGAAAACGCCATGCATTAATTATACGTGCATATATTATTTCTTTATTAGAATGTCTTGGTTTTGGACCACGTTCACGACCGCGAATTTTCCCGTACCACTTGTTCATATATCATCAAAAAATCTAGTGGAACGCATTATGGAGCATTGATGTCACTAACGACGAAATACACAATGTCATTGGTTGATTTGAAAATCGCGCCTTTTCAATGTCAATCGTTAAAGAGAATTAATTCTCTTTGTCAACGCCCAATTCAACTCAGCTGCTGACATGGGTCGATCGAATTCCAATTTGATTTTTAAAATTATAAAGCAAATTTAATGGAATAAAATGTGTGATATTTTTGGTCTTGGGAATCTCGCGGGAATTTTCCCGGTAGCGGTTTGTAGTTGTGGGTGCGTAAAAATTAGCTTATTCCGATAGTGTTTACTACAACAATAGCTTACATTCGTTTTTAAATACATCGGTATTTCGTGTCCCGGGAATCCCGCGGGCATCTCAAGTCAAGTGTGGACGACGAAAGTCTTTTAAATACCGTCAAAAACCAGACCACAGCCGATGCTCAATAATCTACATGTTAGCAGAGCGTGGTGTTTCGTGGAAACAATCTGTCCTAATTGGATAAATTGGACCCAGATTCAGCGTAATGTTGGTAAAATATTCTTGTGCTCTGTAGTATCTTTAATAACTTAAAATTGTTCTGTTTACGTTACGTAGATTAACAACAACTCAAGCTTGCCGATAATGCGGAGACGCGTTGAACAACTGGGTCGCTGCGAGTCGGCATGTCATTTACCGCACTTGGTCCTCTACGGTTAACATTTACTTTCTAATGGCAAACATTTTACCGAAATGTCCCTGAATTTTTCCATTTCCGCATTTAACGCCCGTCTCTCGCATCATCATCATGTACATATACGCGTATTTACACACACAGGCGCGAACACGCACGCACGCATGCACTCACGCACGCACGCACGCGCACACACACACACACACACACACACACACACACACGCACACACACGCACACGCACACACACACACACACACACACACACACACACACACACACACACACACACACATATATATATATATATAAATAATTAAAACTGATAAGTTGGTTTGTAAAAACCTTAGCCAAATAACTTCGTAATATAATATGGATAAACGTACAATATATACATTACAACTATATATATATATATATATATATATATATATATATATATATATATAATAAAATTGTAGAGGTCGAATTTCTGTACAATGAAAAAAAATGCTAAAGACCGAGTCAGGATGTAAGAAGTGAAATAGAACTAATTTAAATTTTTTTAGTCTTTTGTTTCTTTGTGCGTCTGTTTGTACCGGCTAATCTCCGAAACGACTGGACCAATTTAAATGAAATGTTGTATGGTGGTAGCTTATATCACTGGTCAACATATAGGATACTTTTGATCCCGAAAAATTAAAGGGTTCCCGTGGGATTGTTAAAAATTAGAAATAAGAATTAGAGTAAGCTAGTGCACATCTGAAAAACTATTGTTTCCTTCATCTGGCATAATTTTATAGTTATTGAATGTTTCACGCAGATGTAGCGATAGGTTTGTGATGTTATTTGTGATGCGATGTTGTCATAACTGATAACGTTAAATGTGTGTTCAGCCTTAACTTTTTGTTTCTGAACCGATTTGGCTCTTTTTTTTTGCGTTCAATTTCGTATAGCTTCAAAATGGTCCTATATAAATTTCATTGGCATTACACGTTCCGAAGATATAGCAGAAATTCCTTAAAATCAAATAGAAAACGTTGTAAAGATTGGCGTTTATATTTTTTTTTTTCTGAACCGATTTTGATCGTTCTGCTTGGGTTGGATTCAGTATACCTTCAAAGTGGTTTGATATAACTTTTATTACTATCAGATCTTGAATTCCAAGATATAGCAATAAATTCCATAAAATCAGATAAAAATGTGTAGTTCTTGAGATACTTCATCCATAGCCAAGTTGTTTCGGAACCGATTTTGATCATTATTTTTGCGTTGGATTACCATATACGCAACTTGAAAATTGAAAAATAAAATCTAAAAGAAAAGAAACCGGTTTCAATAGTAACTAAAAAGTATAATATTTTCGTGACATCGGTCCCAAGTAAAACATACTCGTAAAAAAACAGTAACAAATTTGTAAAATGCACCGACTTCAAGTGGTAGAAAATATTTATTTTATGCTTCTTATGCGGTGCGGTTTTTGTACTACCCCACGGGAACTCTTTAATTTTTTGGAATCAAAAGTATCCTAAATATGTTGACCAGGGATATAAACTACCACCATACAAAATTTCATTTAAATCGGTCGGAATTGAAACTTCTTTAGAATCGTTATGATTTGAAACTCGATGAAACGAAAAAGCAGCACTAAAAAGAGATTATGATAACATTAATGTATAGGACTAAGCCTGCGAGAGAATGAGATCGAATACGTTATATTGAATAATTTAAACACTAGACGCATACAGATAGAGTTGGAAATGGTGAAGTTTTTTGGCAATTCTCATCCGTGCAGGAACGGAGAAAGAATACAATTTCTTGCGGCCGGTTCGCCTGTCGTAAGAGGCAACAAAACAACCTACGGCCAGGTGGTAGGGTATTTACTCCACTGGATGGCGACCACCCCTGGTCTAGAGTATTCCGCCATAACAACCTTGTGTTGTGTTCCGGCATTAGTGACCAGGTTCCAGTCTCCCTTAAGAGAGCAGCAGCGCATTTGTACCACCTTTGGTGTTCCAAATGTCCATAGGCAATGGTAACCGCTTTCCATCAAGTGGGCCGTGTGTCTGTCTGCTGAACTCCTGCAATAAAAAAAAAATAATAATACTTCAAATTTCGTGTTTTTAAGCTTAAATGTATTATAACGATATAAAGTATGAAATGTGACGTCACGAAATTTAGAATCCCTCCCACACCTTGTCACACTTTGTTTCACTTCTACTGCGTGTGAACTGCACACACACACACACACTTTTTTTGTTTGAAATTGTTTATAACTCCTGTAATTTTGTACTAGCGGAGGGTGATGTCAGGAGCCTTAAGAACAGACGAGCGTGCATGACAAGAGTTATGAATGTCAAAGAGGCAAGTGAGGTGTGTAAGAATGGGCCTAAATGGCGCTCTGTTGTTCGTGCCTACCCCGCAAGGGAACTGGCGTGAAGTTATGTATGTATGTAATTTTATTTGTAAGTAATGCTGGAATTTATTGTAACAGGTCTGCGTCACTATTATTTGTTAGCAACATTTTAGAAACTGCAAATGTTTAACCACACAGACTTATAGACTTGATAAAATGTATTTTTAAAGAATTTTTCCATTGAACTATTTTGCGCTCACGGCTCATCAGCAATGGAATACAGTGTTTGTGAGTGAAAGTGATGTTAAAAAAACAGGGCCGCATGGTTAAATTGTATACACAGACTGGATTTTCCAAGTTGAACAATTAGTTTTCGAGGTGAGAAAGAAAACTCATTGTATACAGTATATTCGGGTCGAGTGTGTTACTGTACTGAGAACATTAACATTTATAACAAATAAAACATAATCTAATTAACTTAATAAAGTTTATATTTTTAAAGGTGCTTATCTAAGAGTTACTTAGGCCGTGGGTTTTGTCTGTATGTCGTACGCGGCCGATTCAGATGCTTTGCCCCCAGGCGGAAATAACCGAATGTTGCTTGGACACTGTCTCGTTTATACACTACGCGAATATTGTGCTGCTGTGATACCTGCGATTAATGTTTATATTTAGGTTGTGACCGAATACGTCTTATTTAAAGCATTAAAAATAAAGCCGTTAACGAATAGTCGCATTAGTGTTTAAACATACGTTATCAGTCAATATTCGACATCATTAATAATGCCACATTCCCAAAAATTGCTTTAAACCCTTTACTATATCTGCATGAAACGGCGTATATCTGTTACATAATCGCAGATACCGTCATCATTAAATAAATATAAATATCAGTCCAAATAAACTTACATCCATTTAACTTTTTACATGAATTTGAATGTTGCGACAAAGTCACTTGCGATAGTGTTATAGTGGCCCAATGCCCGTTTTTTATAACGTTAAAAATAACGCTGTTGACGGATACCTACATTAGTATGTATACAACACACGTTATCTGTCAATATTTCACGTCATACATAATTAATAACAACATCGTATCTCAAATTCCGCATTAAATCCCTCGCTACATCAACCTGAAACGTTCAATAACTATAACATTACCCCAGATGAAGCAGTGGCATAACGTTGACATTAGTAGGTTTTTTTATCATCTGTCTCACCGCCTGTAGTCGATGAAGACAGAATAATAATGTTCGGGATCGATCTCTCTTGCTCAGCGCGTACGGAGGTTACCCAAGGTATATACGCCGCGTATATACGCGGATATTGAATTAAAACATCAACCGATGGTCTGCATGGTGTACAAGTTGTGGATTGATGAAAACCTGCTTTTAATACACATAGTTACCGAGAAGAAATATAAAATTGTAGTGTTTTGTATGACGCTTCAGAAAAATTATACAAAAATTACGTACATAGACACAAAATATAAAAGGAAATAAATGAAACTCCGGATGTTGATGATGATGGATCAGCTAACATACATTGATAAAATTGGTCGCCGCGACGTCGTCCGCGTGGAATTTGCTTTCAAAACCCTCCGATTTTGAAACATTCTGCATTGGTGCTCCGCTTCTATTGGTCTTAGCGTGATGATATATAGCCTATATATAGGCTATATATAGAATCATCGAACGCTCATTAAGGCTATAGCCTTCTCGATAAATGGGCTATCCAACACTGAAAGAATATTTCAAATCAGACCAGTAATTCCTGAGATTAGCGCGTTCAATCAAACAATATTAGTGTATTTGGCTACAACACTAATACTTACATTTTAAATATCGCGATATCTTGAATGAAACGTCCGAATTGAATAATTCAAAAAGTTCTAGAAAGGTATTGAATTCGTCTTGAATACGAGTAATTTATTTTGATAAGGATTAATACCAAGGTACAAAATAAAGAGTTTTTGAAGCGACGGCATTTTAATTATTTAAAAAAAAGAAAACACTTATTGTGATATAAACTACTAACTATTGTATAGTTAGACATATGGTTACGCGATATTTTTTTGTAGACAATTATATGTTCTGCAAAGTGGTAGTACATTGTTTTGTTCTATAATCAATAGTTTTCGCAGCGCACGCCGTGTAAGGATTTTTTTGGGTAATTTTTTTACACCTTGGGTTACATTATTGGCCTTTTAGTAAGGATCCCTAATTTTTTTGAAAATATAATATAGCCTTCCTCGATAAATGTACTATTCAACACTGAAATAAATTTTCAAATCGGACCCGCGGTTCCTGAGATTAGCGTGTTTAAACAAACAAACTCTTCAGCTTTATAATATTAGTATAGATATAAAGTAACTTGTGGTTCAGTGTTTTTAGATTTTAAAGATAAAGTCGAAATCAATATTACCAATCAAAATTATAAAATTAAACATAACATAATAATTAATCTTAACTGCGATCACAATAATATCAATAATTAGCTACCTATTTTAGAATGCTACTCAGTTTTATTATTATATAATATGACAGACTACCGAATCTATAAAATGGATAGCACAACAATCACAATAATTATTATTCATAATATTTATACTCTTTAGTTTTTAAACAAACAATCAGTTTTTGGTTTTAAAAAACGATCTTAGGAAACAAATTGTGTTGATTGTCTCATCTGCTAATCGACTTCTTTTAAAACTACAAATATAGCTGCGGCCGAGAAGGTTCTCTCAGCTTCTATACTTATCGCCTTAATTGTCAACAAATAATCATGAATAGCAGACAAGTATTCTCCTCAAACTCCTTAACTATCAAATGCCATCATTTTCTTCTTTAGTATTTTATCAAAAAACTTATTTTTACAGTTTGTATTGTATAAGAGGCTAAGTCTTGCTGGATCTGTAATTGTAATTCTGTCTGTAATATTAAGTCTTTTTTCAGTGATTGTGAATCTAAGTTCTTCTCTACTATTTCTTCCACGAGTTCCACACTATCTTGGCTAATTCTTTCCAAGATTTTTTCATTTCTAGTCGCATGTCTTTTTTCTTTGGTAAATGTATTATCAGCGTCAAAAGACTCGCACGCACAAGCACTACGCGTTTAAAGTAACTATTCGTGCAACGGGTGATTATTTTGCCAAACTAATCTCGCGTTGCCGATTGTCACCGGATCCAGTATGTTTGTACCGGATCCGCTAAGTGCATATTGATGCCGGATCCGCCGGATTACCGGATCCGGTTTTCCGGATTGCAATCCCTAGTTGTGAGGTGTTTTTGTGTATGCTTCATTCGCCGTTTCATTGATATAAAATGAAACGGCGTTTATGTGATACATTTAAATTATACTTATAATTGATGTGTAACAATGTTATCAATAAAATTATTTTTAATTTCTGATATAATCTGAACAAATAAACAAAGTATCTAACTCGAAAATATTACTTAAGCTTATACTTATTATAATATTACTTATTATTACTCTCGTAGAGTTTCAAACAAATTCGGCTTTATGTATTAAACAGGGGGAACTGTATAACTATATAAGATGTACTCTTTTTTCATGCTGTAACTGAATATTAATCTCAGGCAGGCTGCGCACTGGAAAACCTGACTTTGGCATCCAGTTCCACCACATATGATGGTTCCTCATTGAATCTCACGTACTAAACGGTCAATAATTTCTGGCTTCAGCAGGTATTAACATACGCACGGTCAACCCTGGTGATTTTCTATCACGTCTGAATTTGTTGTATGTCTGAGATTCCGCTAAGAATTGCATTTTTTTTTGTAATCTGCGACATAATCTACTATACCTCTAATTTAAGACTCTAATTTTGCTAAAATCCCAGAATTGTGCTGAGTCTGCATCACTGTGGTTGACTACTTGTTAAAATTGACTTCTTAACATAATGGTTGTCACAGCCAGGTTGCCTAATCTTGCGGCCTACCTTAAAAGTTACCGAATCCCATTTGCAAAAATATTTTTGAATAATATCGTTAATTAAGGCTCATTATTGCTTTGTGTTGCATTGACGAAACTATCTAATCATCTAGCCTAGCTAGCGCCGTGGGGTAAACCCGGCGGGGACGTGTGGTATTCTCCACGTTAGGGTGTACTAGTACACCCGAAAGAGTACTATTGCCACTAAAGTTAGGGTTACCCACTAAAACCCCTCGGTATTGTTTCCTTCGCCTTATGCCAGGGCTCCGGGAAAGCGGATGCTCACTCACACCCTCTGCATGCCCAGGCAGACGTTTAGCACCGCATTTTAACACAATCAAATAAAATAACATTTATAAGGTAACGAAGAAATCATTTATAAACAAAAATCCAATCAGAATTTATCTAAAAATCCTCAAAACTTGCAATACTAGTTAGTATTGGTTACTTTTATTTTTCAATACGTTCGGTGATGACGCAATACATTTTGTCCATCATAATATGTCAGAGGTCATGAGGTCACTTTCGATGTTCAGTAATCGTATTGCAGAAACCAGTAGCAAGCTTTATAATGCACTTGACTATTTGCTATCTTTTCTACTGCATTAAATACGAGTAACAAAGAAATTGAAGTTGTTAAAAATGAAGGAAAATTTTAAAAATCCTTGACATTTGACACATAAAGGCATTTAGTTATATATTATTTACATATATTAACAGACGCTCATTCGTATGCATTATGCATGTATACGGGTATATAAATAGTAATATATTATATTGAGGTGTCTATTTGTGATTTCAAAATAAATTCTAACATTTGATTAAGAACTTTATACGATAACTAACCATAAATCTAACCATTTTTAGTCTTTTTTTACTTCTCAGTCTATCAGAATGCTTTTATTACATTAATGTACTCTATGATCAGAACGTTTGTTTCAAATAGGTTGTTAAACTGTTCAAAGAATTTCAAAGAAAATATTAGAATTTGAGACAGAAATCTTGTCTTAAATTTAAGGATATGTTTAATTTTGATATCTAGCGGGGTGCATATGATACTAATAAAAATATATGAACTAAAGATTAAACTTAGAAATACTCAGTGACTGATCAATCTCGTTTGATCTCTGATATTGTCTGATATGATATTGTCGTATGAAGCTTTTAGTTCAACTTTGATTTCCTGCCTATGTCATTCTCAACAACGAATTCACGGGCTCAAGTAGTTGTACAAGTTGAAAGTAGGCTGTCTAAATATTGTTTGCACACGATGAAAGTGGAATCGAACCGCTTCGTAGGCATTCGTCCTCTGATTCAACGAGAAGGAAATTGTAGGATCAGATGACATAATGAAAGTTATTTATTTCATTAGAAGAAATGACCATATTTATATTACAATAAACGATATAAGAGTAGTTCCTTAAAGTATGATGATTTTACTAGTTTTAAAACTAGTATAAACACAATGGTACTTTTGAGGCTAGTATCTTCTGATAAGTGACATAATAAATGTTTAGTGCTAAGTTTGGACATGGGCATTTTAGTGCGTGAATGCATTATTAATGTGCTTTAATATTTTTACCGGACACGTATACAAATCATGCCGCTCCTAACAGAATAATACACGTATAGATGTATTTATATTAGAAGTCGGCGGGTGAAAGCGTAATTTTTCCTTTTCTGTGTTTTAACCAGTTAAACTTTTTTTGAAGAATGTCGGACTACGCAACGATAAAGGAGCAGTGTTTACAGAAGCGTGTGCTGTGGGAAGATCCTGATTTTCCGCCTGTGATGAGCTCCATTTTTTACCACCAGGTCCCGCCTTTCCGGTTCGAATGGAAACGTCCAAAGGTAACATTTTATTTAATTAATTTTACTATATCACTAGTTTTTTTTATTGCATGAAAACAGCAGACGGGCACACGGCCCACCTGATGGAAAGCGGTTACCATCGTCTATAGACGTTTAAAACACCAAAGGTGCTATAAATGCGTTGCTGTTCTCTAAAGGGAGTCTGGATCCTGGTTACTAATGGCGGAACAACTTAAGGTTGTTATGGCGGCATACTGTAGACCAGGGGTGGCAGTCGTCTAGACGAGAAATTGTATTATTTCTGCGTTCCTGCACGGATACAATTAGTACAGTCTATTTAGGTATCCACAACAATGTTTACGTCGTCAGCTAATCGCAGTCCTCTGCTGGACGTAGGTCTTCCCAAGTCGGCGCTACTCATTCCTTTCCTCCGACTTCCTCATCGAGCGCCTACGCGTCTTGCGCCGGCCGTCGTCCATCGGGCTGGAGGGCGTCCAACACTACGTGTACCAAGACGCGGTCTTCACTCCAGGACTCATCTGCTCCATTGGCTATTGGTCCTGCGACAGACACTGCCACTTGAACATGCTAATTTTGCAAGCTATCTCGGTTATCTTGGTTTTTTTACGGATACCCTCATTTCTAATTATATCCATTGAGTTGTCCGTTATTAACAACTCACTCACAACATAATTATAAGTGTAATTTATATTAAAATAATTTAAGTAGGTCGCAATACCAGCATATTGCTTTACTTGAACCCTAGGGTCTAATAGCACACTAGGTAGACAAGCAAGTGAATTGTTTGGCAATTAATCAATTATATTGTCTATGATAATAATAAAATTGTTAGAGGTGTCGAGTTTGTCAGGAGAGGGGCAGTCCGTAGAAAGTCGGGGTCGCGGGGAAGTCTCGTGCACCCGCGTCCCGGGGCCCCGACATATGGCGACAGGACACCAAGGGGTTTTAGTGGGTATTCCGACCGACCAACTGGCCGGCGCGGGAGTCCCACACTGTGGGTTTCCACAAACGGATTTCCCCTTGTAAAAAAGGGGTCGAGTTTATACAGTGAATGCAAAAATGGAAATAATTTGGATGCAATTTTTAGAACTCTTGTCTCTCTGTTAGACAGTCACGTGAAAATTGCCGAACTAATTTAATTAAAACACGACACAGTGGTAGCTTATATTGCGGGTCAACACTTATAAATGTCCCACTGCGGGGCTCGAATCTCCCCCCACTGAGAACGGACAGTATACCTGCCACGCTTGTCCAAGGCGGCTTGGCCGGTTTGGCAAAACCGATATCTTAATGTGCAGGGTTCATCACGATGTTTTTCTTTCCCGTTGTTGGCACGTGGTAATTGTAACAAATGCTCATTAGGTCATATAGTCAAATAACACTTGGTATACTTTTTATCTCGATAAATGACTTTGTTTTCGCCGAGTGGACGAATATAACAAAAAAGGTGACCCTGCGGCCGCATTTTTATTCGTATATACAGTCGTTGCAATTAACTAGCATATTATATTACCTACTATTATTATAGATATAGACTAGCTGTACCCGGCAAACTTCGTACCGCCTCAGAATCAATAAACAAAAAACGTTGATTTCTGAACGACGGGACGAACATCAAACGTTTGACATTCAAAACCAAAAAAATGAAAAACTTAACTTTTAAATTTAATTGATTTCTAAACGACGGGACGAACATCAAATGTTTGACAGAATTGTTTCTAAGGGAAAGCGAAATTGTTGTTTTTACTATATCCCAAGCATTTTTCTCATATTTACTCACCTTTCAAACCTTCCCTGGACTTCAATAAATAATTCCAAACCAAAATCAGCCAGTCCAGCCGTTCTCGAGTTTTAGGGAGACTAACGAACAGCAATTGTATTATATATATATATAGATATTATATAAATAACCATTTTCTTAAGGTTTAGAATGTATACGTTTACTTAAATTATAAAAATAGTTTACAACTGACCTTGGCATATCTTTTACACTTCGATGACGTGCAAACAATCGAATCTTGAATTGGTTACACCGTTGATTCAAGATTAAAATAAATAAATAAGAGTAATAGTAAATTGTTACATGAGAGGTAAAAGTGATCTATATAGGCATGGTTTGGCGCTCGAGCGTAGTGAGGGCCCAAATAGTTTGAGTACCTAAATAGGCCTTTCGCCCGAGCTTAATACTCTGCTTTTCATTTCGAATATGAGGAAAGTAAATAAAAACTGATTAGTGAAAAAAAACAACTACTTAAATGAAATCAGGTGTTATATCCATATCTAAATCTCATACGTCACATATGAAATGTCAAGTAAATCTTTTTCTTTGTAGCATTCTACCAGCCAGCATTTTTTTGTCACTAGTGATAGTAAATATTTAGCTTATTTATGTAAATTAAATAATAATTTAGTGAAAATTATTAAATAAATATAAAATAATGTTACAATATTATTGATATTTTTTTTATTACAATTTATGCCGAGATTTAATAGTGAAGGGAATATAAATTAAAATTATTTTAAAAGTTCGAGTAAGAAGAGAAATCTTTGAGAGGTTTTACATAGTCTACCTGAAAAATAAACATAATCAAATGAAAACTAATATTAAGTTGCAAAGTTACCAAAAGGTTGGCCTGTACTTGGGGCAACGCATGGGCGTTTCCAACCGACCGCGATTTGGGACTCTATTGGTAATTTTTTATATATTATAGATTATACGATTTCCAATTTTATTTACGAAATTGTATTTAACTTTTTCCACATGTCCGTTGCGATTCATTTTTCCACTTATCCGTTGCAATTCGTTTTTCTACTTGTCCGTTGCGATTCGTTTTTCCACTTATCCGTTGCCATTTATTTTTCCACTTGTCCGTTGCGATTCGTTTTTCTACTTATCCGTTGCCATTCATTTTTCCACTTGTCCGTTGAAGTTTTTCCACTTATCCGTTGCCATTCGTTTTTCCACTTGACCGTTGAAGTTTTTCCACTTGTCCGTTGCGATTCGTTTTTCTACTTATCAGTTGCCATTCGTGTTTCCACTTGTCCGTTGAAGTTTCACTTCTACTATGCGTTCCGGCACACATTTCGATTTTTGATTGTTTTTTTGACGTTCTCTGTGGTTGAGAGGACTAAGTCATCCTGTGAGCTCCCTGGAAGGCAGAGGCTGCGGGTTCGATTCCTGGCATGGTAAATTGCGTTAATGAACCTTCTGTTATTTACTATGGTCTGTGAGTCTGGGATCGGCCCAGGGTATGTGGTCTGTTGTGTGTTAAACTTAACACAAGTAACTTGCTTAGCTTGGGGATATACAACGTATGTGTTTGTCTGCCGATTTAAAAAAGAAATAAAATTATAAAAAAGAACTCATTTAGTATTATGATTGAAAATGAATAATAAAGAATGAATCAGCCATTGTTTATGCCTAATATGAGTTAAAAATATATGTTTTAAATATCGAGAGTTTGATTAAACACTTCAATCGAGTTTTTCTATAATTTTTATTTTTATCAAAAAACCAATTGGACTTCGAAAGTAACAACTCGGAAAACAAGTATAACAAAAAACAACAACAAATTTCCAAAGTATAATTTATAAATAATTAAGTAACTTTTATGTTTTACTTCGCACTGATTTCAAGATGTTGCATAAAATATTTATTTTTTGTTTTTTAGTTTTATGAAGTTGGTTGCGTTTTGTTATAATTTTTATTTGGTGACATAAATGTTGAAATAGCTTTAGAAGAAAAAATGAATCATGTTGTACGTGCCTATAATTTTCGAGGGTTGCTCTAGATTTTCCTGGGATCCACTCATGACCCTATTTTGATGACAGTCGAAACACGTGTTTATGTAAAAAATAATTTAAAAATCGGAATCATACAGTCCCATCGAGAACTAACTCCTTTTTTAAGTCGGTTAAAAACAAAAACGGATAGATGGTGCCACCTGTGTTGTTAAGAGTGTGTCATGAGTTACGTTTTTTACCGGATAATTGTCTTATTACCTATTCTTCTTCCATGACTTATGTTCGAACTTTTGAAAACGTTCTCACCATACATCAACTTTCTGAATATAAGGTACATTACATTACTACACACCAATATAAGTTCTAACTTACTTTTACTAATAGATATAATAAAGTTAAAGACATTGTTTATTTCATACTGCTAATTTTAAAAACTATTAGAAATCAATATAAAAATACTAGTACTTTCCATCGGTTACGCCGTGGTTCTATCTGGTACGTATTTTACTTAGATTCAAACTTAATTAGATTTTATATATCGTGCGCAAAGCCGCGGGCTAAAGCTAATATACATACATACATAACTTCACGCCAGTTCCCTTGCGGGATAGGCACGAACAACAGAGCGCCATTTAGGCTTATTCTTACACACCTCACTTGCTTCTTTGACATTCATAACTCTTGTCATGCACGCTCGTCTGTTCTTAAGGCTCCTGACATCACCTTCTGCTAGTACACGATCAATTTGATCATGGAAGGTGTGCTAATATATATATATATATATATATATATATATATATATATATATATATATATATATAATATATATTCGAATTAAAATGCCGTTAGTATAGAGTTTATTAGAACTATACAAATACGTGTAACACAGGTACATAACCGAACACAACAAGTCCAAACGTAATGCAGAAAGTCATAATTCAATAAAATGCGCAAAATCCGTCACTTATTAGATTCCCGATTGTAGTACACACGTCTCGCTTCGCTGGTGGTTCTCGCTCGACTAACTCTCCCCTCCATCAGGTCCTTGTTTTATACTGCACAAATGCAATATATCCGCCCGGCAGCGTGAACCGAATTTCCTACAATCAGCTTGTACTTTAAATCCGCTGGCTAATAATTACAACACAACAATAAGCTGTATGCCAGTAAGTAAACAAAAGAAGACGACGGTGTAAATGTGCTTTGTTTCAGATATGCAGGTGGATTTTGTGTTTGTCGGGACCTGAGTTGTAACAATATAAAACTTCCTAGAAAAGTTATCTAACTGATGCTGAAAATTATAACCGCTTAAAAATTCGTTGCGTGGTTTACGACTTAGCGGAGATAAAGACAGACGCGGAAAGCGTTTTTGTACTATACTATGTAAATGATAAACCGTTTAATGAGGAAGCTTATAAGGTCATATCACGATGTGACTCAGAGGAGCGGAGCTAGTCTTGTTTAAACTTACTAATCTTAGTTTCTATCTTTTGGATATAAATTATAAAATCAGTTAATTTTTTTACGTATTAAGGTATTAGGTATATACAACAAAATTGTATCGAACTCCGTGATAAAGCGTTCTAAGCCTTTGACCGCTTAGGGCAGTGGACCACAAAGTTCTTGGTTTCCATTCCTGGTATGGTAAATTGCGTAAACAAACTTTCCGTTATTTACTACTTTCTGGGTATCTGTGATTGGCAACAGAGGTGTCCATTGCACTCATCACCCAAAAATATATTGCTCAGTATGGAAATACACAATATCTGTTCGGCTATTATTATTGTTATTACATACCGATGACGGCTTATGGCATAGTAAGTTTCATTGTACTTTTTTGGGTTACGTGGAATAATCTTCTCTTCTTCCAATCCTTATCCCATTATGTGGGTTCGGGTCTTCTTGATTTCTGCGCCCAGCCTTACGGGTTTGGGTTGTTGGTTCGGGCTATTGAATTTTCTAAGGTTTCTCTCAATGTTCGACTACCCAGGTCAATTTTCTACTATTATTCCGCCGCGACGATATCATACTTTGAATGTCTTCTCAATGCTAAGATATTGAAATAGCAGAATTGGGCCCCAGGTATGTCCAAAATCTATACTAATACACAAAAAATGTATTTTTGTATGTTTGTAACGAATAAACTCAAAAACTACTGGACCGATTTAAAAAATTCTTTCACCATTAGAATACTACATTATCCCAGATTAATATAGGCTATATTTATTACTAGACAAAATTTGGGATCCTACTAAAACTGAAATAATGTAACACAAGGTGTAAAAAATTAGTGGTTGAGTGGGTCTGGGGATGGTTAAGATTCACAATTAGACCTGGTAGGTAGCGCTGGAATTGGGTTCTAGATTTTTATTTTTTCGGGACAGGGAAGCGTTTGCCGGAACCGCTAGTAATTAATGTTTATTAATTAAATTAAATTAATTATTAAAAACTTATAACCCAATATTTAGAATTATGTTATTAAGGAAGAGAAAACATTTGTCATAAGACAGGAAAGCTTAAAAAGAATAGGATCAAGTTTCCAGTATGTTTATTTTACAAATAGCCTTCTAACGTAATCTACGGGCAATGTCATTGCCCCGGCTTTGGTTTAGCTGTTTAGTGGAGTAGTGTTAACCGGGGCATTTCAAGGGGTCACGTCTTGGCAATAACTCTCGGTTTCACACGGCCTTCGTGTTTCAGTCGTGTTATACCTATAACGGTATGGTTTCGCTACATTGCGTGTTTTGACCACTCAAGAGAAAAATCGCGGATTGTGCCCTACTGGCAACAATGTACGCGTCGATGGTCTTTTTAATGCCGATTCGTATACTTAAGTTGGTACTTACCAAAGCAGTATTAACAATGGCAACTTATTTTATGTTATTTTGACACAAGTGTATTATGTTTTCGCCATGTCCTATGTCCCAATACTGAGGCCATGATTACCATTTTTACAGAAGCCGTTGGTATTCTTATCGCGCTTGTAAACAAGGCGAATTAGCGAGATGCACCCATGATTAATATTAATGTGCAAGTATTCTCATGTTGCTTTCTTTTACAAACAAGTACCTGGTAATTGTAATACTAATTCACATTATGTCAGAAAAACTACCTCCAAAGCCAGTATTCGAACCTATAATGTTCGAGTGAGAAACGGGTACGTTAAGTACACTACACTACACACTAATATACATATCTTATACTAATATATAAAGCTGAAGAGTTTGTTTGTTTGATTGAACGCGCTGGTCTGATTTGAAAAGTTCTTTCAGTGTTAGATAGCCCATTTATCGAGGAAGACTATACGCTACGGTAAGCCCAATAGAAGCGGAGCACCAATGAAGAATGTTTCAAAATCGGGGTGTTTTGAAAACGAATTCCACGTGGACGACGTCGCGGGCACAGCTAGTATAGTTATATGCGTATTAAGATTTTTTTAGGATTGTATTAAGATTTAAGTATCGACGGAGGATTAAAGACTGTTGGCTTTGTTTAATTATTTTTATAACTTATTGAACATTTTTATGATATCTATGTAGGAATGACGTCATATATATCATCAACCTAGCGTCAAACTCGGTTGCGTTCGGAGCGTTTGCCTCCAAGCCCGGCGTAAGCTTTTCCACTTTTTCTTCTCCACTTTGCGCGGTCATCAGTATTCCTGATTGTGAGATTATTTGTAAATACACATATTATTCTTTACAACAGGCTAAAATTTCTTCGGGTTACACCTTCTTCCGGGGCCTGACGGGGGCGGTATTGGTAGGCATGTTACCTACATAACTATCCGTTTTCCGTAGCCGTGACCGTGCAAACGTAGGTGAAGTTCTTGCAGTTTGTCCGCTATGTTATGGATATGAATACAGAGGATAGAATGCGGGAGTTTCTAATGCGGGGCTTCCGCGTCACTCCACACTCGTCCACTGCAGCATATTCCTCTCCGTGTCACGCAGCTCTTGCTTATGACGCTAGTACTGACGCCAGGAGTAAACCGGGGGGCCAATTCTGCTATTACTATGTCGCCAAAATCGCCGGACACTGTCGTCTCAACCATTAGGTTTGCCTGAATTCGGTATTCTGTTAATTCCAATGGTGTGCCCGTGGTACGCCACTCCACGGAACGTTATAAAGAAACGTTTAAAATGTTTGTAGCTTTACAATATTCATTTCGGATAACGCCATTTCTGCTTCTGGTAATACCAATTTTTTTCTACTATTTTCCGCCACAACAATATCGAGGTGATATTGCGGATTTAGTAGAATACGAATTTTTTTTACACTATCATTTACCAATACCAAGATTTGAAATAGCAGAATTGGGCCCCTAGTCTATTGACAGGTCGTATTGTATATGTATGTAGGTATAAACATATTAAAAATCCGAACAGGTTTCCCTGTGCGTTCATTTTGTTACTAAGCTTTACCAATCACAAACCAAGTAAAGTAATTTGGGCGCGGAACTCATACGAAATGTTATGTTTTCCATTAAACTAAAGTATATTTTACGTCTGTTGTTTATAAGATGTAAAAAAATCATAATTGTCTATATTTCAAACCGCGAAAGAGAAGCGGTAGGTAGAAACATGTCAAGACAGTTTTATTCATAAAAATCCTTGCTGTCATATAAAAGTAACTTTGTTTACATGTTTGTTTATTGCTTATTCTCGGCCTTGATAAAGTACCGATTATCATGAAACTTGGTATAAATATATATTATCTACTTTCTTTAGTCATTTATAAATTTCAATAAAATTGACCAAAATCAAAATATGTAGGGTAATCTGTTGGGCTTATGGTTATGAGCGTTATACATACTTACCGGTTCTATCGCGAATATATAATTAAAGTTTATAAAAAAGTAAATTTATTATCTGTATTATGTTTCTAGAGGAACTCACTTAGCATACGTCCGACACGCACACGGCTTCTCGTTGTATAGTTTTTCATTTTTATCTTTGGCTTGGCGGGAAATCTTATACTTCTTTATTGCCTTAGTTAAAACTTTTGTTCTTAAGAATAACTTGCATCTAATCTAATACATAATATTCTTATTAAAGTAATTTTTATCCTTTAGTCGGGAGTCAGCTTTTGTAACGATAGACTTGCCTTGAAATATTCATGGCCCTTTTGTATTATGAAATCAATTTTATATTTGGATGGTATCTTAAGCCAGTATTGGTTTGTTTATAATTATAATATAATATTTTATGTCTATTTTCAGGAGCTACATAGAGACCCAATATTTATGTCGAAAAGTGGGAACTTTGGCGTTGTTCCGGGATGTTTAGGTGAGTTATTTTATAAATGTGCTTATTTTAGCGATCATTGTGGATGTCCAATGTTGGATACAGGGCTGTAAGCCTTCCTAAGTTTTCTTAATAATACAAAATGTGAAATTTCACTAGTGCCTAGGCCAAAGTGACCGATCAACAATCGTGCCAGGGATTATATTATAAAAAAATTATCAGTATGCCACAAGTGAAAGTGTATTTGTAACTGCATAGGGTTTTATTATCTTTACGCTATACATTTACATTATGTAAGGACCATGTAAATCATGATTAGTGACCATTAACGAAGGTTCGAATTTTGGCCTGAGAGAATCCTCTTAAGCAACTTCTCTGACCTAGTGTGCATATTGTTACAAATACCACGTGTTACTGTAAAGAAATACATCATAAGGAAACCATGGAGATTACCGATGTGTGAAACGCGTCAATCCGCTTGGCAGGTACAAGTAGATATCAGAGACCAGCAGTAGTACGTTTAAGGGTTACTATCATTAAACCTATGGATACGTTTGCACCGAGTCGATTGCTTGTTTGTATGTGCTTTCGTATTGCGATCTGGGTTACGCATATGTTCTACTTTCTTTAAAATTCACAGCGAATGTTACGTTTTGTTTATTCTAGTGCAAATTGTTTGCAAAGCGAATTAATGTTGTTGATGTTTTAAATTATTGCGTTGAATATTTTTGTGATCCGAGGATAAAGTAATTGAAGACTCCAGGAAAAAAGACAAACTTGTCACTTTTCTTCAAAACTTAATCTGTGAATGCGATTTTGTAGGGAATTTCGGGTGCTATACGATAATAAACCGAACAGGGTAAAACACGTATTAATCTTAGAGTTCTTGACATTGAAAAAATCGCATGCAGGGAAAAAGTATCATGGCATACCTAAAAAGTCCAAGGAAACACAGGTTTCTCAGTGACATAATATGTCACTTTTCCCTGTTAAATCTGACTTAAGATAAATTGTAATTTTTTATGTTTGAAACCTTTTTGATTTTTTAGGGATTCAACTTATATTTTTGTTTTATTGTGAAACCTATGCTTTTCCGAAACACAAAGTTCTAAACCTAAAAATGCGATATATAGACATCTCTCGGGTCTTCATTTAGTAGAATCTTACATATATACATACATAACTTCACGCCAGTTCCCTTGCGGGGTAGGCACGAACAACAGAGCGCCATTTAGGCTTATTCTTACACACCTCACTTGCTTCTTTGACATTCATAACTCTCGTCATGCACGCTCGTCTGTTCTTAAGGCTCCTGACATCAGCTTCTGCTAGTACACGATCGATTTGATCGTGTACTAGCAAAATCTTGCAGTTGGAAATGATGAACTGGTTCAGAGTATGATAGGTTTACACTTTCTTTATAGATAAAATCATTTACATGAGATGTCTGTAAGGGCCGGTATATGTAATTCTGTACGCCTTTGCTTTGAGAGGCATTACACGATTTCAAATTCAAAAATAGTAATTTTCTTTAATTATGTATATAATGACTAAAAATGTTAGTTGTTACTGTACTTTGTGCTAGGTTAGTATAAAAAGGTACTAAGTATTTAAGTACTATAAGATTAATATAAAAATGGCATTCATAATAGGTAAGCAAATTAATAACTTAGCATAACGGTGTATTTCAATATAAACCTATGTTTTTAAGGATTCGTAGGTATTTTAACAAAAATATGTGATATTTATCAATATTTGAAGCTGATGTATATGATTATCGTATAATATATTTCATATGTATGTATTTATCTTAAAATACTAAATAATACATACTTAATGTATTATTATTATTCGTAGCAGTATTCGTGCAGGAACGGAGAAAGAATATCATTTCCTGCGCTCGGGCGGCCTGTCGTAAGAGGGGACCAAACAACCCACAGCCTGGTAGCAGAGTGGGTATTTGTCTATCTGGATAGTTACCAACCCTAGTCTAAAGTATTCCGCCATAACAACCTTGAGTTGTGTTCCGGAATTAGTGGCCAGGTTCCAGTCTTCCTTTTAGAGAACGGCAGCACATTGGTAGCACCTTCGGTGTTACAAATGTTCATAGGCGATGGTAACTGCTTTCCATCAGGTGAGCCGTCTGCCTGTCTGCTACAGCCATGCTATAAAAAAACGTATTTGTATTAAAAAAAATCTGAATTACTGCACTACCTACATCACCAGATGAACTAAGGGAATCCTATAAGTTAGCATGCCTGGAAAAGATTGCTCTAAGTAATAAAGCCGCCATTTGTTTTGCCTAAAAATATTGTAACTAAAGTTTTGTGGCTGTTGTTTTTGCAAGCAATAAATTGTTATCTATCTATCTATGGTTCCGCTTAACATGTTTTGATTCTGGTTCCGATGCCCTAAAAATAAAATGAGATCTTTATGGCCTCCTTTCTATATATACCTAACAGTCGCTTATACCACAAACTGTTATTTACTGTATACTGTACTATATACTTTGGAAGTACTGTGAGTATCTACGAGCTAAACCAAATTACATAAAAAATATGACTACGATACGTATATCATGGTCATATTTTGCTTATTTTTGAATACAAATTCAAAATTATATATAAAAACCTGTTTCATTTTCTTTGCATTACATTTGAATGAATCATGAGTATCTTACAATAAAATGCATGAATGTTACATAATAATAAGTCTCATATCGTATTTTGCAAATCTTATACCGTCTGCTATACATTTTAATATATCTATCTATAACGAATTGGTAGAAGGTGCGAGTTTGTATAGTGCCAAAATGTCAGGTGGATTAAATCGGACGAGCAGATTCCAAAATTGCAAATTTTAGAATTTTTGTCCGTCTACGTAACTATTGATCGGATTTAATTGAATCTCGATAAAGAGTAGTCATAGATAATGTCGACTTTGAAATTTTACTCGGCATCCTACCCTCTATTAACATATCTCTTGAAGTAATTGACTGGTTTCATAGTTACCTGTATGGACGCCGGCAGCGCATTCGTGTTGATGACGACTATTCGTCGTGGTGTGATCTGTCTGCCGGTGTTCCGCAGGGCGGCGTACCATCTCGAATAATAAAATTCGCTGTTTTTAGAAACTCAATTTCCAATGAACTCACTTCATCCTATTACCTCTATGCAGACGATCTGCAGATTTACACGCAGGCACCGGTTGCCACACTAAATCAAGCAGTCGCAGCAATAAACTCTGACTTTGACCGCATACTACAATGGAGTAAGTCGAATGGACTTCTTGTGAATCCTGAGAAAACTCAAGTAATTATCATGGATAGCTCACGGATGCTATGTAAAATTAACTGGACCTATATACCAAGTTTTCTTTTTGACGGGAAGTTTATCCTTATCAGTGATAAGGTCAAAAACCTTGAAAGTTATATTTGATAGCGAGCTGTCCTGGAAACCCCATATAACGGAGTTGAGTCGGCGGTTGTTTCTCTTCTCGAGATCACTCTGGAGGCTGAAAAACTTCCTGCCCATCGCCACCAAAATTAAGCTTGCAGAGCCGCTACTTTTACCCATACTTGATTATGCCGACGCCAGGCTATCTAGGTTTAACTCAAGAACAACTTAATAAACTTGAGCACCTCCAAAACTTTTTTATAAGGTTCATATTTGGGTTACGCAAGTATGACCACGTTTTTGAATTTCGTAAAAAAACTAAGTGGTTGCAAATTCGTTTTCACCGGAATACTCGCATTCTTTCATTGCTTTATAGTATTTTATTATCCCAGAACGCTTTGAATTTATTTCTTGCTCTCACAATTTACGCCATTCCAGTCAACATAGACTTATTAATCCTATTCATAATACAACATTTTTCAATAATTCTTTCACGGTTATTGCCTGTTGCTGTCAGACAAGCAAAATCTCTAATAACATTTAAAAACATGATCAGAAAATACTCTCTGCAATATAATGATATGTAATTTTATATAATTAGTAGATATTATATTGTATATATTTATTATGTTTATATAGTTGCATTTTATTACCATATCTTGTATATGTATATAAAGTATAGTTATATATTTATTATTAAAATATAAGTAATCGTACAATAATTATGTATACCACCATCGCCACTCCTAATCAGCAATATTCTTGCCACGGGTTGTCTTGAAGAGATCGCTCTTTTAGCGATAAGACCGTCCTTTGTACACAATTAGAATAATACTATAACGTAAGTTTTCTGTAATGGTGTACAATAAAGTATTATCTATCTATCTACTTTAGAAAAATAATATAATACGAAATGTACTATATTTTCATCACTAATTCAATTGTCACGCTTTTTGCAAAAGATTTCATGATTTAAAAAAAAAATAGATCTTTGCTGGGCAAAGCAAAAAATTGTAATAAATACACTCGGAAAATTCAATGATGAAACAAAATAAATATAAAATAGTTAATGAAAAATAAATGTATACTATTTTTCCCCTACATTTCCTAAAAGTACTATTTTTACTGTCACGAAACAAAAGTAATATATTTTCTTTCAAAAAGGTGGCACGCCTAATTCAGAGGTATTTATTCCCTTTCTCAACACATGAAAGGGGTTATAAGTGCTGGAAAAAAAAAAATCAGAGGTAGTTTATAGGCCTGGTCAACACTACGTGTACTTTTTGTCCCTATAAATGATGTAGTTTTCGTGGGATAGACGAATATAGCAAAAAAAATCGCTAGCTTAACGGTTTTTGTTGACGCCATTACAATTCACTAACAAACGTCTTAATGACAACGCGAAGTTTCCCTGGCAAAGTTAATGATGTTTAATGTTTTAAAAAAACTAAAAACAAATATTTTTAAATATGTTTTGTTTGACTCTGTGATGTCGTTACGGTTCAATATCGCTCCGGTCGCGGTCCGGTCAAATATTGTTAAGTTAAACACGAAAAAATCGAGAATTCTTGCTACCGTATTACGAACAATAGCATAGTTCCGATCTCATATCACGCCGCACCGGATCGACGAAAAGAATATTAGATTAAAGCTCGATCGGACCTATCATGACTTGTACAGACAGTGCGAATACAGAAGACGGAGACCGGAGCGAGATTGAACCGTGAACGAGCCTAATGAATAACATTATGGGAGCTGCATAAGTCTAGTCATCGCAGCGGACAACGAACTACTTACTAGCGAAACGCGGAAGCGCACATATTAATAGTTGCTCTATCTCGCTAGCACATCATCCGTCCCGCTCACACACTGTGCTATACATTGTGCAGTGTGCAATACAACTTGTTAATATTTGTACTTAGGTTACCATTTCCAAAATAAATTAGTTCACTTCAGTTCACATCAGCACTCGAGAGTGAATACTAACTACTCTCTATCATCTGAGGTATCCTTTAACCTCTACCTTCCGCTGCTTAACAATAAATATTGTTACGAGTTTAGCGGGATTCGAATTAAAATGCTGTTAGAATTACTATACAGTTTATTAGAACTATACAAACACATATAACACAGGTACAAATATAATCGAACACAACAAATCCAAACGTAATGCAGGTTGTAATTCAATAAAACGCGCAAAGTCCGTCACTATTAGATTCCCGAGTGTACACACGTCACGCCCGTATCGTAGTTGTAGCTTGACTGCCATCTCTCTTCATCAGGCCGTCATTTTATACCTCACAAATACAAACGTGCCAGTCGACGTAATCCGCAACACCTGGCTAATGATTCAGCCACGAGCGGCCGTAAACGAGTAGCAATAGGACAAACAATAGGCTGTTCTCTAGAATAATTAGAAACGTATACCAATAAATAAGTGAACAAAAGAAGACGATTATAAAAGGATTACAATTAGTTCAAATGCCAACAGGTAATAAATGGTGCTTTTCCAGATCCGTACGTGGAATTTGTCATTG
This sequence comes from Dendrolimus kikuchii, assembly GCA_019925095.2. NCBI lineage: Eukaryota > Metazoa > Arthropoda > Insecta > Lepidoptera > Lasiocampidae > Dendrolimus > Dendrolimus kikuchii. The sequence goes on along the minus strand of CM034387.1, from coordinate 22,656,458 downwards.
TCGGCGCCTAGGTTGTAACAATATGTTCATAATTTTGATATTATCATACTATTTGTATACTATGCTACAGCATAGTATTTAAAAAGTGTGCCAAAAAATATCGTCTATCTAGCCACAGTATTTCCTAAGATACCTTATACGTCGAAACCTCACGAATACGTAACAGGTACATTTTCTCTGTTTCAGGGGATAATTGGTTGGTTACATGTTTAGGTGTATTATTCACATTTAAAGGACTATTCTTCAGAGCTGTGCCAAAGGAACAAGCGTTAGGAAATGAAGATGAATATGCTGGCATATTCAGGTTAGTGTAGGTACTGTATGTGGTGACGCGGTCAGCGTTTTGAGAACGTTGTGAATTGACGGTGATTGGGCTTATATTTTTTTTCTCTAATTAAGCTCTAGGATATTATAATTACATGTATATTGGTGTAGGTGGTAGGGCATTTGCCCGACTGGATGGCTACCACCCCTGGTTTAAAGTATGTCGCCATAACAACCTTGAGTTGTGTTCCGGCATTAGTGACCAGGTTCCAGTCTCCCTTAAGAGAGTAGCAGCGCATTTGTAGCCACTTTGGTGTTGCAAATGTCCATAGGCGATGGTAACCGCTTTCCATCAAGCGGGCCGTCTGCCTGTCTGCTGATCTCCTGCAATAAAAAAAAAAAAAAAAAATATTTTAAAATTTGTGTATAAAGTGCCAGCTTTAATTGTAAATAACCAATAAACCAATACAACGTGTAGTTATTATTATATTAGTCATGTTCAAATGTTCTAATTTATATATATATAATTGTGTACATGCTGGACGGCCTCTACCTCAGACAATACTTAACCTATGTCCAATATCTAAAATTATAACATAAATAAAATTTCTGTTGCATAACTTTTATTTTATCAAAGTTTCGGTAACTTTAGTTATTGGTTTGATGTCTTAATGCTGGGGCTTCATCTGCGTTAGTGTTAAAGATTTAGGCTATGGCCCAATGCGTTTTATTTGAAGCGTTAAAAAATAATATCGTTAACGCATAGCGACATTGGCGTATATAAATACGTTATCGGTCAATATTTAACGTTATTAACAATGTCGCATCTCAAATAACCCATTAAACCCATAGCCATATCTGCGTGAAACGGCCAAAATGCTTAACGCAGATGAAGCTCCACCTTTACGTTAAGTTTATATTTACACTTATTGTATTAATGTTTCAGGTTTAATCTATGGTATAATGGTCAATGGTCTGAAGTCCTAATAGATGATCGATTGCCAACCTTGAATGGAAGATTGACTTTTCTTCACTCGAACAATCCAAGGGAATTTTGGCCCTCTTTATTTGAAAAGGCTTATGCTAAGTAAGTATTTTAGTTGCCTTTAATATTGAGGGTCGATTTTTCAATAATTAAAGTTTCTGATAGGATAAAGCACGACATAGTAAAGTATAAGTAATACCAGCCCATAAATGTCCCACTGCTAGGCTCGGGCCTCCCGCTATAGGGGAACGGACAGTATACCCGCCACGCTTGTCCAAGACGGCTTGGCAGGTTTGACAAATCGGTTGTATCGATCTGCAGGTTGCATCACGATGTTCCTTCACCCTTATTAGCACGTGATAATTGTAACAATATGCACATTAGGTAAAAACCTGCCTAAGTGGTGCATGCGTTCCGGCCAAGATCGAACCCGCGCCCTTTGAGTTAGCGACGCGTGCGCTAGCCATTACGCTACTACAACTTAAAGTACAACATAACATATTAAAAAACAGAATTGCGTGATTAAAACACTTAAATTGTCAGGTGCCGTATAGACATGTGGGAGGTGAATTTTAAGCAGTCGGGGAGGGAGGATCGGGATTAATTTGCACTTTTGCAACCCCTATTTTCTAGATATAAAATTATTTTCAGGTGGTTATAAAAACACCTATATTAAAAAGATTTGGATCTGTGAAATTTTAATGTTTATAAATAAGTCGTAAATACATTTCTAAACTCAAAACTATCATCTATTAACAAAAACGAAAATATCCTATAAATATACCTAACTTAAAAATATATATACAATAGTAAAAAAAATAACATTAAAATAAAACATATATTAAAGCCCGTACAGACCACGTCGCTGGGCATTGTACCTAGATTGATTCAAAACTCACTTTGTTATTGTCAAAATTAAGAGATCATTGCCGTGAATTTTAATTTTCCATAATTAATTAAAAACCTATTTATACACTCAAAAACAGTTCTAGTTGATATTAATAAATCTGTTGGCGCGAGCGGGAGCGAGAATAAGAGAGAAAGAAAGGACTTACAGGATAGGTCGCGCATCAGACACGCTACGAACGTTGCGGGCTCCGCAGCGGCAGGCACGTCTTGCAGTTCCTTCGACGGCTGGACCAGCTGGGTACGGCACAGCGGGTACATTCCAGCATGCGGGTCAATATAAGCGGGTATAGAATGCGGCACAACAAATAAAACGCGGCGAGATTTTCGCGGAAGCAGCGGTCAAACCTAGACTATGTCACATTACATAGTGACAGATGCAGCGAGAAAAAAAGAAACAAAGCCGGTGACCAAATAGGTCGGCGTTAACAAAGACGTAAAAACATATCACCATTAAATTCACTTTCCATATGTCTATACCCAACCCGAATTGTTTTTATCTGCTGATTGAAAAATCGGTAACTTAAAACGGTACGGTTTTAAAGTCATCTTATTCATGATTCAATTCCGCGTAACTGTCGGCGCCTCAAGTGTTAAGGTCATCTTATTCATGATTCAATTCCGCGTAACTGTCGGCGCCTCAAGTGTTAAGGTGTTAACGTTTTAAATACCCTCATGTCTGACGACAAATTTTAAAATTACTTCATTTTTGCAAGTTTGCAAAATATAGTAATTTTAAATTTAATTCAAAAATAATTAAGAAAGGAAAACTTTAAGTTCCCGCCAAAAGTGTTAATGCAATCCAGCGTGGCTGTGTAGCTGGGTTTCTGGCCACCCTTCCTCCTGGCAGTAGTCTGGTATATAGTCAATAGTTTGTAGATCTATCTGTAATATGTACTTATAGATACTAAATTTAGTTTTAATTAATACAATCTTGTTAAATTAAAATTTCCTATTGTACAATAAAATAAAAAAAATTGCAGAGTACTTGGTTCATATGAGGCAATAAAATATGGGAATATCTGCGACGGTTTGGCAGACATGACTGGAGGTCTTGCGGAGCAGAGTGTCATAGACGAAGAAGCTCCGGAGTTTCTTGAAGCTTTATTACTTCCAAAAACAATCATTATTGCAAAATGCCATCCCCCTTCAGTAAGTTATTTGTTTTATAAAACTATTCAAAAACACCATTTAATCAGGGGTTATTATAAAATTTAATTAATTGTTGTGAATTTTTCAACTGGACCTTCAGGGCCAAATCCTAAACTATACGAAATAGCGAAAAACACTCAAAGTAGTCTCGAGGCCGATTTTGACGAAAAATAGATAATGTTTTGTTCGTAGCTCCACTCCAAGAAACCAATAAAAAAAATCGATTTATTTTTGTAAAGGTTACCAAAATTGTTTTTTTTTTCATTTCTCAGTTTTTATGGCAATTTTTCGATATTATCCGTACCCGTATCCCGCGTTCACAGCACACATATACATGTGTGCTGTGATCGCGGGATACCAAATAAGTTCGCTATATGTATCAAAAATATTAAATAGAAATTTTATTTTTAGGAGTTTAATCTAGCATTAACTGGTTTAGAAAGGGGAGTTCACTACAGAATTTGTGAAATGAAAGATGTGAGTATATTGAATGTACTTTTTCTTATGAATCAAATGTGTAGGATGTCTGTAAGTGCTCGTGTAGATGCTACTAACGATGCGTCGCAAATAACTCGCCGCTTCGGTTTTATTCTTGATGTTACCAGCATAAGAGCAACGGCGACGCACTCGCAGCGTATACACAGCACGTTCAATGTAACACAGGCAAAATGGCAGAGGCGTGGCATGAGTGTCGTCTACACGTGTACTGAGAGAACGAAGTCATCGATATAGTTTGCAAAATTACTGTGCGAAGGTGACAGTGGAGTCGTTTTCTCGCAGGATCGATAAACAGACAAATCATGGTATTTTTGGCTCGAGATTCCTTTCGGTCAGGTATATCTATAGTCTACGCGAAGTCACCATTCAGCGAAAATTCGGGAAGGCCTAAGTTCAGTGGTTAACTGCGATTATTTGACGACGTATTATACAAGCCGGCTGGGCGTAACTATGTTCTAAATCTCAGCCTTTCCAACACATTCAAAGCGCAGGGTCGTCAGGGAGGAGGGGGTTTTTAGTGGGTATTGGGGTTGCTCGCCCGTGCAGCAACGCTCGGAGTCTTCCACACTATTCTGTGACGTCGATCGCGGACGGAGCGCTGCCAAGAGCATACTATTGCTGCAGTGTTATCGCCCCCGACCGACGCGTGTCGTTCCCCTAGCAACGACCCAGTTTGTGCGTAAATCGGTTAAGCATTTTCCCTCGCCTCAAAACAAAAAAAAAAAAAAAAAAAAACGACGTATTATACAATAATTCTCAAGAGATTAGTTATCAAGTTATGTGGATATAGGTTTTATTTTTTTATATCAGTATACTTGCTTTTGTGTATGTGAGTATGCTGCTTTTCGCAGTCAGCGAGTATGAACGAAATCTCGCTTGCTGGCCAGATGTACTGTTAACTAAAATGACTGATATTTCATGCCTGGCGCGTCGACTTTTCAACAATTTTCGCTGACGTTTTAGGTCCTGCCAAGATATAATCCCGAATTTTTCTATCGGCTATGTTTATCATGCAATATAATGAAAAATTAGAAGATATTGAGTTTTTTTTCAACTTTTTCGTTTTTTATATATGTTTTATATTTATTTGGGTACTTATTTTCCAACATTTTGATGGCATCATTGGGTACTAACGACATTTGCGAGGTTCAGCAAGCCTTATATTCTTTTTCAGGTGCATACATCTAGAGGGCTTATACGATTGGTCAAACTAAAGAAACCCGCACCTAATGCTATAAGCAGGATTGTAATTAATCTTAGAGAGTAAGTATTTTCACCATGCATTCAGTAGTTACAGAAGTTGTCATTCATATATAAGTCAGTAGATTATAAAATACGTCTTAGAAATTGATAGATAGATAACACTTTATTGTACACCATTACAGAAAACACAGAAAAACTTATAGCCTAAAAAATATTCTAAATGTGCAGAATGGGCGGTCTTATCGCTAAGAAGCGATCTCTTCCAGGCAACTCGTGGCAGGAATAAAACAGATAATATTGATCAAAGGTGGTATACATAAATATTAGAGGATATGCAGTTACTTACATATATTTTATTCAATTGATCTTTACAGTACTAGCTTGTAAAATAGATTGATATCCTCGGAGATTGTATACCTCACGGTTGTTTAAGTCTTTAGCATTTAGTAACTCTCGGCCACTATATTTCCGTGGCATGCATGTACCACCGATGATCGCAGATGATGAATCCGATATATCGTCAATATAGAACGGATCCTACGATCTAGCGCGTCTGAGTCCAGCTTAATATACCAAAGTAGTAAGTTAACGAAGGCATGACACAGCTTTTAAAAACACGAATCTTGTTATCACATGAGAGAAGTCCATTTGAAACCTTCCTCAGGCGCCTAAAGAATCGCTCTTATCAGCTGTTTCATATCATTGTCAACTATATCCAATGACTATGATATATTAAGGTCTATCTTCGGAGAGGCTTTTGTGGTCAATTGGAGAGCTGCAATCCGTTACTATATACAACTTTCCCCCGCTGCACATATGTAACCACAGGCTTGTCCACACCAAATTCCATCCTATAGAACTGCTAAACATTGCAGTTAGTTTTAGCAGCTCTAGTATGTCAGGATTTTTCGATGCGAACAATTTGAGGTCGGTCATCCATGTAGGTGAGGTATAACTTAATTCCCCCTATGAAGATAAAAGCTTTGACTCCTCCAGCAAAGAGTTTAGAGGATTCTAGGCCAGGCAGAACCACAATGGACTCAGGGTATTGCACCAGAAGTTCCCACATACTTTATAATAATAATTGTGTGTCTCTACAGACCACGGGCCATTAAAATGGGCCGGACTTTTGGAAGGCTTGAGTGGGGTCACAGGAAGGCCAACACTTAGAGGCTCATTGACAAATTTAATATAAATGTAGTGTGACACTTATCTTACTTCTTCTTACTTATATAATGTTAGTCTTATGATAACACCATATGTGTTCTTTTTACACAAATAATTCCTCCCGATGTACCTGCGCGTCAGCAGCAACCAATTTTAATAGTGAACCGCTGTCTACGAATCGTGTAAACGGGATAGCGTTAAGAATGCGTAGCAAGCAGCTATCCTCCCTTTGCGCTTGCGAATAAAGTTCAATATCGATTATTTACATCTCTGAAACCGAGCTGCCTTACTTGCTCAAACGAGAACTGTCGATCGGAATTATAATTTGTGTACAACTATAAATACCTAATTTCTTTATTATCTACGCAGCTGGATGTACATCACTAATAACTTGGACACCGTGAATTGTGCTTGGATACTTTATACGGATTTCTGCACTATATTCCCTGCCATTGACTACTTACATTTGGATGAGAAATCTAGTGGATATGAGGATTGGCCGGAGAGTAAATTACCTTGGCTAGAGAAATCCTATCAAGGCAGCTGGAAGAGAGGGGTATCAGCTGGGGGTTGCAAGAATGAATTGAGTAAGTAATAATTTTACTACTGCTTAAAATCTGCTAAGTGGCAGTCCACAAACTGTGAATGATTTCGTAGGGGTAACCATCATCCACTGCTTTTGTTAGTTGGATGTGAAACATTAAAAACATTGGTAAAAAACAACCGAATCTGCTGAACTGAATTAGCCCCCTCTAATGTTTTTCTCAATTTTAACATTATTGTACAAACTAGACACTCTCGTCAGATTTATTAATAGTAATAATATGTCTATCTATAATAATATGGATAATCAATCTGTAAAGGAGGAGAGTTTTATATAATTAAGGAATTTTAAAAAATCAAACTGGTTAATTAAAGTTTACAACTTAGAATTTTTGACCGTCTATCTGTTGAAGGATCATGTGAAACTACTGAATGGATTTAAATGAAACTCGACACAGCTAGATTATATCCTGGGTCAACACTTACCTTACTTTTAATCCCGATAAACGACGTCGCTTCCGTGGGTTGGACGAATATAGCGAAAATGGTCATTGAAAACAATGATTTAATAGTACATTATGGTACTAGTGTGTAACATTGGTGATTACCGCCGAGGCGCCATTGAGACTCGAGCCGTAGGCGAGGGTCTTAAGAGAGCCGAGGACGGTAATCATCAATACACACGTGTATCATACGACGTTTTTCAACACACTTGTGAATAAAATAACAACAAAAACTCATTTTATTTAGTAGATAAAAAAAAACGTTATATATGAGTGAAAGTTTTATTTATTAAACACGTACGAGTTAAAATTATCTATTTAAATAAGAAGTTGCATGAAATGAGCAAGCAATAGGAACATTAATTTATTTGTTCTATAGGACACGATCTTTTTTTTTTGAATAAAAACTTTTTTAAGAACAAAGCAACTCAACCAATACAATTAAAAAAAAAATCTATAACTCACTAGTGAGTTATAATGTATTTTACTCACAGTTTGATAATGGGTGTCATTCTGTGCCTAATTGCGGTGACCATAGAGCCACTTTATGAGCAAGTGTGTTGAAAAATATCTTGCTGTCGTCATCTTACTTACTTAATAATCGGCAGATAAACACACATGTTATGTATCCAAATTAAGCGAGTTACGCTTGTGTTATAGGTACTATACAACAGACCACTCTGGGGTCGATCCCAGACACCCAGACCATAATAAATAACGGAAAGTTCGTTTACGAAATTTACCATGCTAGAAATCGAACCCGTATCATCTGCGTTGTAGTCTGATCAGCCAGCAAAGGCTTAGCTCACTCAATCACACAGGCTGTCGAATTTCAATATAAATATTTTTAATTACTCTTTAAACAATATTAAAAACGCTATTTGAGTAGGTAAAATTATGACGTCCTGAATTACAACGCCTCTAAGGAATCTAGGAGGCGCTAGCTGTATTTGTAACGTGTTAAAAAGTGTGTTAAGTTAATTTAATTGTCTACCACCCTAGTATTTTTTTTTGTTCGTAAGTCCAACCTGCAAACTGCCACTTCATAATATTTTCTTTCTCTTTAGTTACAGGGTACTTTCACACAAATCCGCAAATACTAATAAATATAGAGGAAGAGAAAAATATAATCATTGTTTGCTTGTACCAACATCAGGTTACTGATCCTTATGCAATAGGATACAGTATATACCATGCAAATGATCTAGACACTAACATTGCAACGAAAGAATTTTTCTCTAGTCGTAGGAGTTTCTACAATTCAGAATTTTCTAATGCTCGAAGGCTAATTTGCAGGTATTTTTTTATTTAGCCTCTTGTATTACTTAGGTACCTATTCTAAGCTTCTTACGCATAAAACTCTGAAAATATTCCCGATACAATTATTTTGATTTTACCACAGATGTCTACAAAGTCCTTAAAATTCTCAGAAGAACTTCGCGAGAACGCGAGAAAATTATTTGTCGATTTTTAATTTTTATTGTGTTTGATTATAAGTTACAAATACATAATACTGTTACGCATTTGCGGGATACGTAATAATATGTCGTTTGAATGTACACAAAGGTTATTAAAGTACACACACGTAATTCACACTTTTTATAAACACAACCAAATACCTCAAGTTCAAACCGTAAAATAGAAAATAGTAATAACATAAATCGCGCAAAGTCCGCTGTTATACTCGTTCCGAAAGTACACTAGGTAACGCCTCGATCGCAGTTGAAACTCAACTAACTCAGACTCGACGGACTGACCTTATATATATACGCAAAATAGACGTGACGCAACAGCAACATGCCCACTATTCCTTGGTATTCTCGAACTCATAAGTTTAATGGCTTCTAAGAATCTGCAGCCAAAATTTAAGCAATAAAAGGTTTATGACGTCTTTGAATCGATGGCCGGCAAAGACAAAGAAATTAGGGACTAACAATAGACGATTCTTAGAAAATTAATGGCAACGAAATGGCTGTAAATAATAAAGGCAACCATAAAAGGATTACAGAAAAATTAAATTTCAAGGGGGTAAATACGTGTTCGGAAGGATTATATGGATTACGTTTTCTCAGAACTTCAGTTGTAATAATACTAAATTTATATATAAACTAATTATTAGATCACTGCTAGAGGGAAGAATGCCCAGAAGGCTGGCTGGTACTGCCGCGTTGGATGGCGGTTATAATTTATAGTGCGAAGTATCAATCAGCCTTCTGCTCATGGATAGTATCAACGTGTTACTTATAAATTTCTTTGAAAAAACTGCAGGTAAACACAATGAATATTTAATATGTGTCCTAGGTTTTGAAAGTTATGATAGTTTTAATATTAGAAAATGGACTTTCAATGTAAAACCAGTAGTACATGCTAATAAAGTCATGAAACTATCGATATGCCTACTATCTATACAAATACTGAAAGTTGTTGAAAGTCCGTTGATGTGTATTCAAAAAGTAATAAATTTGAATACCTATAACTTACATAGGACATAGAATATTTACATCCGGTAGCACTTTACACAATCACATAAATACAAGTCGAATAGTTCACTGGGCCGGCCCTTGATAGTGTTTTGTATATGTATGTTCAGAAGTTTAAGAGTCCCATGGTGCGTAGAGAAGTGTTGCAAAACGTGCCGACGCGGCTTCATTTCTCGCGTACTCGGTGTTGGGGGAGGGAGATAGACATAAACATTACTATAGTCAGAGAGAGAAGAGTATAGTATGTAATGTATGAAAGTGTAGCCTTGCAACCACGCTTGAAATTCCGGCTTAAATAATAAACAACAATAAAAGATAATGAAATATAATTATATTCAGCTTTTATTAATTTTCAGGCTGTGCTTAAGGGCTGGGTCATACCTAATAGTTCCTTCGACTTTCGAACCAAATTGCGAGTTAAACTTCACACTCCGTGTATTCTCTGTGTATCCTATAAGCATGAAGGTTTTGGATGAACCACTGACCATGGTTGAGGATTTTATAAAACCAGCGCCGATTGGATCAGAGTCTAATAATTTTACTTATTATGAAGGAGTATTTCTACACCTTGCCGATGAATGTAAATCAGTAAATGTTTTTGGTCTACAAGAATGTTTAGAAACATGTCTACCAAACGACCATATTAAAAGTTGCTGTGCTTTAGACACCTGCAGACAAATCATATTGTCAATGGATAAGAAGGGTAATGGGAGTATAGCAATAAATGAATTTAGAGACTTCTTATTCAATCTCAGAGAGTGGCAAACCGTATTTAATGGAAACTCCAAGGAAAGAATGGGTGTCCTAAAAGCCGATAGACTGAGGGAAACACTAAAGGACTTGGGTTTTACGGTACCCAGTCATATTCTTTCAATAATAGCTTTAAGGTTCATGAAGAAAGATGGCTTGTATCGTTTTGGGGACTTCGTGAGCGTTATTTTGTACCTGTATAGAATTTGTGGTAAGTTGGTTTATTTACAAATGTTAATTATTCGATGTTATTACGATTTTTGTAGATAACATTACAAAACTCACTAAAATATTTTCAAATTTCTGAAGCAATGTATAAGTAGAAGTTTTAGAAAACCTGCAAATGACATATCCATCTCATCCACATCATCGCAGTCAATCAACAGCAACAGGGAAATGCTGATATATATTATGTTCTTAGCAACTAATGGGCGCTCCACATTCTCGTAAGAACCTTCCGAGATGTTGAGCAGCGGTAAAGAATATATGGAACCATTATCTGGAGTGTCTGTTTGAGCATATAATTTTTATAAATCTTTTTGCATGAAATTAGAACCAGTATCCATCAAGGTAGTAGTAATAGGCGGATAATAGTAATAAGTAGTAATAATAGACATAATTGAAGAGAAAAAACATGATAACCGAACAAAGATGTGAGTTGTGTGTCTGTGAGAATACTATTTCTTGCGGCCGGTGACGTGTCGAAAGAGGCAATAAAACAACCTACGGCCAGGTGGTAGGGCAATTGCCCGTCTGGATCGCCACCACCCCTGGTATAGAGTATGCCGCCATAACAACTTTCAGTTGTGCCAGGTCCCAGTCTACCTTTAGAGACCGACAGCACATTGGTTATAAATGATCCATAGGTGTTGGTAATAGGTTTTCCATTCCATTAAGTGAACCGTCTGCATAACTCTTGTAATAAAAAAGCAAGCTATAGAACCTTTTGTCTTCACTCTAGCACACACAGAACTCACGCCCAGCTAGATATAGGATAGAATACCTTAACCGCCAAACCTCTCCTGTTTACTGTTTTGATACATAACAGGCCTAGTTTTAATAAAGTTTTTTTTAATTAATTGGTCAGCTCTTTTAAACATTTTTTGAGAAGCTTTGAGTGTATGTGTATGCTGATGTTAGTTAGTTTGTTCATGAAATTTAGTTATTTTTGGAGGTGTATTTCTTAAATCAACATCTGCGAGTCCGATTTTTTTCTCACGCCTTGAATTGACTAAAACTCTTCCTGATCATGACGCCTTGTTTAGCTGTGACCCTGTTAGCCTATCGCAGATAAACTTTTGTCTATTTCTTGTCATCTTTTTTTGTCTTATAATTTTACATACATACATACATAACTTCACGCAAGTTCCCTTGCGGGGTAGGCACGAACAGCAGAGCGCCATTCAGGCTTATTCTTACACACCTCACTTGCTTCTTTGACACCTCTCTTTCTTCTTGTCTTATAATTTTGTTGACATATTTGTCGACTGAAGCTCCATTCGTTTTGTTCCTTAAAGTAGGGTCTCCACTAAATTATCTATATTTATACTTCTTACTTCACTCTCTACTTCAAATCTTTCTATGGATAACATTTGACATGAAAAAATGTATGTTGTGCATCATATTCTTTATTAGGACAATACAAACATTGACTGTTGTTTCTCTTTTCTCTTCTAGTTAGGTAACACATGAAAACGCGTGTCCTGTAAGACACTGTGAATCTATAGTTGAATTTGTCAATTCAATATTAATTATACATCAAGCGTCCATTATTGGAGTTATCCCATTCAAACTGTGCCTTCTATCTGGAACTAGTTCGTTTTCACGCGTCTTTGCTGATTCCCGGTGCTTAAAATCCTAACAGTTCACTTCAATGGATCTACTATTTTTTCTTTCTTCGTATATAATATATTAATTAACATTCTCAAATGTTGAATAACAATATTAAATTTTAGTAATAAAATCTTCACAATTTTTTACAGTGGTATACTACACAAATAAGCCCCATATGACAGCAGAAGAGTTGGATACAGTAAGCACTGTTTTATAATTTGTATGACACATTTTGTTAACTTGTATACGTAACTTAAATACTCTGATAGTTTGTGTGTTTTTTAAATCAATGTCAGTTCTAAAGATTTTTATTATAATTTTGGTGAAACATAATTTCTCTACCCAAAAACTGTGTGCCTATATATATATATATATATATATATATATATATATATATATATATATATATATATGTGTGTGTGTGTGTGTGTGCGTGTGCGCGTGCGTGTGTGTGTGTACATTTTTTTATTAATTTTTTATTCCAGGAAAACAAGTCCCATAAATACAATGCATACAATTACAAGATTAAACTACTATAAACTTCATAAGCCTCGCGTCCCAATTATAAATAGTTAATAGAACATACAATACATACGCAACATTCACACATATACATACAAGCTAACTACGTAACGCTATTATGCATAGTACAGCAATGTTTAATGTAGGTACAGTCCACCCTGTCAGCGAACATAGCTGTATTATAAATGATTAGTAAATAGTTCATTCTCTTTTTTCAGTGGTTGTCCAACGCGTTAAAATGTTAAGTGAACTTATTCTGAGGATACAAAGTTCTTAAATACTCACGGATCTCCGCCTCGTTGATTAACTTAAAAAGCCGATCCACGGCCCCTTGAATTCCGATTTTAGTTTTGAATTTTGTCTAATTCTCGACCTATGAAGGGAGGGGGACATCATTGGACACTTTTTTTGTTGACTTCTTTAAAAGATTTTTTTTGTTAAGTACTGATTGTAGTACGATTTATTGTAGACTGTTGATGTTGAAATGTAATAAAAAATGTAAAAAAATCGACTTCAAGAGTAACATAACAATAATTTTTGTAATTTGCAAATTTGTTGTTGTTTTTCAGCCTCATTCATATTGAGTTAATGTTTGAAGGCTTCTTTAAGAACCATAATGATACCTTTAAACTTACTCTAACTCAATATGAATAACATCCTTTATATTATACGTGGCAACGACACTAAGATGTCGTAGAAAATATTAATTTTTTGGTTTTTAGTAACTCTTGAAGTCGGTTTCTATTTTGCTAGATTTTTTTTATTTGTTGTTATTTAGATAATTAAATAATCGTGATTTAGTACTAAAACCGGCAATGAACGTTGAACTTTAAAAGTAAAAGAAAAACAGCAAGTGTTATATAAAATTTAAAATAAATGTTTGAATAGTTTAATTTGAGAATAATAAGAAAAAAACTAGACTGATAACTTGTATTAAAACTATTGATTAGTTATATGTATACATCTGTGGGATTGTGCCATTGGGTGGAAAAAATGTATGAAACCGAGAACATTTTCATTGTGGTAGTTATTGTCAAGAAATATAGCTTTATATGAAAGCTAGTTTGTTTTTTTAGTCCCAATTTATGCTAAGTGGTCAGCACGTGATGGATCATATATATATTAATACTAGAGTTTACCCCGCGGCTCCGCCGCGCGTCAAACTCTAGTGCGTACCTCTTGTTTTAAGGGCAGGCGTTAATACAGGATATATTGTATTGTATTTTTATGTTGGTGCTATTTGCCCTCGGAGATTTACTTCATTTTATATCGCAAACTATCCCATCTACCGGGATGAATAGTATCTATGTCCATTTTCGGTATTTAGACAGACAGATCGAGTGAAAGTCGCATTTTTTAAAGATTGTGAATTTTTATATCTATAAACATGATAAATGATTGGTCCCCCATGCAAACTTACAAACAAAACCAAACGACCAAAACTACCAAACGTACTAAAACTACCGAAACTACCAAATCTACCAACCAAAACTACCAAATCCACCAACCAAAACGACCACAACTACCTAAACTACCACAATTACCAAATCTACCAATCAAAACTACCACAATTACCAAATCTACCAATCCAAACTAACACAACTACCAAAACCACCAAAACCACCACAACTAACAAAACTACCACAACTACCAAAACTACCACAACTACCAAAACTACCACAACTACCAAAACTACCACAACTATCCAAACTACCGCAACTACCAAAACAACCGAATATACCAAATCGACCAACCAAAACTACCACAACTATTAAAACTACCAAAATAAATCTACCAACGAAAACTAACATAACTACCAAATCTACAAACTAAAACTACCACAACTACCAATACTACCACTACTACCAAAACTACCACAACTACCGAAACTACCAAATCTACAAACCAAAACTACCCCAACTACTAAAACTACCACAACTACCAAATCTACCGAAACTACCAAATCCACCAACCAAAACTACCACAACTACCTAAACTACCACAATTACCAAATCTACCAATCAAAACTACCACAACTACCAAAATTACCACATTTACCAAATCTACCAATCAAAACTACCACAACTACCAAAATTACCACAATTACCAAATCTACCAATCAAAACTACCACAACTACCAAAACCACCACAACTAACCAAACTACCATAACTACCAAAACTACCACAACTACCAAAACTACCACAACTACCAAATCTACCGAAACTACCAAATCTACAAAACAAAACTACCACAACTACCAAAACTACTACAGCTACCAAAACTACCAGCATAAACTACGGAAAATAGCAAAACTACCAACCAATACTACCACAACTACCTAAACGACCAAATTGACCAAAATAAACAAAATGACGAAAATGGCAAACCACAAATAAAAACCTATCCTAGTTTCCGGGATAAACTTTACATAAATCTATCCCAAAATCTATCCCAGTATGCGGGATGAAAAGTATCCCTTGACCACCCTCGGCATTAAAATTACATATGTACCGAGTATCAGCCAAATCGGTCCAATAGTCTTTCCATAAAAGGATAACAAACAGAGAGACAAATATACTTTTATCCCGGAAACTATCCTATTTTCCGGTATAAAAAGTATCCTATGTTCATTCTCGGCATCGAAAATATATATATATATACTGAGTTTCAGCCAAATCGGTCCAGTAGTTTTTACGTGAAAACGGAACAGACAGACAGACAGACAGAGTTACTTTCGCATTTATAATATTAATAGGGATTACATCATAAAAGTCCCACTCCTGGGCTGAGCTGATTGGCGGGTTTGACACATCGGTTATCTCGATCTGCATGTTTTTTAAAAATAAGCTCAGACTTCCTAAGTTCTTCGGGGTCATTGTATAATTATTATATTTTCCGTCTTCGTATATTTTATATTGTCATTATATTTTATATATTTCTACATTTTTTTATATACTTCTTAATTTAACTACTATGTCAAAAAGTGGTGCATGTTTACCGGTTAGGACTTGAACTCGCGTCCATAAGTTTAGGACGCGAATAGGTTAGGTACTAAGGTTTTATGGCTGACAATAGTGGATCAATAAACAATATTAAGAATTTGGCATTTTAAAGGATAAAGATAAATTTATTTATCAGCTTAGGTCACAAAAATAAAATGTAGAAATAGTTTCAAGTTTGGCGTATACTGGTGCATAAGGTGAGATTTAGACAATTCTACGTCGTATAGTGTGGTAAATACAATATTCCTATATACGTGTGGCGGAAGTGGAGGGATGGCGCAAACAAGTATAAAAAACCAGTCTAGAGGTATAATTTAAATAAAAGAGCCAGTTCCGTGTATGCTAGTGTAAGTTGACAGTTGGCTCAATAAGAGTGATTCAAATGACTTGTAATACATCAAATACAATATATTTTCAAAATCCAAATAAACTTGGATCAACTACTATTTAATAATCCAAAGAATCGCATATTAATAAAGATAAAGGTTAAAAAATCATAGCTCTAGTAATAAAACTAAAAAGTTATTAAAAATTCACATTTGACACTCACTTGTAAATTAGATTTTTACAGACTCACTATAAAACATTATATATAGCGGCCATATATGATTCGATCCTCGAGCTGCCAACTTCCCTCCCTACTTTCCTGCTTGCTACCAGGAAAGTGAGAATTATGTAAACGAGGGTTTAAATAACACAAAATATTAATTAGCAAGTTTAACGATTTTAATTAAACTAAGCTCAATCAATCATCAGATAAAAGTTATCAGTCTAATAAATTATAATCTGACCAAATTCAAAATTGAAACAGTTCAACTGATTTATTCATGCAACTGTTATTTTTAATTTTCCTGTGTTGTGTGTAATCTTATAGAATAACTGTTATATGGTGATTGAAAGATCGACTCGTTAAGTGTTAAAGTGAAAAGTTGAACTATTTTATTTAAACTACTCTTAATTTTTTATGTCAAAATTTTTCCTTTGAATAATTATTATCTGATGATTAAATAAAACAGCCCTTTATTTAATGATAAACGAATATAACAATAACATAAAAATATTTAAATTGCAATGTAATACTGCTTTTCTAAGAAACATCAAAATAATTACATAGGTCAACAAAATTAAGGTTTCATGGTGCAACACAAATAAAAAAAGTATTTTTTAAAAATATTTGATGAAATGAAAATAAATAATGATATTTTAGTATTTTTTCATTGTATATACATATTCACTTTTCACAGCTATCCATATTATGTATGTTTATTCATAATACATTAAAAACGGCGCCTATTCTAGGCGCTAAGAACCTCAGCCAGAAGGCCCAGCTCGCCATACACAACGCGGTGCTGGTACCTACGCTCACGTATGGAAGCGAGAGTTAGATATGGAAGAGAGAGCATGAAAGTAGAGTAAACGCGATCGAGATGCGAGCACTGCGCAAAATCTGCGGAGTGACGCTCGCGGACCGCGTTCGTAATACCGAAGTAACAAAGAGAGTTGGTCTGAAAGAGAGTGTCGGGGTGAAGGTAAGGAAAGGGATGCTCCGGTGGTTCGGGCATGTGGAAAGAATGCATGATGAAAGAATGACTAAACAGATATACAATGCAAAAGTGGATGGATGCAGAAGTCGTGGAAGGCCACGACACACTTTCCTTGATCAAATTGATCGTGTACTAGCAGAAGGTGATGTCAGGAGCCTTAAGAACAGACAAGCGTGCATGACAAGAGTTATGAATGTCAAAGAAGCAAGTGAGGTGTGTAAGAATAAACCTAAATGGCGCTCTGTTGTTCGTGCCTACCCTCTAAGGAAACTGGCGTGAAGTTATGTATGTACATTAAAAACGAATTCGACTTCATACCACGAAAATTGAAGGTAATAAAAAAAAAGTATTCATTATAAGTTTGGGTACTTTCACTAGTCAGACTGTGTGGCATACTCACTGTTGACCGGTGTTATTAATAGTGTATTGTGTACAATTAAACTAAGCTATTCTTATGACTAACGTGGACTCCATCAAGGGTACTGTACTGCTTGGAGTTTAATGCTCGAGGGAGGATAGTATCACAGACCACACTTCTATATGGAGTATCCAGGGTGAATCACACTGTATTAGTAAGTTAGCCATTACCCAAGACACTGTGATACCCTTGTATGGTCCATACTGCTTAAGCCTTTTACATCTATAAAATAAGTTGTTCAAAGCTTCCTTCTAGTATATGGGAATACCATGTTCCAGAGCCGGGTGTCTGCAAGCTGAGCCTGTACCCTGAAATGACTACCAGTCTGGGCGGGCGGTGGTGGCTCCTATTAATCTCAGGGTTAATCATCTGAAAGATGTGGACACTAAAGATTACCTTCAATTTGTTCCCATGCCTTCACCATCATCATTATCACTTAAACAATAATAGACATGTCCTAAGACTGGCTTATGAATGATATGTCTAATATGAATCCAATCTACTGGCAAACATACATCTACACCAAGTCCTCAGTTCAAGATCTGACATGTTTTCACAGTACACTCAATCAGCTCTTTGCCTCTATTTTGAAGTTGGAAAACTGCAAACTACAGGATACGGATTGCTGCGAGCTGCTTGCTTAACTCAATTAAACATTCCTCGAAAATATAGTAGCATATATAGAGTGTGCAACTGAAGTGATAAAGTCCACCTCAAACTCTCGATCAGGGAGAAGTAGGCTCAAATAAGTACTGTCACTGTTGTTGTTGTTGTTGTTGCAACATAGCCTTGGTTTGAGATGCAGCAGTTTGACTCTAATTTCATCTATTTTGTACTTATAATTGTTTATGACTAGAATATGGGTTATTTTACTTATTTAATTTCCTCATTATCATTAGAACTTTCTTTGTCGTCCTTTGGATGGGAAGCAGCTTTGTGCAACTCATAGAGCTGTATTAACTGTTCATCTGACATATGATCCAATAATTTGGGGTCTAAATATCTGCCAACTGTTTTCTTTCTTGCTTGATGTAATGGCTTCATTTGTTTTGATAAGTTGATAGCATAATCCTGAAAATAAAATTTTATATTAGAAAGTATCTTTTCCTGAGTTTACAGTAAACTCGTGTTATTATTAGAGATGTGCCGATTATGACTTTGGCAGATTAGCTGATTAGTCGGTTGTATAGAGGTCGACTAGTCGGCCAAGCCGATCACGGTTTCGGATATTTTCGTGACGCTAGAGCAGTTAATGTTTAGAAGTTTTTATTATTTTATGGTATGTCATGTAATGCAATCTTGCCTTAATACTTAATAAAAAAACCTACCCTTTTATTTAAATAAGAAGAAATAATTATAAATGTTTATTGAAGATAAGATATTATTTTGTTTGTTAATTAAGGTACTAAGTAATTTTGTTTGATAAATGTCATAGGTCATAGATATGTTTTCAAGGAAGTTATTTTAGAAACTGATTACCAAAGGAAAGATTGCTTTGCTTTCAAAATGTCTAAGACTGATTATAATATTAATAAACAATCAAGGTTTTTACTTTTTTATTTAATATAATATCCTATACATAAATTTTATTGAGAAATAAATATAAATTACAAAGTCAGAAGCCGGATTCGGCGCTCTTTGCCGAATAGTCGCCGACCACGATAGTGACCCGATAGTCTGCATATCTCTAGTTATTATAAATCTTAGTGTGAGTATCGAGGCGAGCGATGGTGGAACGATCTAGTTGGTTTAACGAGTTTCAGAAAAATGTAGAAGACTCCAGACGAAAAAAAACAAAGACACGTACATTTTAGAAAGGTATAGATAGATAAACAAAAAATAACGAAACAAGATCGAAATTTTAGAATCGAAGGTTCAGAAAGGAAAAGACAGATGGATAGATATTTAGAAAGGGATATATGGTAAATAAAAGAATTATGTCAAGAAGATTGAAACTATAAGTTCCACAAGATTCATCCGGGTATATAAGCAGCGTAAGGCGCGCCTACCGGGCTGTTCAGTTCAAGACCGCGAAGCAACAAGTGCGATACAAGAGAGTTGGAAGAAAAGTTTAATACAAGATAATGAAAAGTAGAGAGTTGGAAGAGTTTAGTAGAAGACAGTGAACGAGTATAGTGGACAGTTCAGTGAAGGAGGTGTTTATCGTAGTTTCAGAGGTGATCCAGAAGCGAACTACGTGCCCTAAATTCAGAGGTGAGCACTGCAGTGGCAGGTGGTGATCTACGCAATATCAGCGACGGTATTGTTAGTGAGACATATTGTCAATGGAGCAGAGCGTTGTTAGTTGTGTGTGAAGGGAAGGGCAACCACGCAGATAAGAGTCATGTACAGCTGTGTAAGTCTATAAGTAATTAATCAGAAAAATACTGGTGTTTTCTTCCAATCCCAAGTGTATACCCCTGCTCAAATGTAACAGTATAAATGATCACATACTGTCCATTCATTAAGGAAAATCCTTGCTTCCTCCATGTTACATTGCTTGTGCCTTTTGAATTCATCTCTAGCGTAATTGTCACCGAGTACCCTTAACTCTGCTGGCAACCCACGGTGTATGCGGAAAATTAGTTTGTACAATTTCCTCACTCTAGATACATGCTGCTGTATTGTCATCATACTACTCAACTGGTCCTAATCTGAGATGTAGCCCACTTTATACACATGTATTACATGGACCTGAAAAGAGATACAGTCTACTTTAAATGTATATATTGATACTAAGCAGATGTGCAAGGTCATTATTGACATTGTTTTTTAAACATTTGTGTGGTCTGTGTCTTATAAATATTTGCCAAAAGATTTAAAAACTGTATCAAAATAGGGTATTGCTCCTTATAATATTAATAAATAGTTTGGTAATGGCAGGTCAGTTTAGTTGATCCTGAATGAGACTAGTTATTAGTGCAGCCATTGGGCATATTTATTTTAAAGCTGCCTACTCACCTGCAAACTGTAATAGTTGCAGTAATAATAACCGAAAATTATAGTGTATATGTGGCTCGCAAGCTTCAAGCGAGCGGCAATGGGTGTGTGCGCTCCCAACGAGCTGATAATGCAAAGATCAATGTCGGCCTACACAGAGCACATTACTGTACCACTCTGTTACTCGGTTAGTATGTGGTTCTACAGGTATCTTAGGTGTCACTGTCCTCTGTAGTCTTAGGTAGCCTTCAAGAAGTCTTGGGCAATACCAAGGAGTTGGTGGACTCCCTGTAGGAGTTCGACTGGATGGTGTAACCCCTCATCCACCCTTGCACAATCTGAAGGCATGGTATAGAATGGCATTGTCATTGAAGTTCATGACATTTCTTTACAATGTGTTGTGAAATTCCTTGAGAAGCACTTGCTAAATTTTGAAATTGTACAGCTGTAATAACACTAAATAATACTACCTTTTTAGTATTCCTATTCCATGCATGTTTCCATAAACTATTTATATGCTAAATTTCATGATAAATGGTTCAAATAAATACAAAATATAAAAACAAAGTCACAAATATGTTTTATAGATTAATATGGATTCATTAGAGTTCATAGCCTAATGTTCCTAACCATTAACAGCATTGCTTTTAACAAACACTATAAACAAGATACATTTGGCCAGTCACAAACACTAATATTATCACAGATGGAGCAGGGACATTAATTATAATGATGAATTGTATTTTCATTTTTCACATTCATGCACAGTTTGCAAACTGAACTTATAATTTTGTTATCATATAGCAAACACAACTACATGTAGGAGAGCTGAGCTATGCAGATTTGATACTCAAGATCTTTGGTACAGATGTTATTATACACCTTGAGCCAGTATCAACTGCAGATTGTCAATCCATTCTTCAAAGCGTAAGTTCTTCAGACTAGGCATGGGAGAAATGTCACATTTTTGCGATTGGAACATTTGTATATGGAACAGTAAAATGTTCCGGATCACTGATATGTTTCATTTGGAACATTTAGAACATTGAGTCAAAGATATAAAATCATGGTTGTCTTGTTATGGTACGTCGCGGACTGAGGCGTGTCGTGTCGCAGGCATATTGAGGCAGACAGTGTTAAGGTTGAAACAAAGATGAATATTCATAGTAATATTTGAAAAAAATACAAATTGTGAGATCATTAATAAAATCGATTTTCCTTCATACTTTATCCAGGCTTAGGACTGGCGGCCAGATGCTTAGGCTAGCTGGCGTATTTAAAAATCCCTAAAATGTAAAAACCCTATAGTATTGAAGATACAAACGTCATATTGGTCATTATTACGTGCACAGGGTATCGAAAACAAGGATCTTGTAAGTACTATAGTACCACCTCTGATCGAAAACCGTAAAGTAATTCGTCTCATTTGTTATCTCATTCTCATTTGCTTATATTTTATTGTTTTCCTGCTCTCTCGCTACGCTTGTTGCTCTGTGATTCATTATGCTCTGATCGGTCTCTCTCACACGTAAGCGACATGATCGCGCTGAACAGCCAGTCAGAGAGATCGCGATGTTCCAGATCCAAATGATGCATTTGAAACATTATTGATGTTCCAATCTTTTGGAACACCTAAATGTTTCAGATCAGTGAGTCGGTTCAGTAAAGAGTTACACACGCCTACTTCAGACTTACTAAAAGCTGTAAGTTAGGAGATAACCAGTTTCTATTATTTTCTAAATCATAATATCAGTTAAGTGTATGCCACTCATTGCGCAGTGAAGAATTACGTAGAGGTATTTAAAAATATACCTGTTTCACTGTTCGTATACATGAAATAGCGTAGAAGGCTCAGTGAATAGCATGAAACGGTAAATGAGTATAAAATTACACAACATAACCTGAAAACAGTAAAAAAATAACTTACTTGTTTAAATGCATCAATTAGCGAATGATAATTTTAGCTGTACAGTTATTAATGTTAGGTAATTAAATTTAAAATTGGAACTTTCATATTTATTTGACGGGCAGCTTGCAGTTACGAATGATCTTTCATCGAAAGAAAAACCTCGAAATTCCGAATTTGAACATTGTTTATTTCTGAATCTGATTGATATTTGATTGTTGTTGTTGAAGTTTGCCACAAAGGCAGGCAAAGGTCTTGGTCCATACAGTGTTGTCAATTTCTGATTGACTGTTGACAAATGACGGATCAAGGATGATAGAGAATACACAATACCTATATAAAATAGATGAGCCTCTGTAGCACAAAATATCAAAACATCCACCTCATCCGGTAGATGGTACCTCAATCAGTATTAATATTCCTATAACCATGAGATGGCATTTCAATCGATATTTCAATAAATTCCACTAGATAGTACTTTTAACTTCTTCTAAAATGAAATTAAGACCGTATAATATTATAGTTTAAAACTAAAATAAAACACTTGATAATTTAAACGAAAACAAAATAGTAAGAATGTGTGATAATTCACCGAGTATGATCATCAATTGTGGTTTTGATTGTCAGCGCGTTGTCATTATTTAACGATATTGTGTAGCGAGATCTTAAGTGCACTAAATGGAAACTATTTATAAATTTTGACCCTCCCTGGCTTGATAGCGCAAGTTTCCATTCTTTTTTATTTTTCGATTATGATAGGATAGCCCCTGAGATGTGACGGATGACCATCCCAGTGGCAGCAGTCTCTCTACAAAATCGAAATATAAAAAAAATATGGAAACTAGTGCCATAAAGAGTGTAAGGATACCAAAAATAATAAGTAAGTAAGTTAGTAAGTTGAATAATGGCAACTCATTGACCAGATCTTGAATATTTGGTGAATCACTCACACATTTTACGTTGAAGTCATTTTGTGAACCATCTTTTTTTACTTTTAGTATAAATTTTCAAGTATTTTTATTTTGTAGTGGAACACTTACAAGCCAATAGATGGCGCTGTGCAATAATTGATGTCACAAACGTTTCCCGAAACATACAAAGAATATATACAAAATTTCAACAGATGGGCCTAGGCCTGCGAGGAACAACATCAGCCTCGCTGGAAGATCTCACTTTAAGACAGAGGAACATTCCATCTCGCTCCTCCACCCTATCGGGGCTCACCCTTCACTGGTGACCCTCGACTAACGAACACGCAACCTTCACTTCAACAACTTTCAATCTTCAATAACTTCATTCAACCTTCAATCAAGTAACTTCAACTTTCAATAACTTCAAGATCTCAAACTACCTTCAATCAAGTCTCAAAAATTAACTTCAAGATTTCACTTCAACCTCAAGCCTCCAACTCCATAGAACATCAATTCAACCTTAACCTCAAGCACCATCATCACCATGACCATCACACTCTCCGCATAACTTAGACATACGAGTATATCCTGCTAGCTTCTACTGCCAATCATCCCTGGTAGCCACTATAGGGTTAGATCGCACATCTGCAAAACGATGTACCTCCATCCCTACTACCACGGCTACGTACTCAGGCGACTTCGGCAACCAAATCACGGCTGCTGTACGCTGCTTCTTGTGCATGGCCACCACTCAATATCCAACACAGACCAGCCATGTGACCCGCTTGAAGCTAATCGCCCACTCCAACCGTCTTTCCATACGCATTGGAAACCGACACACGAGCTCCTGCTCTCCCGACTCACTGGGACAACCAATAAAGTTCTGACTTACAAGAATTGCATCCAGTCCAACTCACAGGACTGCCAAGTAATAAATGAATTGGCATACTACGAGAAGCACTGATGGCTGTGAACAACTCTTGACTTCATTCGTCTACCATCGACTTCCAGTCTCAGCAAGGGGGTGTGTAGTACTTACAAGCCAATAGATGGTGCTGTGCAATAATTGATGTCACAAACGTTTCCCGAAACATACAAAGAATATATACAAAATTTCAACTATAACAGATGGGCCTAGGCCTGCGAGGAACAACATCAGCCTCGCTGGAAGATCTTCCTTTGAGACGGAGGAACATTCCATCTCGCTCCTCCACCCTATACGGGTCACCCCCTTCAATTTATTTAAACTTAAACTTTACTCTGTCTTTATTCTAATTTCAAATAAGTTGAAAGTACCATGAAGTACCATAAAAAATATACATATATCAAAGTACCACAAAATTATCGATGGATGAGCCATCTATCGGGTGAGGTGGTAGATGTTTGATATTCTATGCTAGTGAAGTTCAACTATTTTATTATATAATGTATTATCTATACCAATGACTATTAACCAAGAAGCTTACACACAAAAGCTTCTTGCTATTAACAATGTTTATCGCATAAGGCTACAAAGGCTTTTGGCTACCTTTTGAATAAATCTAACCTGAAATTAATGTTTCTGTATTTTTCACTGGTTACAGATTACGAACTTTCACTTTAACCTTCTGTCATCTTGACAGAACTCATTAACAAGTTTTCTAAAAACAAACAATAGATAAAATGTTAATCATTATTATCAAGAGGTTGTATACTCTACGATCCTTGCCTATTCTTCGAATACTAAAGAACAAAAGTGCTATAATACTTAAAGGGGCCTATTCACTATCTTGCATAGCAGTCCGCTGCGTAATGCAGGTTTGAGAATATTGTTGTAGCCTGCATTGCCTCTTGCAACACCGAGCAGAATGCCTCTTGAGTCCCGCAAGCTCCGCCCACTGTAGTACTGCAGACTCGTGACTGGGCCTTCATCGTCTTTGGTTTTGGATTGCCATACATTATTATGTACATATATCTTAGACTATATACCTAGTCTAAGATATACATTGTATATGTATGTAATAAACTCCAAATCTGGCGACCCTGATATTGGCTTCCGACCGGCTTCGGATGACGTCATCGGTAACACATTATATAGCCTTACATGCTCTCTCTATGTAATCATTATTCTGAATGAAGTTACAATAACGGGTTTGTTGTTAGCGTCAAGCTTTGCAGTAACGTGCAAGAAGCTAGATACGATAAAAGATGGCATCATACAACCTACATACTATTTTTGTAATAGATGCCGCTACTTGTAGTTTCCCAAATTAAAATCCAGAATTCTTGGGTACTACCGTACTAATAAGTACACCATATTTGTAAAGTATTTGTTTAAGATTTACTAGTTCCTTAAGTCATTTCGCTCCTATATGAAATTTATATATGGAAAGGAAGCCTGTTTTTTTGTATTTCCAAAACGTTTATATAGGCATCCTAGTAAAAAACGTAATTCGAAACACTGCAATCGCAGTTGGCGCTACCAATTCGGTCTTGTTTTTATAAAACTTTTCACCAGTCTTAAAACTTAAATCAGTCATAAAGTGTAAGTTCTTATTAGCTCCTTTTCAATTTCATGTTTATAAAATTGTCATCAGGGCTTATAACTAATAACAGCCCATACACGTCCCATTGTTGGGCTCGGACCTCCCACTATAGGGGGACGGACAGTAGGTATGCCCGCCACGTTTGTCCAAAGCGGCTTGACAAGTTTGACATAATTATTGTTTATCGCTCTCAGGTTTCATCAAGGTGATTGTCTTCAACGTTGTTAGCACGTGGTAACAATATCCATATTAGGTCAGAAAAGTGCCGAAATGATGCATTCGTTCCGGCCAGAATTCGAACCAGCGCCCTTTGAGTTCGGGAAGCGTGCGCCAGCCATTACGTTACCACGACTTCATTATGACTTTTTTTTTAGGAGCAAGGGGAAATCAATTCGTACGCTACCGTACACTACAATGGACCCCATTGTGGGGATTAGATCTTACGATACGTAGTATCCATAGTAGTTCGTGATCTTACGCGGCGAGATTAAGCGCCGCACGACTTGTGTGGGACTCCGGTGCAGACGTTCCCAAAATTATGGCTTGCCTTAACAGTACAGGCGCCCTGAGGGAGTAATGCATTGTGGGCGCCCGTTTCTGTCATACTAATACTACGAATGTGAAACTCTGTAAGGATGGTTGCATCCAAATCAATCAATCAACAATCCATGAATTCCTTCAAGCTATAGAAGGTTTGCCAGATTCAAGTCTTTGTTCTTTCTTTCTTCTATGTATAGTTTCATTCGATTCTTTCGGGCTGATCGGACGAGAACGATCGATGAAAGGCATTTGAGAGTAAGGCCTCTTCTGATACGAGTATACCGTTATGCTTTGCATATATGGAATCATTGGTCCGAGTTCCTGACCCTTATTATTCTTCTTACATGTCTTGTACAATGCAAGAGTGCAAGTAACAGCAGAACCAAACTTCTATAGACGAAGCCAAAAGCAAGAGTCTTACTAAAGAAAATATTTTTGACAATTATTTATTTCGCAATTTAGTACAAACTGAAATAATAGGTATATTAAATAATGTAATATAATTATGTACTTATATTGAAAATTTAAATATTTCTCAACTCAATTTTCATCGATTTTTAGACGTCCGCTTATTTTAAAATTTGCACATATATTAAGAACTGACAATATTCTCGTAACTAGCGTAGCATAGTCATAATATATCATTAGTTAGAAATATCAGGACATATACATGTAATTTTTTTATCAAATTTAATTTCTTGATTAAGGGACTTTATATCGTTATTGAACAAAATAAAATCCTAATTCTTAAAAAAAAAAATTTTCAGTATGGAAACATTTATTAATTTATTATTTATTTATAATTTTATTTAGTAGATGCTGCTACGCGCTTATACTACTATAAGTTGGCTTTAGGTCTTTGTAACACCAAAGCTTTGAACGGAGCAGCTGAGGGTGTAGCTCCATCCACATGTTCCCAGGGCGATAGTGGTTCGCCGGGAGCTGGTAGAAAAGAGAAATGCTGCAGCATAGTAGCAGTGAAGACAAATATGTTACATTTAGCTAGCACGTCACCCATGCAGCGATGCTTAGCGAGACCAAACGGGAAGTAGTGATCTGGTAGTACGATTCTTCCATCAACTAGAAACCTCTCGGGATTAAAGGAGTACGGTTCAGGGAAATAGTTTTCATCCATCAGGATATTCGTGTAGTTACTGACAACCATCGTATCCTGAAATGAAAAAAAAAAACAATCGAAAACAATGAAATATAATAGAAAAGAAAAATGAATTATTTAATAAAACAAATAATGAAAATTAATTAAAAAGGTTATGGTGTTTGAAAGAGAAGAAACCAGAACGAATGCAAGGATAATGGTCGATGATGTTATGCTAGAGCAAGTGAATGAGTTTGTATATCTTGGATGTGCTTTTAGCAGGGATGGAAGGTACACCGCTGATATAGAAAGAAGAGTGAATTTGGGGAATAGTGTGAATGGAGCGTTAGGTAAACTTCTAGGCGCTAAGAACCTCAGCCAGAAGGCCCAGCTCGCCGTACACAACGCGGTGCTGGTACCTACGCTCACGTATGGATGCGAGAGTTGGGTATGGAAGAGAGAGCATGAAAGTAGAGTAAACGCGGTCGAGATGCGAGCACTGCGCAAAATCTGCGGAGTGACGCTCGCGGACCGCGTTCGTAATACCGAAGTAAGAAAGAGAGTTGGTCTGAAAGAGAGTGTCGGGGTGAAGGTAAGGAAAGGAATGCTCCGGTGGTTCGGGCATGTGGAAAGAATGCATGATGAAAGAATGACTAAACAGATATACAATGCAAAAGTGGATGGATGCAGAAGTCGTGGAAGGCCACGACACACCTTCCATGATCAAATTGATCGTGTACTAGCAGAAGGTGATGTCAGGAGCCTTAAGAACAGACGAGTGTGCATGACAAGAGTTATGAATGTCAAAGAGGCAAGTGAGGTGTGTAAGAATAAGCCTAAATGGCACTCTGTTGTTCGTGCCTACCCCGCAAGGGAGCTGGCGTGAAGTTATGTATGTATGTATGTAATTAAAAAGAAAATTTAGGAAAGTGAATTCTATACACAATGTAAGGTTAAAGGACCAAAACACAAGAAAATATCGTGTGTTAGTGGCGGAGCTTGCCTTAGATGGGTCCTCTATCAAAATGTCTTGGAGGGCCCAAAGGAAGGATAAAGATTTTATAAAAGAAAAAAAAAACTCGAATTACATTAGAATAATTATATTATATGTATATTGATTATAAATCGATGACTTCACATTGGAGACTTTGCCAGTTTTATAAAATTTTTGAAAATTATACTACTCTACAATAGAGTACTGACCTGAGGGATGTTATATCCAACTAGAGTTGTGTCTGCAAGGGATAATCACCGGTCAGTGTCACGCCACATTTACATTAAATTTGTTAAGGGGCCTCTTATAGGAGCTTGCTACCAGGTGCGTCGACAAAAAGCTCGTTCGATACGTTTTATTGTTCACAGTACACAGCGTTCGCTGTAAAAGACTTGTGTTTAAAGTAGAGACTTCCTTAGAGGGTAGAAAAAACGTTGCTCAATTTAACTCCACGAAGATACAAGTCTGCGTATTCTCTGCAAAGAAGACCCCTTTCATACGCGCGGGTCTAAGCAGTACTTGCCAAGTCGGTAACGCCGCTACGCTCTCTTGCGCACTTTAGGAACTTGGAATGAGTTCCCAGCCGTGATCATATGGCAGATTTTACAAAAGGTGTCATAAAATTCCTACAAGACCGGCACCACTTTGGCTACACTTCTGGTGATACAAATGTCTATAAGCGACGGTAACTACTTTTCATCAGGGCAATCAGCCTGTCTGCAGTACTCCATCAATAAAAAAGAATCAAAATCGGTTTTTGCGGTATTTTTATTAGAGTGAAGTGGGTCTAGACATTGAACGGCGCCGCTTCCTTATTATTACACTCGACTTCTTACGGCCATAAACCTGAGGTCATTACCTTTCGAAACGCCGTAGGATGTCAACGTAGACTTTCTTTATACCAAAAACAACAGGGACAATTGTTCCACTTCCATACAAATACGAGTAAGCTGTCGGTTTGAATTAAGCAAAGTAAATTAATTCCATGTCCCTGTAACTTGGGCACCCTTGCAAGCTTTTGTACTGCCGAGGCACGTGCAAAACACCGAGATGTATGTATGTACGCAGTTTCATTCTTATTTAAGAAAGAAATTAAAATATTTCGCAATATTGTTTTTCCTCGTTTTTTGAGTGTGCAGCCATTTTGGCGAAAAAGGGTAATCCCTTGAAGTCGTCATATGCGTCTTCGCTTTTCCTCACAGTATTTTTTTTTCGGAAAGTACTTGGTTCTATATGAATGAAACAGCACAAGTATGTATGTAATCTATATGCCACTTTATATAGTGCTGTAGTGAAATTGGCTAAATAGCAAACTTCTGGATCGTGGTCATATCACGTACACTAAGGATTTAAAAAAATTTTAGCTTAAAAAATAATTTTAGTAAAATCGGTTATCGGTGACCGTCCAGAATTTTTTGATATATGGGGATAGGTATTCTATAGTCTGAATCATTTTTTTGGTTCTCTAGTCAAATTTTAATAACGGGATATTTGTCACCTCTACGAAATTTTCCATCAAGCGTGGTCCAAAATGCACTTGAT
Source organism: Dendrolimus kikuchii (assembly GCA_019925095.2). Lineage (NCBI taxonomy): Eukaryota > Metazoa > Arthropoda > Insecta > Lepidoptera > Lasiocampidae > Dendrolimus > Dendrolimus kikuchii. Next base: position 22,626,233 of record CM034387.1, on the reverse strand, counting down.
TATTGGATTCGTGTGGAAGGTTTATTATTCTAATACCCTAACTGACACAAAGATCCAGGCTATTTCAATACGTAGACTTGTATTTGTTTTGTATGATATTCATACAAAAATCCTCGAGTAATCCCCAAAAGTAGGTACCTAAAAGTAAAGAAACCAAAGAAACTAAATAAACCAATAGTATACCGGGAATATACAGCATATCGGGTGCAAACTTGTTGCCACTTGTTAACATACATACATACATACATAACTTCACGCCAGTTCCCTTGCGGGGTAGGCACGAACACTTGTTAACATTAGATATAATTTTGATACTTTTACGCTTGAGCACATTTAGCTTTGTACAAATTGGAATAATGTTGGGAAACTTTTCCTACGACACCAGGATAATTTAAATGAATATTCATTTAACGAAAGCTAACTGATATCGTGTTTTTGTTTACAGACACTGAAATCTGACAAGAGCCGACATAATCAACTTTGCGGCTGAAGGGTTTTGTTTTTATACTGAAATTTAATCATTTTAGTCTGTTTCTATATTTATCTATAAAGACATAATTCAAAAATTCTCTATACATTTATTATATTATTATGTATTGTAGTTTCGACCTCCTTTGCTCTTCTGTATTTAAATGTTTATGTAAAAAAGTTGTTTGAGTAATAAAATGTAAAATTATAAAGAAATACTCACTCAGTTCGATCATTCATATTGGGCATTCTTTCCCTTCCAATAACTCTGTCTATTTCTTCTTGAGCTTTTTTCTGAACATCTTGCTCTCTTACTAAATAACTAAAGCCGAAGCTCATACTCTTAGCCGTTGTCTCAGTTCCTGCCATAAACATATCCATGCATATAGCAACCAATTGTCCTTCTGAATACGTATCAATTTCTCCTTTTTCTCTCAAGATTCTTAAATAAACATCCATAAAATCCCTATCTTCTTTTTCAGGCTCAAAACTATCTTTGTGTTTGGCTATTTCGTCTCGAAGAAATTTCCAGATCCTTTTATGGGTTCGCACGAAGTCCTTATAACCCGATAGAGTAGGCATGAAGACGCTTAGGATCGGAAAATGACTAAACACAGCTCCGACCATATCTATAGCTGCGAATAGGTCAAAAAGTAAAGCTTGAAGCACTTTCATTTGTGGGTCGCTTGGATTATATCTCAATCCTGCCATCATGGTCCAAAGAGTGTTGAGTATATATACGTTGAAGAAGTTGTGCATTTGCAAAACTACCGAGTTTTGTTCACTGTCCTGTATCATCGTAAGAACATCTTCAACCATGTGTTTTCCTTCGCAAGTAGCTATTTTGCTCATTCCGGTCCTGCCGAACCCAAATCCCTTTAGATGTTTAATAAGGAAACGCCTTTGTTCTTTCCAAAGGTCTCCATCAGTTAGCAAGACACCACGTCTTTCCCCCCACGTTCTGGTTTGGTAGAAAATTCCTTTTGGTCTTCCATCAATATCCTCATTGAATAACATTTCTTTATTAGCTTCCAGGCTATTTACCATTACTATCCTATCCTTTCCAATTCTCAGGCCCAACAGATGTCCGTCAGTGCTGTATGTTTTAGTCATTTCATTTACAGCTTTATATAGATAGCCAGTTTTTTCACGTACTTTGCAAACTTCTATTGCGCAACCTAGGATTGGTATCCAGGAGGGACCGGGTGGGAATTTGCTCGGTTTTCTAGTGTTGAGATATAAATACATACACATTACTAGAATGGCTGCTAGCCCTGCGAACCACATCTGAAAAATAATAGAAAAAGTATAAATTTATGAGTTTTAAGAGAATAGCGAGCATTTTAAGTTACCAGTAAAATATTAGCAATAATGTGTCCAATTATAGCAGTATGAACTCCATTGGGCTTAAAAACGATGGACAGAAGGATATGCACAGGTGCGTGCATCCGTCTATGAACTAATATAGTGTATTTGTACCTATATTAAAATTGTTTCTGGTTCTACACGTCCATGGGTTAGAGTTATATATAGAGCTGATAATATGATCGGTCACTGTAACCGAAATCGGTTTTTAGAATTATTGGACATAGTGACAAAGTTCGCACATATTTTCTTCTTTTTTATTTAGTTTTAGTTTATATAGTATACTTTGTATTTTATTTTTAAGTTTATAATTATTGTAGTTTTATTAATATTTATGATTTAAATAAAACTGTAGTTCGCACATCAATTGTTGAAGTATCAAGTCAGTTAGTACTTTATACTTCTTTGTTATTATGCGTAATTCAACCCTGTTTATTTCATAACCAAATTGAACAGGATTTGTAGTAAGTTTAATTACGCAATTTTATATAACACTAAACAGGAGTTATTTACAAATGGGTACATTGATTGCGTAATTTGGTTACATCGTCTTTCTCCATTCACAGCCATCCTTTCTTACGATTATTAAGAAGTTTTTTGAATGATTCTTCAGTCAAAAGAACACACTCTATAGCAATAAAAATATATTTATCAATTTTGATCATATTTCTTAGGAAAATACCTTAACTGTAAATAAAGCATTTACGGTAAATTTTCTCGATAGAGATAGAACAATAAAAGTTTGCAAATATTGATACAGTCATTTAATTTCCAAGTTTCACTGAATTTTAAAAATAATAATCTTTGGCATTAAAATTCTTATAATAATAATTCATAATGTTATCGGACGCGAGCCTTCATATTTTTTTTAGGAGAAAAATGTATATTTTTAAAAATCTGCAGACAAACACACATATTGTATATTCCCTATATTATATAAGGTTATGTTAACGGACTAGTTTGTGGCCGATCCGAGACACCTAGACCAGAGAGTACGTTAGAAAAAGTAACATTAATAAACCAAAATCAACATAAGGCTTCAGTCACATTAACATGTCATTACATGTTTTTGTTTATTCATAAAAATATACGTAACACAAATACAATGAAGAAATTGTTAACGATTCAGTGACATATTTACAAAGAATTACGTACAGTGGTGTTCTACTTATAGTCTCATAATGATGAGCCATACGCAAGCTGATAATTTTTTAAAATTACCGTGTTAAGTTTTAATTATAATTTCACTGTACCTTTACGTTGTGCGCGTCGCAGTATTCTAGCTTTCACTAAAAGACAGCCCGAAGTTAGGTCAGTAATATGCAACCCCACCAACCACCAGTGCAACAAAATGTAACAGCGGCCATTTACACCGTGGCGTAATCATTATATATTTTTACTAGCAATTGTCCGCGTTTGAAAGGTAACAAAGAATACAATTAATTTTCGAATATTTAAAATCAAAGGTTATTTCAGTTGGACAGCTTTTATGATGCTTTATCTAAAACCGACTGCAGTGGAACTCAACACATTTATTAATTTAGAAAATCAATATGCTTCTTGGTTTCCAATGAAGTAAACTGTTTTATATCTCAGAATCCATTACAAAAGTAGTATAAGAGTTTAGTACCTTTGGTGTTACAAATGTCCATAGGCGAAGGTAACCGCTTTCCCTCAGGAGGACCGTCTGCTTGTCTGTTGAAGTCATGCAATAAGAAAATTAAAAAAACAAGAAAGTGTAGTAATTCAAGTGAAGAGAAAGGGATTGGAGTGTTTTCATAAGTCAAGTATTAAAAGAAAGGACAACAAGGGTAAACTTGTGGAGGGATTATCGATACAAAACAGTATTACTAAACTTGCTGGAATTCGTAATGACGATTGGGGTCGAGCAATTGCTAAGCGTCTCGAGCATGCGTAATGATTTGGATGCAGCCAGTGTACAGTATACTTTGCGGCGCTCTTCCGCCAAAACTAACAATAAAAAAATGATATTACATAAATTATTGTAAGTTATGATTTGATAAGTAGATCCCAGAGAAATTGAGAGTAACTCGTATTAAAAAACACCGAGAGAATATATTTTTCAAAAAAAAGCTTGTTTATTTATGCGTGCTAGTATTACACTTTCTACAGGCGGTTAATTTTGTTTGTAGGCATTCCATGCGATTTCTGTGTTAATTATGAACCGATTTTCAAGTTGTTTTTAAACTCCCGAGATGGCTCCATACTCACCTATCAGGATCTGATTTGTGGATCGCAAGGAAATCGAAATTGAACAACTTGTTGAAGAGCGTATATGGATAAAAGTGAAATAATAAATTTGTATACGTGTGCCAGTTGTACAATTTCTACAGGTGCTTAATAAATTATCTCTAAAGCTACTGAAGTAGTTGCGCAATAAAAAAGTAAAGAATAAATATTTTTTAACAAACAATAAACCGCCTTCACACTAAAAAGCAAAATATAAATATTTATCCGACTTCTTTCTATAACATTTTGAAATCTGTGTTAATTAAATAAAATTGAATGAACGGACACAAGAAAGTATTCGCTTCGGTGTAATATGTAGATGCAGTTATTACCTTATGAGGGCTGCCACCTTAAATCTTTCAAAGCTAGATCTAGCGCTTGATAGGGTAATCTAGCGCATATTTTTACAAAACGACTCCCGGCGCCAAATCTAGCACTTTTTCTAAGATAGGCAAATATCTAATTATTTACTTATTTTTTTTATATACCTAAAGCCTATTGTGCTTATTGTGACAACACTACAAGTTATGTAATAATTGGGTTTCTGAGGATTCTCTATTATTATTTATCTAGGATTTCGTGATAAAATGACAAGAATATTGGTCTTTCTTTGTTTGTACGGAAGCTTTCAATTTATTTGGATTTGCTTGCACTCACTTGTTTTCTGAATCTAGCGCCTTTCTCCGGCTTATCTAACGCTAACACTCGTACATAGGTGACAGCCCTAACCCCTTATTTACATTATGCCTACACCCAGTGAAGCAAGCAGAAAAGTGGTGGTAGAAGCGAGCAGTGCGAGTATACCATAAAGTAATTAATCTATCTATAATATTATAAATTTCTAAAAATATCGTGTCTGTACATTGAAGCTATTAAAAAAAAGCAACTGAAATAGACTATATAAATGATGGAGAATACGATATTTTTTTTAGATTTTTGTCTGTTTGTTCGGGATTCACGTAAAAATTACTGGACCGATTTCGATGCGGTTTCTGCTGATCGATAGAAAATTCTTAAGGCTTTGTGTCTGCGCTACTTTTTATTCTGGGAATCCCGCTGACATTTTTATAGGAATAGATTTAAAAAAAATCGAATTCCTCTGCGATTTTTCCACTGTTCGATAGCAAATTATGTAATAAAATATATGATATTTTTTATCCCGAGAATCCCGCGGGAATTTTCCCGGCAGCGGTTTGTAGTTCGGTGCATAAAAAACAGCTTATTCCGACACAGTTTTCACTATAACCGTATCATATATTCTTTTCTAATTTTGCGGTACTTTGTGTCCCGGGAATGCGGAGTGAATTCCAAGTCGGCGTGGACCAAGTCGCGGCCACATCTTAGTTCAAAATAAAATTATAGAAGTTTTACATACTCGCGCTGCCTATTATTATTACTATTACTTTCCTGCTTGTTAATGAATTGAATGTGAATTTATGCTATCATTATAAATTAAATACTAACCATTCTTCGTAGTTCATAAAATGTTACGCAAATGACAATCGGATATACGTTCACATAGTCAGACAAACGAAAGTTATAATATTATGAAGATCCCGTTGTTGCTACTTGACTAGGCAACCGTAAATAGAAAATCCTCCGCAACAAGCGGATTATTCCGATAGAAATATTCATATCGGAAGTAGTTTCCGTGTTGAGTCGATTCACATTTGAACATGAATTCTTCGGATTGATCGCATCTTACAGGATATGGAGTACTACATTTATAGCATATCTGGATAGTTGTTGGATACAGGCTATTCAGAATATTGAAATATATATTTTATACTCGATGGAGTTGCAGTTATGTGTAAATTTGCAAGTTTGACCATTGAATCTATCTATCTTCAGCTACACTTTAGCCAACATTAGATGGTTCATTTGTGCATGGTCCCGTTGCTGTTGTAGTGCGGTTGTAAGAAGGTAAACACGCAAGTCTGATAAATATGTAGTTTAATGAGTTCGTTCGTTTGTGAACTGAATTGATACAATATAAAATAATGTTGCAATGATAAAAGTGCTGACACACGGGATTTTTGCATTTGTAAGCCGTACAATTTGTGTCTTTCGTCAGGCGGGGATAACTGATTATTTGATAGTTGAGCAGAGTTGAAGATTATTAAAGTACTAATATTGCTATTAAAAAATGGGTTTGGTGGTATAAAGGTGAAAATTAAGGGTTATTTGTATTTTTAATGCTAAATCATAAAAAAAAACAAAAAATTAAAAATATTTTTTGGTGTATCCCTTAGGGGTATAAAAAATAGTTTATGACCTCGACCTTCTCAGACCTACAGAATATACACAAATAATTTCATGAAAATCGTTCAAACCGCTTCAGAGGAGTTTGGTTACTAACCAACTGAAGTGATTGATACATATAAACGTAAACTGGAATTATTCACTGCCATTTAATACCATTATATCTCAGTTCCGTGACTTTCAATACAATTGATTCAATTTGGTTGATCCGTCTAATATCAGTAATTCAGTGTAATGCATAATTTTGAATGTGAGTTGGTCAGCTCTTGTGCATAAGATATCGTCACTGCACTTTCGCTCGCATATAAAAGATCGTAGAGAGCAGCGCGGTGGCGGCGCGGTGTCGGCCTTGTTTGCGGAGCGTCGGTGGTGTCGTTTAAGTAAGCTCTTAGGACATTTTAGCGACTTCAGATTAGCGTTTTATACGAACGTATAAGTTCGTTTTTCGAAGCGCGCGTAGTCGTGTCGCGCAGCTCATATGAGCGTTGACGCTCTTACAAGCTCATATAAGCGCCAGCTGAGAGAGATTTTTCCCCGCGTGCGATATCGGAATCTATATTGCTACTGACACTCGCAACCACCGGCTCGAGAGTACACGCCGGAATAAGCTCGTCTACGCGCAAAAAAGAAAACGCAAGTCTGAAAGCGCTCTTAGATGCAACAGCCATTTTGGTAAAATCGGACCCATTACGAAAATAGTAGTAGTTTTCCTTAATAACTTTTTGAAATGAAATATATATATTGTTTAAAAAGTTATTAAAAATATTTCCTACTTCTAGCTTTGACCTATATTATAACAATTCCAAAAATAAACAATTATTCTTAGAATTCTTTTGAATGAGAACAGTGGAGTAATCTTTGTGACTTTAAGGAATACTTTTAGACAAAAGTTTTTTCAAGGCTTTTATTGCCTTTCTTTTATGATTCGAAACGGAAAATTATTACGAATAATTGTTTTTGCGGCAATACTTTAACCGATTCCGACATCGACACACCCACTCGAGATGTTTTAATTTAATTGGAGTTAGATTAAAATTACAGCTATGTAATTTCACATCTTATCGGGACTCGGTGAAAATATTGACGTTTTATGGGTTCCAGGAAACGAGGCCAGTTTGTCGTTATGCCTTTTCTTATAAATAAATGATAAGAGATTAATTTTCTTATGCCCCACATAAGTGTATAAGGTTCATATTTGGAGTACGCAAGTATGACCATGTCTCTGAATTCCGAAAAAAACTCAAGTGGTTGCCAATTCGATTTCACCGCAATACTCACATCCTTGCTTTTCTCTATAGTATTTTATTTGTCCCTAGTACTCCTGATTATCTTAAACAATGTTTTGAATTTCTTTCGTGCTCTCATAATTTAACAAATTGAACACTCTTGCGCATAACTCAACTTTTTATAACAATTCTTTTATTGTTAAGGCTATACAGCTTTGGAACGCGCTTCCTAATACAATCAGACAAGCAAAATCGCTAGCGATATTTAAAACTATGATAAAAAAGTACTACCTGTCGTTGGAATATGATATTTAAATTCATTTATAAACATTTATTATTTTGTAGATATGTATTTGTATAGTATGTATATTAAGTATATATCTATCTATGTTAAATATAAAATTTCTGCATATATATATATATATATATATATATATATATATATATATATATATATATATATATATATATATATATATATATATATATAATTTATGTATTTATTATTAAAATGTAAGTAGTTCGTACTATATGTTATGTATACCACCATCGCCATTATTATCTCAATTCATTCCTGCGGTGGTCTGGAAGAGATCGCTTTTTAGCGATAAGACGGGCGGTCTTATCTATCTTTGTAGATAACTAGATATAATTTTAGTCTTTAAGTTCATGTTTGTATTGGTGTACAATAAAATGTTATCTATAAGTCGACTAAGGCTTTTTCCGCGTAATTTCAGTTTCTTGCCCTATAGGAACTCTTTAGTTTTGGTTTAATCACCCATCATTTGTTATAACATTTATGCGAAGAACGGAAGGGTGTTAATTGGTGATAACTCACAACAAGAAAGTCCTATTTGATATTAGCAATTGTTTTGAATTAATATAACGGCTTTTAAATTCATCAAATAATTGATAAGTAATAATTATTTAATCAAAGGTCAATTATTTTAGTAGTAATACGCGGCTTTTAAGTAATCTTAAAGTAGTAGTTTTTACGATCTAATTGTTTTACTGATTACTTATTATTTATTTAAATGTTTATGGATGTTCTAAAAGTTAAAATGCATTTTATATATAGACTGTAACTTCTATCTGTAACGTCTGAAATCTTGCGAGTATTGATTTACTTGTTGACAGTATCTGGTTATAATTATTTAGGCGTTAAGCGTTATTCTATCTTGTAAATTTAATAGACAGCTTTGAATTCTTGTCAGTATTCATCCTACTCATTTATTGTGTCTATTTATAACTATAGTTTGAGCATTATTTTGTAATAATTGTAATTTTTAATAGATTGTGTTCGAAAAGATTTTTTGTGCTTATTTGCAATGAATGAACCCTCTTATGAGACCTGTGAGGTTTGCTCTAGGGCTACCGTGACCTTTTTTAAAAATCCCTGTACCGTTCAATACCCCAATATATACAAACATAAATCCAAAAAAAAAACTAACCCAATCTAAACCCCTCCAACATCACCAGATAGATAGCGAGTTCATAAGAGAGATATTTACCATCTCTTCTCTTCTCTTTTCTTTCACCATATCCCAATTACTTGAAGTCGGCACAATATATCTTTTCCTTCCACACTCTTCTATTCTAACATACCTCTTCTGTCACACCGTATATCAACACATCATCCTTCACACAATCCATCCATCTTTTTTTTGGTCTACCTTTAAATTTGTACCCATCCATCTTGTAGTTTAACATTCTTTTTGTCACTTGACTTTCATCCCTCCTCATTATATACCCATAGCAACTTAATCTTCTTCCTCTCAATTTTTCAGTCACAAGTGCAACTTTCAAAGATCCCTTTACGTATTCATTTCTCACCTTATCCATTCTTGTAACACCACACATCCATCTCAACATTCTCATCTCAGCTGAATTTTATAACTCGACAATAAATGACTATTATAAAATGCGCAATACAAATTTTGTAGTATATTTTGTAGTAGAGATATTTACCATATTACAATATATTTTACACTAGAGTTCATCCCAAGTTGATGCCGTGGGTCAAACCCTAATGTGTATATACAGTTTAGTATTACAGGGAAGGGTAATAAAATATAAGAAATACCAAACCCAATGACAATGATTTTTATAACCCGAAAATAGCCGAATATAAATGTGTTGTAATTTAAAATGTAAGTGGTTCTATTTTATTTAATTAAAAAGTTTATATATATATATATATATATATATATATATATATATATATATATGTATAGTTTTTTTTTGACAACAAAAAACTTTTTTTTTTACAAGTGACAGGGAAAAATGGGTTGCTAGACACCGTAAAAAAATCTCACCAAATATGAGCTCTTAATTTTAATAGGAAGATCCTCCGCGTCGCAGTTGTTTATTTTTTTCTCAATCCAATAGAAAAAAAATCATACCTCATCATTAATTGATTGTACAGAAAAATGTTTTGGAAGAATTTTGTAGGAATTTAATGCTCTACAAAAAAGGTATCCTATATTTTTTCCGTAAACTTCGCCATTTGAATGATATTGAAGATTTAAGTTTGATTATTTTAAGACAAATTTAATTTTTGTTTATGAGTTTTATAACTTGACAATAAATGGCTATTATAAAATGCGCAATACAAATTTTTGTAGTATATACTTACACACACACACACACGCACGCACGCACGCACGCACGCATGCACGCACACACACACACACACACACACACACACAGAGAGAGACACACACACCCCTTCAGTGTAAAATTACCTAACTGAAACTGAAAACCACTTCAAAATCCGTTGCATGGTTTAGAAGGACTTAGCGGATAAACAGACAAGATAAACAGACGCGGAAAGCGACTTTGTTTTGTACTATGTAAAGATGACGACATGATTTGTCTGTCTCTATTTGTTTATTGATTACAAGGCCTAACAATGTTCATATAAATATTATGCATAAACTTTAGTTTAAAAACATTAAAATTTCCACGGAATATACGTACTACAAGCTAGGATAACGCTAATGAAACCGCGAGCAGAAGCCCTAGTTATGAGGAAAACAAATTAAATAGCTCGCAATTCCACAAATTTATATTTTACCGACGTTAACTTTGAAGTAGAAAGAAGCCAGCTATATTAAAATACTTTGCAAAACGCTTTTCTCTTGACATAGTTAAGCCAAGCTAAATAAGGACAAGGAAATTGAAACATCTATTTAATAACAAAATTATTTTCAATGTGATTTATCCTGTTCCTATAGATATTATTAACACATCAATTTGTTTAGGATGAATGTTTGTTACTTTTTCCCGAAAAAAATATTGATATTACTTCTACGAATATTTACAGTAGGTAATGTAGCATATACATCAGGAGAATATATATGATTATAAGGTTATAAGATTTATAAATACTGTTACAAGTTACTGTTACATTTATTACCTGCCGTGGCGCTTGAGCTAATAACATTGAAACTATTTATTACTGTCTTTTTTTGTTTATTTGTGTTTAAAATTTGTAATTAGAAAACAGCCTATTGTGTATTGTACTCGTTTATGGCTGTTCGCAGGATAATTACCAGGTGTGCGGATTACGTTTTATGGGAAATTGCGTCGACGCTTGTCAGGTAGACATATTACAACAGTACGTTATAAAACAATAGCCCAATGGAGAGATCGTCAGTCTAGCGAGAACTACGATCAAGGCGAGACTTGTGTACATTCGATAACCTATATAGAGACGGATTTTGCGCGTGTTATTGAATCACGCATTACGTTTGAACTGATTGTGTTCAGTTATATTTTTTTATTTTTATTATAATCGCCAAGTCCTCCGTCATATGCCAAGACAGAGTCTTTTCTTATTTCTAATTCATTTTCTTATTTACTATTACATTTATGTATCTATCCTATTAATTAATTCTATTTATTACAGTGTGTTTATTTATACTCAATTTTTTTGTTACACTTTCTCTATACTCTATTTATTTATTTCTATTTATTTATTACATTTTTAATGCTATTTTATTTACAATTTTGATCGCGTAATTGATGAACACTTCGCGCTGCTTCTTTCCCAAAAGTTCTTTTATGTTCTTTCTATCTATGTCAGTCTTCAGGGTACACCCGACGTTGTACCGGTCCACGGCAAAGAGGAGGCAGTCGAAAATTGCGTGTAAGGGGGTCTCGGGTATTCCGGGTTCATAGACACACGATGAGTTCTCCTTCAACTTGAACCGGTTCTAGTATTCAGAGAACCCTCCATGGCCTGTGAACATCTGGGTTGTCAGGTTTGACGTGGTAAACCTTCTGACGATCTTTAGGCGCATACTGTATCTGGGAAGTAAAATTTAGTAACGGACGCTGTTGGCTCCTCGCTATAGCACCGGTTCCATTTGTCAAGGGCCTCCATTCGGATCATCCTCCTGACAAATGAAACCGGACACCGATCATAATACGGCTCTATCTTTAGTTTGAGAGCAGCGGTTTTCGTCAGAGCGTCCGCTCTATCATTTCCTCTTACCTTAGCGTGTGCCTTAACCCAGAACAGAGATACCCCCTTGCCTACTGCCATGCTCTGTATAATGTTCCGCCTGGCCGTGACGGCAAGGTGGTGGTTGCTGCTCCAGTTCACTTCGGTTTGAAGTGCCGAACGCGAATTACTGTAGATGCCAAAGCTGTCATCTGGGCTTGCTAGTATCTCCTCCATAGCCTTGCATAAGGCATAGAGTTCAGCCTGGTATACCATGCAGTAGGACGAGAGTTTCAACCGACGGTTTGTGGTCTCGCCATCATTGTCCCAAATGGACAATGCTGCTCTCACCTTCCCGTCGATTTTGCTCCCGTCCGTAAAAATCCTTACTGCCTGCGCGCGATGGTCGTCGACTCGTTTTGGTTTACCAGGCAGACGAACTCCAGCTCGATATGTTCGGCGGGGTGGGGCGTGTGTACGTAGGCAACTCTCCTCTCAACCTCCCTATCCGCTAGCATTGGCAGAACTACTCCTTTCTTCGCCTCATACAGGGCTTTTGTCTCCTGTATACGGAGGTCCAGAGGGAGTATTCTTGCCAGCATTATTGATGCGTTTAGGGAGACTGTTCGATAGGCCTTGCACAGCTTCTGGGCAAGGCCTCGCTGTACAGCGCCTAGTTGCATCCGTACCTAGCTTGGCAGTTGCCGGAGCCTAGCCGCTTGCTGCGTATATAATGATTGGTTCTACGACGGCGGTATAGACGGACCAGATGACTTCAGGGTGAAGCACCCAGCTGACTTTTGCAGCGTGCGTTAGCTGCTTATAGATAGTCAAGGCTTTGGCACACACGTTCGTTGCATGAGCATTGAACGTCAGTGCCCTATTTATAGTCAAGCCAAGGATCTTCACCTCAAAGGACATGCCAACGTCAACCCCGCCCATGTGCAGGCGTGGGTTGTTGTACTTGTGTTTCTTCGTCAGGGTCATGGCGCAGGTGTTATGTGGTGCGAAGCGCAGTTTATTATGCACACCCTACTCCTGCAAAAAGGCGAGCGTGGCGTTGGCTTGCCGCTTTATTGCCAATCCGGTATCACCGTCGAATAGAAGCACTACGTCATCGGTATAGGCCTGGCAGTAGACTTCTCTCTCTTCCAAATCCCGCAACAACGGATCTAATAACAAATCCCAGAGGATCGGGCCTCCTATTGAGCCTTGTACGCATCGTTTTTCTGTGGCTGTTGTGACCTGCTCCCCTGCGTATCTAACTGTGACCAGTCTGTTCTGTAGGTAACTGTCCAACACCTTCTGGATATTTTTTGCCGTTCGTCCAATGACCCGATAGATACTCTCCCACATCCCTTCATTCAAAATCTGCAGACCAAGCTCTTCGAGGAGTCCGGAGAAGTCTCTCCCTCGTTTGTCCTCAACGGGGTTGCCCCACCAGCTGCAGCTCTTGGCATTAGAATCTCCCCCGATGAGTACTCCTCTGGTCCCCACACCTACAACAATTTTTCTCAGCTGCTCCAGGTATGGCCCGATTTCTGTGTTCGGCTCCAGGTAGAATGAGACCACCGCCATCTCCCAGTCGCCGCACTCCGTTGTGACCGTAACTATGTTCGTAGAAGTGAACTCAGGTCTCATTGTCACTCTCACTGCGTCATTGAAGACGACTATTGCGGCTTTGTTAAAATAGCAGGCAGCTAGGATAATTTCATTTGTTGCCAACTTGTTCAGTTATATTTGTACCTGTGTTATACGTGTTTGTATAGTTCTAATAAATTCTATAGTAATTCCAACGGCATTTTTAATTCGAGTCCCGCAGTCGTAACAATACGATTTAAATTGGCCTAAATATAACGGCATGTGTCAATCGAGTGAGAACGCAGCCGTGGACACAGCTAATCCTTATTTATATTATAAATGCGTATGTTTTTATTTTTTTATTGCCTGAGTTCAACAGACAGGCTGACGGTCCACCTGATGGAAAGCGGTTATGCCTATAGATATTTGTAATTCAAAAGGTGCTATCAATGTGCTGCCGCTCTCTAAAAGGGGACTGGGACGTGGCCACTAATGCCAGAACACAACTCAAGGTTGTTATGACGCATATTCTAGACCTGGGGTGGTAGCCAACCAGTCGGGCAAAAGTCCTACTATCTGGCTGTGGGTTGTTTTGTTGCCTCTTATGACAGGCCGCCTGGACACATGAAATTGTATTCTTTCTCTGTTTCTGCACGGATAGATATGAGTTTGTTTGTTAGTGGTTTTTCACGTCTCAACTACGCAACACAACCTGAAACAGAAGTTAAAATGGTAGAATATAACAACATGTGCAACAGCCAAAAAGTACCAGTCAGCAACAATATCATGTAAGGTAAAAGGGTATAAAATATAACACTGGCACTATATATGTTTATATAGGGGACCAGAGTTAAATAATAAGTAACAGCTATAAGATAATCAGATAAATAACACAACATACACAGGAAACCCTTAGTGTAGACCGGAATGATCCTGGTATGTAGTAAGCATCACAATCGTATATAGAATTTGAAACATTATTATGATAATATGAAATAAGAAAGAAAATGTAGATTCGTATAAAGTAAGACCGGATAAATGTAATTAAAACGCTGTAATATATATAAATATAATGTAAAATCTCTTTGTAAAAACTAGAATACATAAGGCAAAATTTTATTATTTTTTAAATCAAAATATTCTAAAAACTTTTCTTAAATAAAGCAATAACAACAAGGTATATGACTCGGACAATCCCGTTCGCCCAGGCTAAAGCAGAAAAAAAACTATGCAACACATTGTTACGAAATTTTGCATATAGTACTCTTCCGAGGGATAGATAAATATAGCCGAAAAGGTAGCGCTCCAAGCGCGTTTCTATGGCAGTACCGTTGTAATTCACAAAAAAATTAACTGCTAAGGCAACGACAATGATATGATAGCGGCAATTTGAACATGTCTCTTTCATGATTAGTTCCACCTTCGCCAAATAGCCTTATGGGCCCTTTCACTAGGGTGGTTTTTGTCAGCCAATCGCAGTCCACTGCTGGACATAGGCCTTACTAAGTTAGCGCCACTCATCCGTGTCCTCTGATTAGAAGAAAATTAATTTCGACATTTCTACGAATTATAACATTTCATGACATACAGAATTATTCTATTCCAAAACGAGAGATGCCCTGTACAAAAGTTACAGCAGAATCCGTTTATAATGATATCGAAGGGAAATGACAAAAACGTCATACAAAGTACATAGATACGTAGAAAATTATTATTATATAATCATTGAGATATAACATGTCTAGAGAGAGCATTGCTAACAAACAACACCGCTAAAAACGGCATCATAAACGCGAAGCGTTGCTAAATTCACTCTGCGTTTTCGGGATACCAGGAAAAAAATATTACCCCATTTTTTATAATTAAATATTTTTTTATGTAAGTGAAAAGTTTAAATGATCGTTATGATTTAATCGCTTTATGTGATATAATTTAATATTACTCAGAGGTTTTAGTTTTTTTTTAAATAAAGTATTAGCAACAAAAGTTGTGTGTCTTGGAACGAACCATAAAAAAATACATGCACAAATGAATTCATAACACATTTTAGCACATGTAGTCATTTTAATTCGCAATAAAATGCCTGTACAGATATTAGTACATATTTATAAGTCTGTTAATTACCAATACTAATGTAATAATTCTAAAAAAACTGTTCATAATGGCAAATTATTTTTGTGCTACACATCATGTTCTGGAAGGTTATTAGATGACTATTTATAACCCAAAGATTATCCTGCGCTAAAAGTCAGTGAAATCATTTGTAATAGTAGACTTGGAACGATTCCATAGGTTTATATTGGGTAGTAGGCTTTATGTGTAATCCAAAGTTTATATCAGTAGTAGGAACTACGGGGTAGGTACACGGAATAGTTTAATGCAGGGACTTAAGAGCAACTAAACCACTTGAAAAGGGCTATTATAAAAATAAAAATATTCATATCCAAAAGTTTTTGTTCAAACTAGTTCAGTTTGATTATTTTATGAACTAAAATTGGTTTTTTATCATATTAATATATTAAATTATTTCTCTATTAGGAATTAATGGAGATGCAGCTAACAGAATATAGACAAAATTAATATCTTAATTATGACAATAAAGAGTTATCTATAATATTACTAGCGGCCCGGCGCGGATTTATCCGCGGTCTGTCCCGCTCCTGTAGTATAAAGCGTCATGTTATATAGTCTATGACACTCTCTGTTAACGTAGCTTTCCAACAGTAAAAAAAATTTTTAAAATCGGTTTAGTAGATCCCGAGATTATCCCCTACAACGTCACAAACTTACAAACTTTACCTCTTTATAATATTAGTACAGATAACTCCGACCGAAGCATATGCTTTAAACGATATTCAGTTTTTTTACATCCTCTTTGACGATATTTACAGCACGCATTCTGTCAATTCTATGTCAAACGTCATAAGGTTACATTAAAAAGTTTATATTGTCCAAAGCGCTAAGGTGAGATTAGAAATAATTTTATATGGTGGTTAAGTATTCTTAAATTTTCTAATTATCCTTCACACAACTTACATCTTAACGGTCACGATCATATATAATTATTTTAGGTACTTTATTTCAATACAACTGTGCCATTGATAAGAAAATATATCAATCAATCAATCAAAAATCATTTATTGAATAAAACATAATTCACAATTTTTGACACTCATTGGTCCCCAAACTAGGTCGACCTGTATCTCGGGGACCTCCTTCCAAATTGGTACAATTCTGATTGTGAAATTATCAACTACAATTACATTAATTTAAAAGAAAAATAAAGAAATATGTATGATTGCGTGCGTGCGTGTGTGTGTTTGTGTGTGTGTGTGTGTGCGTGCTTGCGTGCGTGCGTGCGTGCGCGTGTTTGTGTGTGTGCGTGTGTGTGCGTGCGTGCGTGTGCGTGTGTGTGTGTGTGTGTGTGTGTGTGTGCATGTTATGTGTTATGTGTATATTGTGAATTGTATGTATAAAAAGATAACAATGTCAATGAAATAAATAAGATTACGGAATGTATATAATTGTGTTATATATTTATTTTTAACAATTGTTCTGTTCTATAATCAAGAGTTAACAGCCAATTACTTAATTTTAACTTACACTCTTAGTATGTAAAATCATAAATTCGTAAAATTTTATTAACTTTGTTGTATAAAAATATACTTAAGTAGCATACCTGGTGTTGTGAGTAAGCTGTATGCGAGAGAATATTAGTGCAGACTATGTCTTTTCTCCTTTTTGTAAATGGTAGTTATGGGGTATCACATTATGTTGCCGATATAAAAAACATAGTGTAAAAATATCTCCGAAAATGATTCAAAATATTTTCTTTCAAAATCTATCTCTTTGTCCAACAATATGCTACAATTGGATCTGTAGGAAGTCTAAAACGTAATATAAACTAGTTTAAGAAAACCGGATACACAAACATTACATGTCTGTTTTCTATAGATTTTTTCAATTATTCATTTTTCATAAATAAAAAAGAATCGTAACAAAAGTCCCCAAATTTTGGAAAATAAGTCACACTTTTCACCTGACAACATCAATCAATTCGATAACCTTGAAAATGTCGAAATTAAATTTCACGTTTTTACAAAAAAATCATGAGAAAAGTGTTAAGTTTTCCGATTAAATGACATCTTATTTTATTTTTATTTTATTTTATTTTATTTGGGGGGCTAACAGCTATCATTATTAATAACTAAAAATAAAATAGATTTAGAGAAGCTATTAATAAGCCTCCACAAGAATAAAAAATAAATATCCTTATCCTTTTCCGTTTTAAAATAGTTCCGACACATTTGAATAGCGCAGGCCGGCATAATGATTTTTTTTGCGAGAGCTCTAACCAGAAAGTAATCGAAACGACACTAACAGGCGTGGGAAGCCACTGAAGCCAGTGCACCAATTTTGGTGCACTTTTTTTGGGCCGTTTTTGTGCAATTGATGCGAGATCTAGACGTTTATATGATCTAAGTATATAATTAACTAATATATGCCCGTGACTTCGTACACAAAGTACCGCAGCACTTAAAGATAACTTAAGCTATCGTTTTAGTGAAACCTGTGACGGAATAAGTTAATTTTTATGCATCCAAGCAACTAAAACTGGTCCCGGGAAAATTCCCGCGGAATTCCCAGGATAAAAAATATCACACATTTTATTACATAAAAACTATCGATTTGTTAAAAACTGACATTAGAATTCGATATTTTTTTTACCATAGTTTCTTACACCACATTTTGAATGCCTCGTGGGTAGGTAAAAGAACGGTTATGCAATGCAAACTCGGAGAGCCGGTATATCGCAGCCGGTTTGCTTTTGTCCTTGATTTTTTGTTAAAATAACGAACTTTTGCTCGGAAACCTGTGCGGTCACATAATACATACATAATATTACTCAATAGATAGATGATAAATCCAATCAGTCTATAAAACAAGAAAATGCCTATTTAAGTTAAACCTACAAATAATATATAATTAAGAAGATTAACATACATGTAATGAGAGGAGCAACAATTATAAAACGAAAAGTGTATTAAACTAGAAATGTAATGATTAAAAGTAGGCTAAAAATGGCTAAGTGCGTACCAGTCCATGTACAATGAAAGGTCTCGTAACGATAATGAATAACATATTTTTCCTTTTGTCCATTGGTTAGGAAACCCAAAAAAAAACTCAATAGAAAATAACCGATATCTTAAAAACTACTGAACGGATCTTATTCAAAATAATTTTCTTTTAAAGAATTTTTAAGTTCTACCTGGAATTTTTTAAGAATTTTCCGCTTCAGCATGTTTACGTATGGTAACTGTAATAATCTGCACAATCTACCCTAAGATTCTAACTATTTTTTTTTATACAGGGGAAATCCGTTTGATATCCGTGAGCCGCGCGAGGGGGGAAGGTCGCGGCCCGTGTGTGAGATTCGCCAGGTCGGGGCGGCACTAGCTCCTCACGCGTGAGATGCTATTGCCACGCCGCGGTTAGGGATATCCACTAAAACCCCTGTCCGATCCTCGAGCGTCCTTCGTTTGAGCTGTGGCATCGCTCTTGCATTCATCACCAGCCCGGACGTACGACGGTCGGCACCTTTGCGGGCTGGCCTCACCATATATTAGACGGAGATCTGGGTCTCTCCGGCTGCCTCGGTCTCACCTCTCTCAGGTGAGAGGGGGCGCGAGGATCGGGGCGCGTTCCTCCTCTCCGGCCTTTATGTGCGGGCGGGTCCGGTTTCCCGGCCGGTCGCCCGCACGGCCGTAGCCTACGGCGGCTGGAGGTCATCATGGACGAACCTCCGTCGCCGCCGGCGGCTCTGGCGGGAAGGGAGCGTGGTGGACTGCTCCCTTTCCCGCTCCGCCGCCTCCTTCGCGGACACGACGGTCTCGCAGAAGGAGGCGGCTGCGTCCAGGGAGGGACAAATCCGCCCCGATGGCCGCAATGAGATCGCGGCGCTGATGGTCCCAGGATGCACACACCTGGAGGATGTGCAGGGCTGTGGCTTCGTCGCCGCCGAAAGATTCTAATTCACGTCATTTGAACGTAACCCATCTTAACCACTTTTATATTGCCCTTACATAACTTTTTATTTGTTGCCTTTGGCAGGCAAAAAAGCAGACGACCCATTCGATGGAAGGCGGTTAGCTATGGACGTTTGCAATACCAGGGCGTTGCCAACGAGTTGTCGGCCTCTAAGAGATATTATGACGCCCTTCTTAAAGAGGCAGAAAACTTTGGCGGGAAGTTCCCTCCAGATCATTATCGTACGCTCTGATGTCATATGTATTTGAATAATGAATATAAATATACAGTAGTAGTTGTAATTTTAATCCGACTTGTTAATTAAACCCTTATGAATATGAATATGTATTTGTATATTCCAAACAATTCTGGTTACAAACATTAGTTGAAAATCATACTTACCTACGTCGAAATTAATTCTGATATTAGCATTCATATTAATAACGTATTTATTACATACTGTTTCAATTAATTTATGTTAATTAAACGTTAATATAAGACTATGATGATTCATTGAAAGATTATTATAGGGCTTGATTGCTTTACTTAGAATTAACTTAATAACAGTGAGTAATTGCGGGTGATGTCAGGAGCCTTAAGAACACACGAGCGTGCATGACAAGAGTTATGAATGTCAAAGAAGCAAGTGAGGTGTGTAAGAATAAGCCTGAATGGCGCTCTGTTGTTCGTGCCTACCCTGCAAGGGAACTGGCGTGAAGTTATGTATGTATGTATGTAACAGTGAGTAAACAGAAAACGGTTTTGTCACTTAGCTTCCAAACTCGCGAAAAGTAACAAAGAAACAGTGTTAATTTCGCATGTATATATTAATATAAATTTATAACCAAAATCAAATACATACATACATACATACATAACTTCACGCCAGTTCCCTTGCGGGGTAGGCACGAACAACAGAGCGCCATTTAGGCTTATTCTTACACACCTCACTTGCTTCTTTGACATTCATAACTCTTGTCATGCACGCTCGTCTGTTCTTAAGGCTCCTAACATCACCTTCTGCTAGTACACGATCAATTTGATCATGGAAAGTGTGTCGTGGCCTTCCACGACGTCTGCATCCATCCACTTTTGCATTGTATATCTGTTTATTCATTCTTTCATCATGCATTCTTTCTACATGTCCGAACCACCGGAGCATTCCTTTCCTTACCTTCACCCCGACACTCTCTTTCAGACCAACTGTCTTTCTTACTTCGGTATTACGAACGCGGTCCGCAAGCGTCACTCCGCAGATTTTGCGCAGTGCTCGCATCTCGACCGCGTTTACTCTACTTTCATGCTCTTTCTTCCATACCCAACTCTCGCTTCCATACGTGAGCGTAGGTACCAGCACCGCGTTGTGTACGGCGAGCTGGGCCTTCAGGCTGAGGTTCTTAGCGCCTAGAAGTTTACCTAACGCTCCATTCACACTATTCCCCAAATTCACTCTTCTTTCTATATCAGAGGTGTACCTTCCATCCCTGCTAAAAGCACATCCAAGATATACAAACTGATTCACTTGCTCCAGCATAACATCATCGACCATTATCCTTGCATTCGTTCTGGTTTCTTCTCTTTCAAACACCATAACCTTTGTTTTCTTCGCATTCAAATGTAAGCCTCTCGCCTGACAGTCATCTTTCATCATTGTGACTAGTGTTTGCAGTTCTGATGGCGATTCGGCTAAAAGCACGGCATCATCCGCATAAAGCAAGGTGCTTACAACTAGGTCACTCATCCGCACCCCAACATCCATCAATCTTATTCTCTGGAGACAATCGTCCAGGTATAGGATGAACAGCAAAGCCGACAGCACGCAGCCCTATCGGACGCCAATATTGACGTCAAACCAGGGCGACAGGCTGCCATCCAGCCGCACGCATGCCATACAGTCCTCGTAAGTGGACTGCACAGCACGCATCAGTTGGCCATTAATCCCATATCTGGGCAATATGTCCCAGAGGTCCTTCCGCACAACCCTGTCAAATGCTTTCTCTAGATCCACAAAACCGCAGAAAACCTTCCGGCCCATAGCCAGCTGCTTCTCTACGATATTGCGGAGAGAGAAAACTTGATCCATACATCCCCTTCCATTTCTGAAGCCACCTTGTGCATCCCACAATAATCCATCGGATACCACTCTCATTCTCTTTTCAATAATCTTCGTATACACTTTAGATGCTGTGCTGATCAAACTGATGGCCCTGTAGCTGGCGCACTCCATACGTGACCCCTTGCCTTTATACAAGGGCACGATGACAGCGCGCCTCCAGTCCTTGGGAACCTTTCCCGTCCTCCAGCACAAATTGCATAAGGACAGGAAAGCGTCCCGGACGCAGGTTCCACCATATTTGATCATCTCAGCAGACACGCTATCGATTCCTCCTGCCTTTCCATTTTTCAGACTTCTTATCGACCATTCGATCTCTTCCAAAGTGATCTCGGATGCTGACTCCTCGGAGTCGGTCACAGACTCAGTCGTGGTGCCAGCATCCGGGATATTATCATACATTTCTCTAAAATATTCACTCCATCGCGCTAACACCTCTTGTGGGTGAGCAAGAACGTCCCCAGCTTTAGATTTTATTCTTTCCATTCTGGAAGCTGACGAACAACCCCGAGACTTCTTAACCTCTCTCCAAAAGAGTTTGGTATTCGCCTCGAAGTTCTCCGTCAGCTTCTGTTCTTCTTTCAATTTTATTCTTTCGCGCTTCTCTTTCACTAAAGCTTTGGTTCAAAAATCAAATAATGATCTTAATAATGTCTGTATAAAGAATTATTCAAACGAGAATTTCAATCAATTGCTTCTTTGGGGTTTAGTAAGTCATGACGTTCGTGGCCTCCACTACGTGCGTGGTATAATAAGTATTAACCGATTTAATTTTTAAAAATTATTTTAATTTTGGTGAAAATTCATCTCTAAAACTCTCCTGGAAAGCGTTTACCATCGCCTATGGATACTTGCAACACCAAAGGTGCTACAAATGCGCTGCTGTTCTCTAAAGGGAGACTGGAACCTGGCCATTAATGCCAGAACACAACTCAAGGTTGTTATGGTGGCATACTCTAGACCAGGGATGGTTTACTTTCCAGCCGGGCAACCCCTCCACCTAGCTGTGGGTTGTCTTGTCGGCTCTTACGCCAGGCCGCCTGGCCGCAGGACATTGTATTCTTTCTCCATTTTTGCAGGGATGAAATGTGTGTGTTTAATTTTGATATCATGCAGAGGTCAAAATCAATGAGTATAAAGCTCAGGTCAATCGAAGTGGTAGGTACAGCGAGTTCATACATATGGATATGAAAGTATTACTCTATTTGTTGGTCAATTTTTTACTGTTAAATAGTTGAATGTATGAATCATAATGATTTTTGTCCTTCAGTATTTGCAATCAGTTATAACGTCAGGTTTGGTGGCTAAGTAGTAATTAATGAAGATGTCCTTCTTTTTCAGATGCTTTGTTAGTTTTGATTTACCAATTCAGCTGATTGTTTGTTGGGGTAGTGTGTCAATGTTCATAACTTTTTATATATATATACTAGCTGTCCCGGCAGACGTTGTTCTGCCCTGAAGAAATAAAATTTAGAACCCGATTCCAGCGCCACCTACCGGGTGCAAATGTAAGCTATCCTATCTTTCAAGTCGGATCAAACTGCACACGGTGTGCAAATTTGATTGAAATCGGTCAATTAGTTTAGGAGTCCATCGCGGACAAACAACGTGACACGTAATTTATGTATATGTCGCAGATTGCTGCATATATTAAATGTAGAAAATACAATTGTTAAAATTTCCTAAAGTAATATCTGATATGGGAGGTCGGTATGGCCGTGATATGAAGGTAGTATGTATATACTTATATATATAAAATAATCTCAAAAAATAGTCTTGAAATATATGAAACAGGGAATGAAAATTTGTATCGATGTCAAATAATTCTTAAAGTCAAAGATATAATTTGATTATATTTAGGCTTTTTCTGAGAAGTAAAGAGATACATGTTGAGCCCTACAGTTACGTTTTTACTTTATTCAAAAAGTAAAAACGTAAAAAATAAATGCAGGCATCGCAAAGTCGCAGTTACACTTGTACGCTGCAGTTTACGTTTTTCTTCTGCTAGGAAATTGCATCTCGATGCAGTAAAAGCACTTAGACGAGCCTTAGTGTTTTTATACGACAGTTTATGATGTCAAAGCGTTGTAAATTGAATGCCGTAACTTCATCGCCAGTTTGTGCGGAAATGACTACTTGGAAGCGGTTAAAGGCTAGCTGAAGGCTTTTAATATTTTACTCATAGACGAACAAACAAGTTAAGTTGAGCGGTAGTTATTACATTAAATTTAAACTACGGTCTTACATTGATACTGAGGGTGACTTTATTTAGAAGTCGGGTTGTTTTCTATTCAGTCTTGGGAATTAATTATTTGCTGATTAAATTTGATATTGTTACTTTTGATACATAAGGAGGTTGAGCGAAGATGAGATATATGAATGCGGAATATGAATTCAAAAGTTACGCTACACATGCTGAAAATTATAATAAATCTGTTAGAGGTGTCGAGTTTTACAACGAATCTAAAAAGGAGAATAATTTAGGGGGGTAATTCAAACCATGCAGCAGATTCCAAAATATAACTTTCTATCTGTTAGAGAATTACGCACCACTACTGAACAGTTTTAAATGAAATTCGACACAAAACCAGCTTATTTAATACTAGGAAGCATAAAATATATTTTTGAAACAAAAGATAAAGCCGGATTCAAAAGTAACTAAAAATATATTTATCACATCTTGAAGTCCTAAAAATATATTTATCACATCTTGAAGTCGGTGACAAGTAAAACATACAAACAAGTAAACAACAACAACATTTGCAGAATATAATATTTATATTATGGTGGTGCAAAAAAACCGACTTATTTCTTTTTGAGTCTCGAATGAAAAAAATGTAGTTTTTGATGTTTTAAGAACTCCCTCCCTCCAAAGGTCAGTTCAAAAAATATATATTAAAAATAAATTTTTAGATTTCAAAAAATTTATTCAATTTGTTTTTCTCGTTACGATATAATTTTATAGACCAAACAATAATAAGTGTCTAAAAGTTTCAGTTCATTCACATTTCAATTTTAAAAGGTCGCTTATATTTTTTTGTAATGTACTAGTACATTATTCGCTCGAAAAAATCTAGTCTTAAAAAATATGGAGCGACCTCTTAAAAATTCGTTTTTGACGTTTGGATGGAGTTATTAAAACATCGATAACTAAAAAAATTTCACATGACACTCAAAAAATTCGGTTTTTAGCGCCACTCTAATTTATATGTATAAGAACTACAAACAAAGCCGACTTTAAATTTAAGGCAACAATTAATATTTTCTACAACTCCAGTGCAACGTAAGCATACCCGAATGACTTTTCAACTTCGTATTGCCGCGAGAGCATCGGTCGCTAGTTGAGAAAATGCTCAATACTTAGCGTGACGACACACCTGCGGAACGTACGGCGCTGAAAGTTCGGCAACTGAAGGATCGGCGCATAATTTCCGCTGATGCGTCATATAGGTTACTTAAAAACACTGGGAGGGTAGTTTAGCTGAACTTTCAGCATCGCACGTTCCACAAGTGTGTCGTTACACTTTCACTGGATCTGCGTTACTTATATGAAAACGAATAATCTACAATATTATAAAATTAATAGTGCCGTGGTCTGTATATTGAAATCATAAAACAAACAATATATGAATAACGGAGAGCACGAAACAATTAATGGATTTTTATTTAATTTGGGATTTATACAAAAACTAACATTCGTCGATTTCGACGCAGTCTTCACTAATCGATAGCAAATTTTCCAACATAAAACTTGAAGTTCTTTGTATTTCGGAAATCGCGAGGAATTTTCCTGGGAATAAATTAGACGTCTAAAAAGAGCATGAAAATTGGCCACGATACTCTTATTACGGTATATTTTGGTAAAATGTCATGTAGTACATGACATTTTCTTATCTGTACTAGTACTTTGTAAAATTTCCCGAGATTTCCTTACTTTTAATTTTAATAATATTTGTGGAAGTACCCTTTGATTATAAATATTGACAAGACTATTTGATATTTGCAGGCTGTCCAACGTGAATGAAGTTGAGATTGAACCCTAGTATATCATAATGTTTGTTATTAAAAATAATGTAACATTATATTATATACTTCAAATATTTTGAAATATGTGATTGTATGGGTCAAATTTAAATTTTTTACTTCTTTTTAACCGACTTAAGGGCCGTTCTCAATTTGATTGCTGTTTGTTTTTATGTATGTACACCGATTACGCTGAGATTTATGATCCGATTTACGTGACTCTTCTTTAGTTTGATGCGGAATAGTTGCCATTTGGTCGCCTAAAAATTTAACATAGTTTGGCCCAGTAGTTTTCTTTTTATGAAAATTTTCCGTTCCCGTTTCTTGGGACCTATATTCTTTAAGGTGCGCGACACCTTTCGTAGGCCTACCCATAGCTAGACACTAAAAAGTAACGAATAAAAAATAAACTGTGTTTAAAAAAACCGACTTCAAAAACTAAAAAGTATAAAATAACTTAATAAAGATTTTTGACTTAGAATTTATTTAGTTTATTATATTGTATGTTTATTTACAAGCTTGATTGTGAGTGTGGATTGTCATACATTGGGCAAACAAAGAGGAGCATAAAAACACGAGTAAAAGAACACATTGCTGACATGAAACACACAAGGTCTACGAAGTCTGCGATCAGTGAACACACGCTGGATAAACCCAACCACTACATCAGATTCGATAACCCACAAATCCTCGCGAAAGAGAATCGTTTCATACCTAGAATGATGCGTGAGGCTATTGAAATCAAAAAACACCCAAATTTCAATAGAGAAGATGGTTGGCAAGTACCACCTGTTTGGGATCCAATTATCAAAACTATTAAGACCCAAACCCAGCAAAAACCAGCTGCCAGACCTCAAGACACTGTGAGCTCTTTCTGCGTACAACGGAACACAAACCAACTTGACTGATAATTACTTTTATTTTTCCTTCCACCCATTTTAATATTATATAAAATTATTAGAGCTAGGCATGTTTGCTGAAGAGTTTCTTGCGCCGCTTCTTCTCTTCAAGCCATAACATGTTGCGAAGCGGTAGTAAATTAGATTAGGCTCCCATAGATTAAATAATAACCATAAATAAAATTAAAAATTAAATAATTAAAATTAATAAGTTGGCGGTAGGCTAAATAAAACTTTAACAATACTCGTTGACACTTGACATCTTTGTCTTCCGTGATCACGGCCACTGAAAAGTGGCCGAAACGTCGGAAAAACCAAAATCAAATAAAATTACCGCGCTTAAAACCGTTAAAACGTAGTTTTATTATGTATACAAGTCGCGAAAACTTAAGAAAATATTAGTTTATTAAGAGACAAAATAATATAAAATTTTCTACATCTTGAAGTCGGTGTCGAGCAAACGGTAAAAATTACAATATTTTGCAACATTTTGTTGTTATAACAGTGTATGTGGTAATTTTTATGGTTTGCTCGATACCGACGTCAAGATGTAGAAAATTTTATATTATTATGTCTTTTAATAAACCAAACAAATTCTTAGTCAAAAATCTTTATTCAGTTATTTTATATTTTTTAGTTTTTGAAATCGGTTTTTTAAACAAAGTTTTTTTTTCAATCATTTCGATCGTTATTTTGGCTCCCGATTTAAATACTTTCTTGTGTGTGTTTGAGTAGATCCTAGGATGATTTAGAGTCACAATTTGATGCATTAGGTGGCGCTGAAATCGGGTTTAAAGTTTTAAAAAAATATAGATTTTTTTGTTCGTGCTTAAGTGGAGCCCGGGATAGTTTAGATTAACAATTGGTGGCGCTGAAATCGGGTTTTAATTTGATTTTTTTCGGGGCAGAATAAACTTCACCGAGCAAACTAGTTTAAAACGAATTCCACTGAAGAACATTCCAAGATACTGAACTCTTATAACTATCAAGTTCCAACTTTTATTTTTAAAACAAGTTTCTCGCTAGGAAAATACTCATTCAATATCGTATTTGCCTGCAGGGGTGGATATGCAACTTTACTGTCATCCCCAGACAATTCCACCCCATTCTGTTGTCGAGGTTTTTCTCTAATGAAAATGCATTCAACTGATTCCAGACGAATGTGCAAATGACGGTAAAAACAATTGGCCGTGGGCGAATCAGACACGCGCTTGGAGGGTTCCTCTATACATATATATGTAAAATACTGTTACGAGTTTAGCGGGACTCGAATTAAAATGCTGTTGGAATTATTTTAGAATTTATTAGAACTATACAAACACGTATAACACAGGTACAAATATAACCGAACACAACAAATCCAAACGTAATGCAGAATGTCTTAATTCCATAAAACGCACAAAGTCCGTCACTAATAGATTATCGAATGTACACAAGTCTCGCTTAAATCATGGTTCTCGCTCGACTGCCACCCCCTCCAACAAGTCATTGTTTTATACTGCACAAATGCAATATGTCCGCCCGGCAGCGTGGACCGAATTTCATAGAATCAGCTTTTATTTTACAATCCGTAACACCTGGCTATTGTTGGATTACAATACAACAATAGGCCGTAAGACAATAAGTAAACAAAAGAAGACGATCATAAAAGAATTTCAATGTTATTAGTTGAAATGCCGACGGGTAATAAATGTGCTTTGTTTCAGAGCTGCAGGTGGATTTTGTTTTTGTCGGGACCTGAGTTGAAACAATAAAATACGTATACTAAACGTCTTAAATTGATTGAACTAAAATAACTGCTTCTAATTGAATTGACTGAGTCAACTTCAGCGTTCCCCGTTATGCAATCAGCATGTAATCCCGGCTGCGTTATGCAATAACAGGACCAGCCCGTCGAAAGTACTTAGGTAACTTAATGAAGTGCTTAAACTTACATTTAGATATATTTTTATTTCACTAATGAAAATTTTCATTTAAAGCTAGCTAGCTAACCAATGTGACTTTGCTTCAGTGCTGGATGTTTTTTCCACTGTAATAAAATATGATTAGAAAAAATCGCTTAAAGTACTTCAGTGATAACAGGGCTGGTGTTTACCTCGGATATTGAATCTGTATAATGATCCAACGCGGTAATGTTGCTATCTGGAACACCTTCCTTGTATAATATTGTAATCGAGCTTCACTAGTCTACTTATACTCTGGAGGGAATATATTACAAGCATATATAGTATATTTATATAATATTGTAGTATTAGCTTTAGTAAAGATAAATAACAAGTGCCCAGTAAAAAATGCAATTGAGGAGTTGTACCTGACTCCCGATGGCATATTCGGACCTACCAACTAAATCCCTCAGTTTTCCATCCCGTTGTCACAAGTCACCTCAGGACCTTAGGAACCACAAAACAAAGACGCTTTTTATAACTCTAGTAGCATATAGAAACGTGCGTGACCTAACAGGACACCTACTATCTTTTTTTACATGCTGCATGCATGCAACACCGTTGCTGTTTCTATATCTTACTATCCTTTCTTTTACTCTTGGTAAAAAATTGAAATTACTTGTGTGGAGGTTACGACTAATTTTAATCAGTTGTAAGGCAAATGAATGGGTAATGGCTTAAGTACACTGTCTCTTGAAGATAACCGTTAAGTAATGATATAATTCCGATGGCATGCTTGGACTTACAAACTAAATCACTCCGCTGTCACATCTCATTGTCGTATGTCAGGATCTCTGAATTCAAATACGCAACCGAAGAATTCCATGAAAGACAATATGATTAAAAGATATGCAATAACTGACGATAGTGAAACTTATTTTACTTGCAGCCAGTCTGCCAGAGAGCTAAATACAATTAATTCAGATTCCAGAGTAAATAGTGGAGCTGCTAAATCATGATTACAGCAGTAGCGAGCATTACATTTGGAATATTGATGTGCCTTTGTAAGAAGTAAATTCAAGAAAAAATATACAAAATGACAAGTAAACTAAAGGCGTTTTGATAAACGCGCCGTCGACATCTTCCCGTAGTAAGAAAAGGTCTGTTTGACATGAGCGCGATACAGATGAAATCATTAATCGCATCATCGTCGCAAAGTATTACTGAAAAAGATAAATACGAATTAGGAGTGGTCTGTCTTGATACAGCGGAATGGAACATATCAAGGTATATACTGATCTAGTGCCTAGTAAGTTAATGCAACAGTATAAAACCTCTTGTCATGTGTATATTGTGCATTGTCATAATGCAAGGTCAAAATATGAGAAATGTAGTTTCAAATAAAACAATCCATATACCATGTATAAATAAACATGGAAATGTATTATTGCACAACGCCATGTGTGTGGAAACCACAAATAACTCAGCAATGAGTATAATGTTATGAGAGTCGTTGGAAATTGTAAATTAAATCGTAAAGCAAACGACGCGCTTTTAAATTGATATAATTTAATAGCTAGTTAGTAACTAGGAGCACTCCGTGGAACGTTTCTAGGTCAAGATGTGATATTACTTTTCTTAATAAATGAAATTTCAAATTTAAATAAAATATTTTAAATTTGAAGTTGTCATTCCAGAGAGTTGTTTACTTTGAACTTGAAATTTATTTGAGTAATGGCGTGAGATTATAGTACATCTGTAAGTACTTTTTTGCTGAGTAAACTAATAAATAGGAATAATAATGGATGTCTGTTCCATAGAACATTTTCTGGAATAAAAAATATTACTTTTACGATATGATACCGAGTGACAACTGGGGTGAAGACAATAGTTACAATTTTGGAAACAAATATCACCTTAAGACAGAAGAGTTTACTAAGAAATATCATTATTAATTTGAAAAACTTCTTTAATTATATCACACACAAAGAATATAAAATACATATTGATTTTGGAGAATCAAATCTATTTTGTGGCTTTCGGGTTCGAGACGATGCTCAGACAGACGGACACGACAATTTTATACGGGTTTCTTTTTACCGAAATATCTACAAATCCCTAAACAGTACACTAAGAAATACCTTCATATTTTTTTTAAACTGTCTAACAGTACCCTTTCGCCACGCCACATGCCTTTATATAATTTCTTTTCATACTTCAAATACATGTTCGCTTGCCACCCCTAAGGTTTTCTTGCCATTTTTATGCATCATTGTGTATCAAGTAATTGATTTCTGCCATATTTTATTCTATATCTTATAGTTTTGTAAAAAAAATGAGAGCTATTTTTTATTATATACATAAAAAGACAGACGAATATCATTATTTAAAAAAAAATCCTTAAATAAAGATAAAATTTGATATGAATTTGATCACCACAAGAGCATCAGTAATATAGTCGTGGTAGCGTAATAGCTAACGCCCGCGTCTCAATTTCAAAGGGCGCGGGTTTAGTCCTGGCCGGAATTAATGCACCACTTAGGAAGTTTTCTGCGTAATGTTATATTTATCACGTGCTAACAACGGTGCAGAAAAACATCGTGATGCAACTTGCACATCGAGAACATCGATGTGTCAAACAGCCCAAGAAATAATATATGTACAGCTAAATAAAACTGAAGTGTTTGTTTGTAATGTTAAAATAACAGCTTTTTACTAAATGCGTATGAAAGTATAGTATACGATAAGTATAATATACGGTATACATATTTAAAAATCAATGTTTAAATTTTTTATATGTTTGTCTGTATGTTGAGGTTAATATCTGAAACGGCTGGATAAATTTGGAAACTTGGGCTACTTCTTTTTACTTTTTTTAAGGTTCCGCGAATAAAAATTCCACGCGGGCGAAGTTGCGGGCATAGCTAGTTCAATAATAATATCATTAATATTGCCATACCACTTGAAAATAGTTCCAGAATTTTAGAAATGTTCCCCACCGGCAGTGATTAAGAATTATTTGTTATTTGTGAACTATATACCTATAATTTGTTATTTACTCTTTAGTTTGTTGTTAGCGTAAAGATAGATATATGTTTAAATATAGATAAGGGGAAGTATGGAGACTATCCATATTTTTTCTTGAAATTTTGATCCCTATTCACAGATTTTCAAAAAAAATAATACAGAATAATACAGTTCACAAGAATATGGCCATTTTACACATTTTTTTATGTCAATCAATCCTGTTTCTGATACTGATTAAAAACTTCTATGGAAACACCCAGGCTGGACTACTAAAATAGTCAGAAATTGCAAACAAAACTTTTCTCGTACATTTTGTATTCAATTTTAATCAGTTTTTTGGAATGTTAAAATTGCACTAAAAATTGTCGATAGTCTCCTAAGACCACTTCTGTATAGCTGTAACGATTAAGGTTCTTCACCTTACTGCCCTGATGAAAGTTTTCATCCTGTATATTGTTACATGCCGTCAAAGGAGTGTGCACACCTGCTTGTCGTAAAACACAGTTATTACCTTTCCTGCATTCGGAGTTCTTTTGTTTACTTTGGGTTTAAAATTTGCAATTAGACAGTAGCCTATTATTATTATACTTGTTTATGGCCGTTAATCCTGCAGCTGTGCAGAATTATGTTTTCTGGGAATAGCGTCGACAGTGGCCAGGTGTGGTTCTTGGAAATCATTGTTTACACGGTCGTGACATATTGTAAGCTGAGTATAAAGAAATGCCCGAACGGTGAAATCGGCAGTCGAACGACGACTACGATACAAGCAAGACATGTATATTCGACAAGCGATATAGTAACGGACTTTGTGCGTGTTATTAATTGTGCAGATTGTAACAAGGAGTGTCTAGTTTTATTTGTACCTGTTTTATACGTGTTTGTACAGTTCTAATAAACTCTATAGTAATCCCAACGGCATTTTAATTCGAGTCCCACACTCGTAACAATATTTAAATTGAGTAAAAAATATTACCTACATATCGAAAAGTATGATGTATACTTTATTTCTAAATAACAGTGGTATTATCGTAATCCAGGTATACCTAACGTTAAAAACTACTTTACCAAATGAATATTGCCGTGGAGTCCCGTGGAATTAACCCCTACTTGAATTAAATTTCGATAGTATAAAAAAGATTTGTCAAACGAAATTAATACCCCTGTGCACTGGAAAATGTTTCCCATTATCGAATTGGTGCAAACTGAACTGGATTACTTACGGTGTGCTCGTTAGTGTTAATGACATGGCGGGGTTTATATTTACGCGTTAATCCATTACAATATTAAAATGCAAAAGTAATTGGGTCATTTTTTACGACTAATAGCCAGTACCTTTTCTTTATTTCATGAATTCAGCAGGTAGGCAGACGGCCCACCTGATGGAAAACGGTTACCGTCGGCTATGGACATTTGTAACAGCAAAGATGTACTTTACGAATAACTTATGATAGGTACACCACAACACAAAAATCACTAAATTAATGTCACACACAATAACAAAAACAACCAATAAGCGTGTATAAACTCTAAAAACTTTCTTAGAAATTAAGTTGTAAAAAAGGGTACTCGAGTCCGTAGATTTGTTAAAAAAACAGCAAAGGTGTTATCAATGTGTTCTACTGCTCTCTTAAGGGAGACTGGAATCTCGCCACTAATATCGGAACACAACTCAACGTTATTATGGCGGCATACTTCAGACCAGAGGAGGTACGAATCCAATCGGGTAAATACCCTATCACCTGGCTGTGGTACTGTATTCTTTCTCCGTGCCTGCACTGATAAAATGTTTTTTTAACCGACTTCAAATTCAAGTTCGATTTAGAAAGCTTCGAAGTAGTCCCATATAAATTTCATTGTTATTAGGTTCCGAAGATATAGCAGAAAATTACTCAAAATCAAATAGAAAACGTATTGAAAAATACTGTTAGGTTTATGACAATCCTACAACGAATATGTACCTAATTACCATCAATAACGTGCTGTAACTACATTTTGCAATATTTTGTTGTTGGAACAATGTTTAAGGTAATTATTATGTTTTTCTTGGCACCGACTTCAAAATGTTGTACAAAATTGTATATTTTGCTTTTTAGTTACTCTTGGAGTTAGTTTCTTTTTTGTATTTTTTTTTTATTAGTTTAGCTGAAAGTAGACGAGTTTTTGTGTCTTTCCATTTGTATAGAAATGACACATGCAAGACATAAACACAATATAAAAAAATCGCTTTCCGCTTCTGTATGTTCTTTGTATAGCCGCTAATTCCTTCGAAAGCTCGCAACTAATTTTGAAGCGTATTTCACCGTCATTTATTTAATCTTTTAAGCAAGGTTCATGTATATATATATATATATATATATATATATATATATATATATATATATATATATATATATATATATATATATATTAGATTTTGACCTCGGCTGCTCTCGGGATATATAAAAACCTAACTAAGTTTTAATGTATGTAAAATGAGCTATATACTAGGATTTGATCAGTGGTGTTGCCGCAGGGAAAACTCCAGTCCATTATAATATTATAATGCAACAGAATTCTGTTAGTTTTTCACGAATAGTAGCCAACTCCTAAATCTTTTTAGTTTACCTGAAAGTAGACGGGTTTATTTTGGTTTTTCGATTTATATAGATATGAGATATCTATATTATAAAGTTCTAAACATGTGTCTGTACATTAAAGTTATTAAAAAAACACGAACACGATGCATTTTTTTTTTATTTTTTGTCTGTTTGTCTAATCGGTTTGTCTGTTTGTTCGGAATTCACGTGAAAACTACTAGGCCGATTTCGATGCGGTTTTCGCTTATCGACAGGTAGTTATTAGACTTAAAATCTGCGCTACTTTTTATCCTGGAAATCCCGTAGTTTTTTTGGCAATTGCTAAAAATGGTCAGATTAAAAAATCGAATTCCAATGTGATTTTTTCATTGTCGATAGCAAATTTTATGTAATAAAATGTGTGATATTTTTTATCCCAACAATGTGTGTGTGTGTGTGTGTGCGCATAAAAATTATCTTGTACCGGACCAGTTTTCACTAAACCGTTAGCCTACATTTTTTAAATGCTGCGGTACTTTGGGTCTCGGGAATCCCGCGGGAATTTCAAGTCAAAGGACGAAGTCACGGGCATATCCTAGTTAAAAATAAAACGATCTTAATTATTAAGTAACGTTTCATAAATTTATTTTTATTATGCAGTTAGTTCTTCATAAGCACCGTATTTTGCCGTTTGATCCTAGTATATATAATAAAAGGAGACACGATTTAGTTTGTACACTTGTACCATGCCGCCTTCGATTAGCTGACCGACATGCTTACTGTCTTAGTCCCAAAATTTACAACCGAGTTAATAAGTTATTAAACATATACTCTCTTACTCATCGTGAATGTAAATTAAAATTATTAAACTGGCTAATAGAACTTCCTTACGACGACACCGAGAATTTACTAAATTGAAAACACCAGTCTAATAAGTTTGTAACCACACACTCACTCATTCACTTGTACACACATCACACACATACACATCACATACACTCTACATACATATATACATACGTACATATACACACCCATTCACACATCTATGCATTTCCACATACATTACAATTATTAACACGAAAATTTACAAATGTATAAACATTAAAATAATTTTCTTTTTAAAATTGTATAACAAACCAGTTGTCTGGAAGTGGGCGCTAACAACTGCAACACAGTATTATACTACAGCAGTTGTTTGCGATACCAAATTGTTTCTGTACACTACGTTAATGGTTTCGAATAAATTCTTTAATTCTTTAAAATGACCTTTTAACTGCTTTTTCGTTATAATTTTTTATTTTATTGTAAAACAAGTTCCAAGTTTGGTAATATGTATTCCTATTAGTTAGTTATACACAACAATATTTTTTACTTTCATAAATTTTTCTTAGAACAAACTTCATAATCTAAGAAGTACCATTAAATAACAAATAAGCAGTTAGAAAAGTCATGTATGAAACCTTTTCTAACAATTAAATTCGTTTATTTTTTAAAGTTGACAACGGCTCATTTTTATCAAATTTGAAAGACAGGAATGAATCATCTTTTATCGGAGTTATCTATTATTTCCTATTAGTAGAAAATTGAGATAACTTGTAAAGAGTTTCTGCAAAATTTTAACCAGTAGTAATCCATATTAATGGATAGTTAGACACCTATCAATTATGACCCAGAGACCAGAAGGCACCTTATATTTTGGCAAGGCTTTTAGTTATAGGAAGAAAACATTAGTAACAATAAGCGTCTTGTAAAAATATCGTCGTCGTCAGCCATTTACGCCACTCATCCCTGTTCTCCGATTTCCTCAGCCAGCGCCTTGCATAGGTCGTCGGTCCATCGGGCTAGAGGGGGTCCGACACTACGTTTACCGAGACGCGGTTTCCACTCCAGGACTCGTTTGCCCATGTAAAAATATAACTCTGAAAAACTCCTAGATCATACATTTGTACAGGGTGATAAAAACATATTTCTTCCGACGAGCCCCACACTTCAGACAAGGGGAGGCTGTAATCAGAATATCATCTCGGCAAAAATGTTTAATTAGGCGCAGACACGTTGAATACTTCTAAACTAATAAATCAAAATAATAATCTATCCGTGCAGGAACGGAGAAAGAATATAATTTCCTGCGGCCGGGCGGCCTGTCGTAAGAGGCGACAAAACAACCCACAGCCAGGTGGTAGGGCATTTGCCCGACTGGATGGCTACCACCCCTCGTCTAAAGTATGTCGCCATAACAACCTTGAGTTGTGTTCCGGCATTAGCGACCAGGTTCCAGTCCCCTTTAAGAGAGCAGCAGCGCATTTGTAGCACCTTCGGTGTTGTAAATGTCCATAGGCGATGGTAACCGCTTTCAATCAAGTGGGCCGTCTGCCTGTCTGCAGAACTCCTGCATTAAAAAAAATTATTTAGAAATCAGAGTACTCCACGTGTATGAAATATTTTAATTACTCTTTATACAACATGTGTCGCTTTACAACTCAGAGTGGGATCGTAAGTATACGTACTAAAGTACAATACATTAATATGATCTGAGCTTAAGCCACACTGAAGCGATGTAAGTCACGAATGGGGTAAAGTTGGACCAATTTTTTTAATAGAAAACCTCTATGCACTAGATCGACTTGCACATAGGTGTTTTGCCTCTATAAATACACACACACACCCATAAGTTTATTGTTCTATAGCAATACCTGTTAAACTGACGAGAAAAGTATTTTTGAATACACGGAACATCACACGGCGGTAGGACACTTTAATTTCACCGATTCTATGTTTGAAGTTCTATTCAAGTCTGAAAACGTTTGTAGTACACCGACCGTAAAATATAGTCTATGCTATGAAAAATTAGGTTGAAATTAAAACAGCGAGCGGATGTGTACGACTCTTCTGTTTGGTTTGCGCCCTAGTTATTTCAGTGTCACTTTAAGCACAGCCAAAAGTTCGTTAAGTTTTAATTAACGTGTTGGGTACGGTTGAAAACAACTTCTAACGAACCTCAGTGTTATTTCTGCATTTATATATATAATATGCAGCCGTACCTGTACTGCCGTTACAACTGATACATTTTACAAATACTGAATGAAATTAATAACGTCAGTATATTAAAACTGTAAGTGTTACGGAGAAAGAATACAATTTCCTGCGGCAGGGCGGCTTGTCGTAAAAGGGGACAAAACAAACCACAGGCAGTTAGTAGGGTATTTGCCCGATTAGATGGCTACCAACCCTGGTCTAGAGCATGTTGGGGGCTAAGAAAACGTGATTGATAAATATACGAGAGGCTTACGTTGTTACAAGATATATTTTCAAGTGTAACGTCATCGGTGGCAGAAACAACTTAAAAGACAGCCACGTATTCAATATTAAATTCAAATAAAAAAAGTTTGTATATCCATCAGAGTCTGCCACCATAACAACCTCCATTTGTGTTCCGGCATTAGCGACCAGGTTCCTGTATCCCTTAAGAGAGCAGCAGCGCATTTGTAGCGCCTTTGGTGTAGCAAATGTCCATAGGCGATTGTAACCGCTTTCCATGAAGTGGGCCGTCTGCCTGTCTGCTGAATTCATGCAATAAAAAAATGTGTGATAGAGAAATTATTTTTATTTGATGTACATACATTCAAGATACTCGTGGCCAATGACCCTTGTTCATATACTGGCTAAGATAAGAAAATAGAAATATATCCAATATATTTAATAAAGAAAACAACAGGGGCGGAGTTTCGCGAAAATCGTGTAAAGTTTTAGGTAATAGGTCAAAGTCACCGTTATGGTGTTACTTGTCTGTTTGTGTCTTAGCTAATTATATATATATATATATATATATATATATATATATATATATATATATATATATATATATATATATACTTGCATAGTTTCGTTTATCTATTTATATTACCTGCCTCATTGAATTACATGTTAACATAGCAATAGTAAAAAAAAAATCTGATCTTTGGACTTCTCTAATTTTTAACTCTTCTTAACTGCGCTAAATCTTATATTCCCTCGTGCTCGCAATACGCTTAAAAATGAGACTGAAGATTTACCTTTGCGTATTAATATAAAAAATACATTACATTATGAGAAAATTTAGTTCATTTACAATGAGATTAAAAGTATTTATTGACTAATACAATGTAAATCTTAATACTAATATAGTATAATATAACTATGCAGTCTTCGTTAAATGTTGCATGATATGTTTCACGCAAGTTTATTATTTTATATTTATTATAATAAAAGGTTTTTGAATTTAGTTTTGTAAAAGTTAATATTTTTATGTTTTTGTAACTCGTTTGGTAATTTATTAAATAACTGCACACCTTCAAATATGATGTTCTTTTTGTCGTAATTTGTTCGTGGTAGACTTAATTGAAATTGTACATTTGTATTTATATGTTTTAGTGACAAAGGACAGCTAGGAGTGTATCTTTCTGTTGTCTTCTTCCTCTTGTCCATTAGAGACGGCGAGGAGGTAGGAGTCTTTATGAAAACCGCTCTGTCCCGGCTCCTACACGGAGGGCAATTATCCTTCAGTGGCGGGGTTTGGACCCTTTGGAGTCTTTCCTCACAATGGTCGTTTTTCAACGGCTCTCGTTGGCCAGTTTGCGGCATCTCATGGCCATTCGTTGGAGTTCGGTGGCCATCTTGGACTTTGCGCGGCCCTCTGAGGCTTCTGATTGCCTGTTGGCGGCTTTGTAGTCTTCGCGACGTCGTGACATCATTGTAATCAAGCGAGTGTATGAGATCGCGGGTGGTCGGCAGCCAAGAGCGTT
This sequence comes from Dendrolimus kikuchii, assembly GCA_019925095.2. Classification (NCBI taxonomy): domain Eukaryota; kingdom Metazoa; phylum Arthropoda; class Insecta; order Lepidoptera; family Lasiocampidae; genus Dendrolimus; species Dendrolimus kikuchii. Next base: position 22,587,323 of record CM034387.1, on the reverse strand, counting down.
GATGGTCTGGTGGCCGCGATCAACATTATCAACAGGTTAGATATTTTCCGCGCTAACATCACCACAAATCCTTGGAGTGTATACTGTTGTCCCGGCGTGTTCTCTGACGTGGTCAGAGACTATTTAGCGTACTTTGTGTCAATAATAGTATGCATGCACGCACTTGCAGGTATGTGTGTGTATAGACTTCATAGTATGTCGATTGTGATCATAACCATATAAAAACAAAAATTAAGGAATAACAATCAGCCATGACAACAAGTAACCGGTAAGACACTCTGCAATCCCAATTGGCGCCACCGCTTTATTATGTTATATATATTTTTTCAAATTATATCAATCATAAATAGAAAATCTGAATTAACTCTAGTTCAATTTCGTAAATTGCTCTAACTCTATTCAATTCCGGCTGTAAGGGTGAGCGGCTCGGGCGCCCGCCCGGGGTGCCGGCGCCTACAGAGCGCCGCGTGCGCCAGTTTAATTTCTGATGTATAAGCTATATTACTGTGAAATTTAATCAAAATTCGTTTTGTAATTTTTGCGTGGGAGAGTGACAAACATGCACCATACAACCTCACAAACATGTTCTTAATATTAATTAGATTTAGGGCCGATTTTTCAACCACCAGATAAAATTTATTCATAGAATTAAGTATAATATGGAAAAATTAAAAATGTTAGTTACGTAAATAAAACAGGTCAATGGTTTCAGTTTTGAGATCACTCAGGTTATAATTTATTCAACTGATATCTTTTATCTGATGATTGAATTGATTGATTCTTGTTTCTAATCAGATCTTTTAATCCTTTTAATTTACTCAGGTTATCCGTGTTTCTTTAGATAGTAAAAAACAAAGTCGTTTTCCGCGTCTGTTTATCTGTATATCCGCTATCTCCTCATAAACCACGCAACGCATTTTTAAGCGATTTTACCATCAATTAGATAAATTTTCACTGGTGGTTTATATACCTACTAGCTGTGCCCGCGACGCCGTCCCAGTGGAATTTGTTTTCAAAGCCCCCCCCCATTTTGAAACATTTTTCATTGCTGCTCCGCTCCTATTGGTCTTAGCGTGATGATATATAGCCTATAGCCTTCCTCGATAAATGGGCTATCCAACACTGAAAGAATTTTTCAAATTAGACCAGTAGTTCCTGAGATTAGCGCGTTTAATCAAACAAACAAACAAACTGTTCAACTGTTGTATATTAGTATAACATATAAGATAAGATATATATATAAAAGAACCAAATTAAGTTTTTATAAGTAAAATAAAGTTACTGCCTAGAGTTTAACCCACGGGGCAGCCGTGGGGTCTTGGCCTCTGTGGTTGAGCGGGCTAAGCCTTTGATGGCTTATCTCACTGCAACGCAGTCTCCAGGTTCGATTCCTGTCATGGTAAATTTCGGAAACGAATATTCTCAGTTATTTACATTGGTCTGGGTGTCTGGGAACGGCCCTAAAAGTAGTCTGTTTTTTTATCTAAAATAATGCGGCGTTTAGTTTTATCGTATTTACATAATATAAGGCAAAGTCGCTTTCCGCCATTTTCACCATCTGTTAGATAATTTTTAATTGAAGCTTTATATATTTAGAAAATTTAATTAAGATTTTTGTAAGTAAAATACATCCACTCTCTAGGGTTTGACCACAGAGTACATTAATATAATAGGAGACGTTCGACCCGCAGGGTAGCCGCGGGGTAATCTCTAGTTATGTATAATTCGAGTACGCGTATATGTTATATTGATTTACTACGTGATAAATTCATTGTTATATATTTAAGAAATATATGTATATTATTATCTTTTTTACCTTTTTACTTTGTTTTTAGTTTATTTAATTGAATACTGGAAAAAAGTTCTTTGATAACTGTTTTCGGGTATCTTATTATTGACCTCTCTACCCTGTTTATTATTATAGCAGGTAATCTTATACGTAAGAGCAAATGATAAAATGTTTTTTAAAAACATAGTCTGTAAGTACTTTTTATTGCTAGTGTATAGACAGGTTAGCAGGCCACCTGCTGATGGATAATGGTTGCCGTCGCTTAAGATATTTTCAACACCTAACGCTACCAACGTGCAGCCATGTAATGATGATGAGTGATTATTACACTGATAAGTATAGCATCTCCACGTAATATATAAATACATGCTAACTCTCTCAGAGAGACTCATGTAGCTCGGCCTCGAGGCCGTGTACTTGCGCTGGCTGGGGCGTGAGCGTCGCCTCTCTCTCTTTTCTTTTATCTTCCATTTATTTGGGGTCGGCGAAATAGGTTTCTTCTTTCTATATCTTCTATTCTGGCTTCCAGTTTAACATTCTTCATGTCACGAAGCGCGAGTGTACCTTATGTATATTTTTTTTTTGCAGGAGCTCAGCAGACAGGCAGACGGCCCACTTGATGGAAAGCGGTTACCATCGCCTTTAGACATTTACAACACCAAAGGTGCTTGCTACAAATGCGCTGCTGCTCTCTTAAGGGAGACTGGAACCTGGTCAGTAATGCCGGAACACAAATCAAGGTTGTTATGGCGACATACTTTAGACCAGGGGTGGTAGCCATCTAGTCGGGCAAATGCCCTACCACCTGGCTGTGGGTTGTTTTATCGCCTCTTACGACAGGCCGCCCGGCCGCAGGAAATTGTATTCTTTCTCCGTTCCTGTACGGATACATATAGTTATAGTTACGGATAATATTATAGTTTCTTTATAATATTTATTTCTTACCTTTACTGTTGTATATTAAAAGAGTAAAATAAAATCTTTTGTGGCTTTATATTGTACTCCGCTACAATCTTGTAGTAATTAAATCCTGACCTATGTATATGAAATATTAGCACTGCACAATTCACTTTTACACAGGGATTAAAAACTCAAACACTCGCACTTGATATGCAAACGTAAAAAAAACTCTTTATTCATAAAATCCAATAACATAAGAGAATACACGATACAAAAAACCATACCGCGATTCAAAACGACGGTGGCGCCATCTCTTAATAAATTTAGCAAACTAAACTCGATGTGCATTGATAAAACTCAACTTTAATATTGATCAATAAATACAATTTAGACATACACCGCCCGCCAAGAACTTGTTCTTCTATATATATTTCAAAATAAAAATAAGCTAATTACAAATTTTGATGGCCGCCCGCCGTGACATAACAAATTAAACAATAAATTGAATACAAGACAATAACAACTCTAAGAACTTAAAGGTAAAAAGTACAATTTATTCACAGGTCGCTTCATATGACCATTCTTGGTTTTGACTTCAACGACCCGAGTGATGTTGTCTTTTCCAGGATACTTCTCGCTAATCGTGCCAAGCAACCATTTGGCTGGAGGCATATTGTGGTCATTGATGATAACTATATCTCCAATCTCTGGTTCCTTTCCTTTATTTCTCCATTTAAATCTCTGATTTAGTGTAATCAAGTACTCAGCAGACCACCTCTTCCAAAAATCACTCAACATTTTCTGAATGTACTTCCATCTTTGTACATTCGTTACATTCAATTTGGCATAGTCTTGATCAGGTATCGAAATCAATGGTTCACCCACCAGAAAGTGTCCCGGTGTCAAAGGCAATGGATCTTCTGGGTTATCACTCAATTGACATAAAGGTCTCGAATTCAGACATGCCTCTATCTGAGACAACACTGTTGAAAGTTCCTCATAGGTAAGAGTACTTTCACCTATGACTCGTTTTAGATGTGCCTTGGTTGAACGAACTCCGGATTCCCAAAGGCCCCCAAAATTCGGGGCTTGTGGTGGTATGTAGTGCCACGATGTTCCTTCATTGGCTAACAACAAGCTTACTTCTTTAGGGAAATCCGAAATTGCTTTATTGAACATATTTCTCAACTCTTTATCGGCACCAACAAAATTGGTCCCGTTATCGCTATATAAATCCTTACATTGTCCTCGTCTAGATACGAATCGGCGAAAAGCTGCGATAAAACCTTCTGACGTTAAATCCGATACAGCTTCAAGATGCATGGCACGTGTGACCATACATATGAAAATACAAATGTAGCCTTTATAAGCTCGTGAGCCTCTTCCGGGTGCGTATCTCATTTTAATGAATCCTGTAAAGTCTACTCCTGTCGATTTGAATGCTCTCTCCGGTTTGAGTCTAACTGCTGGTAGTTGACCCATAAACGGGTTTGTCTTCTGCCGTGAATATCTGAGACAGGTTATGCATTCTCTATAACATTTTTTGACCTTATCTCTTGCTCTCAAAATCCAGTATTTCGATCTTAAATAGTTGAGCATTGCTAGAGGACCTCCATGCAATGTTTTCATATGAGCATCGAAAATTATCAATTTTGTGATGTGACTTGCACCAGGTAGTATTATGGGATGTTTCTTTTCAAAACATTCTTGAGATTGCTCTATGCGACCGCCGACTCTTAACACATCATCTTCATCAAAAACAGGACATAGCGTATGTAGTTTACTCGATTTCAAAACAATTTCTTTAGTCTTTAATTGTGTGATTTCCTCTTTAAAATGTAACTTTTGTGTCTCTCTAATACAAATTAATAAAATCTTTTCCATCTCTTTAGGGGTGATATTTTCTGGTAGTTCTCTTCCTTTCTTTGGTGCTTTCCATTGCAAAACTCTTCTACAGTATGATAATACGCGCAACATCCTTTGTAATTTCGAGAACCTAGTCCACAAAAATTCTTCCTGTATCTGAACCCTGGCCGTAAGCACCTTGACTGATCGTTGTTCCTCGCTAGTAACGAATTCCATTGACTCGATTGGTTCATAATTGTGAGTGTCTTTAAGCCATTCAGGCCCATGCCACCACAGCTTATGATTGATTAATTCGCTAGCAGGCATGCCTCGCGAAGCACAGTCAGCAGGATTGTGCTTTGTGTTAACATGATGCCACTGTTCTCGATCCATTGTTGTTAAAATCTCGGACACCCGATTACTAACAAACGTTGTCCAACGACTTGGTTCACCGCGTAGCCATGCTAAGGTTACTGTAGAATCAGACCAAGCATATATATTGGTCTTTGGTATATTTAAAATTTGTGACACCTCAGAAAGTAATTGAGAAGCAAGAAGAGCTGCACATAGCTCCAACCTTGGAATAGATACTTCTTTCTCCACGGGTGCGACTCTTGTCCTAGCTGTGACCAGATGTACTTTAACAGAGCCCATTTCATCTGTAACTTTTACGTAAATAGCCGCAGCGTAAGCAGCTTGGGATGCATCCGAGAAAGCATGTAACTCAACATAATCCTTTCGAGTCGCCTGTAGCCATCTTGGAATTATGATTCCCTTTACATTGATTAGATCTCCTTTGAACCCAATCCACTCCTTCAGTAGATCAGATATGATTTCGTCATCCCAAGCTAACCCAGACTTCCATAACTTCTGCATATATATTTTAGCAGTGACAATCACAGGTGCGATCCAGCCTAGAGGATCGTACAGCCTTGCTATTTCTGATAGAACTTTCCTTTTAGTAACAGGTGTAACTGTATTAGGTATTTGATGCATATACTCAAAATTGTCAGAATTTTTGTTCCAACATATACCCAATACCTTTACCATATCATTCTCTTTAAAAACTAATGATTGATTCGAACTCTGCATATTAGTTTTTATGTAATTAAGTAACTCTTGACTATTAGTACACCATTTTTGTAAATTAAATCCACCAGCATCCATTAACTTATTCAATTGTTCGTAAATCTCTATAATTTCTATCTCAGTTTCTGCCCCTGATAACAAATCATCCATGTAGAAATCTTGTAATGTTATTCTAGCTGCTGTAGGATATTTAGATTGCTCATCTATGGCGAGCTGTTGCAAACATTTCACAGCTAAATACGGTGCACATGAGGTACCAAAGGTAAGTCTAACCAATTTGTAACACTCAACTGGTTCGTTTAGATTGAATCTCCACCAGATTCGCTGACAGTCCGTGTCATCATCATGTACAATGATCTGCCTGTACATTTGGACAATGTCAGCTACGATACAAAAAGGGTGAAGCCTCCATCTCATCAAAATATGTCTCAAGTCTTGCTGTAGTTTAGGGCCTATTAAAAGGCAATCATTAAGTGAGACATTATTCGAACTCTTACACGATGCGTCGAAGACACAGCGGACCTTAGTAGTTTCTTTATCCTCTCTCACCACAGCGTGATGAGGAAGATAAAATGATTTATGATTGTGATCTACATCAGATACTTTAACCATATGACCTTGCTCTATGTAATCTTTGATAACGATCTTGTAATCTTCATATAGCTTTTCATCTTTTCTTAATCTCTTTTCTAACGATTTAAATCTTTGTAGTGCTCGCTTTTCTGTTTCGCCCTCAAAACATTGTGGGTTTTCATCTTTAAATGGTAGTTTGACTATGTATCTTCCATCACAATTTCTAGTAGTAGTTCTTTCAAAAAACTCCTCGCATCTTTTCTCTTCTTTCGTTCTTTTCTTCTCTAGGCTCTCTGGCCCTCTCTCAATTTCCCAGAATTTAGTCAATAATTGGTCTTCCTTTACTTGCAAATGAAGACTGATTATTCTAGAATTGGAGTGATCAGTTTTTGGTTGAATACGTCCTGACAACATCCAGCCCAATTGCGTATTCTGTGCAATGGGACCTTGTTCAGTCGGATGCCTCTTCAAACCGTCTAAAATTACATCACTGAGAACGTCTACACCCAGAATTAAATCCACTTTCCTCGATACTCCATATTTCGGATCAGCCAGTGATAAGTTCTCAATTTCTGGCCAGTCCGTGATAAAGGTGGTACTATTTGGTAGTAAAGATGTCAGTGTGCTGAGTACAAATGCATTTATTGGCACTGAGTAAGAATTGTATCGTGATTGTAACGTAAATGTCACCATACTCTGAGTTTGTGTTTGTCCATCACCCACTCCAGATACAATTCCGTTTACGGATGTACGTTTGAGGCCCAAGGCTTGTACAGTGGCTTCGTTAATAAATGACGCCTCAGAACCCTGATCTATTAATGCACGTACTATTAACGTACAGCCAGTATTTGATATGATCTTGACGACTGCTGTAGCTAATAAAACTTCGCCTTGGTTGATTATCTCCTGTGCAAAATGACTTGAGACGTTGATTTGATTCTCTGACTTAACTTGCTCATTAGATCCATTAGGATTTGATTCGTCTTTATTGTCCAGATGCAGCAAGGAGTGATGACGTTTCCCACAACGTCGACAACAGGTTGATTGGCGGCAAAACTTAACCGAGTGATTAGGTGCTAAACAATTGAAGCACAATCTCTTTGTTTGTACAAACTCGGTTCTTTGTTCAGAAGACAGGCTGCTGAATTGTTTGCATTGATAAAGCAAGTGTGATCCGGAACACATTGTGCAGGCTATATTTTGTGAATTATTCTTCTCTATTGTTGAATGAAATGATTTTGGTTTAACAATTTGCTTGCTAATGTTGTTATTCCTTACAATGTTCTTATTTCCACCCTCAAGCATCTCTAATGTTCTAAATCTTGTTTCCAAGAAGGTGTACAATTGATCCCATTTAGGTATATTATCATCATTTGACTGACTCAATTGTATCTCCCACAACTTTCGAGATTCGACATCCAGCTTTGATAATGTCATAAAGTTGATTATTGCATCCCATGATTTTGTGTCAATTCCAATATTCGATAGGGATTTCAAACATGCTGAGGTAGTATCCAGTAATAATTTAATTGCAGGTGCAGATTCGTTGGGAATAACCTTTTGAGAAAACAAACGCTTCATAATCTCATTACAAGTGTATCTTTTATTTGTATATCTTCTCTTTAATTGATTCCATGCTTCTTCATAATTATTGTCTGTAGTAGGTAGGTTCTTTAGTAAATTAGCTGCTTCACCACTCAAACTTCCCTTCAAATAGTGAAGTTTTTGAACAGAATTTAAATTCGTATTCGTATGTATAACCGATGTGAACATATCGTAAAATTCTTGCCACTCTTCGTATCCGCCAGAAAACTTAGGCAGATGAATTTGCGGTAACCTTACATCACATACAGCTTGAGTTGAAGAAGTAGTTCCGCAGACAGACGGCACTACTCCCTTTTGTGTGAATTTTAGAAGTTCATCTTTCATCTTCGCTTTGTAGTCTGTATAAATGTTCTCAAATTCGTCAAAGTAATTCTCTTCAAAATACGTTAATTTCATACGTTCTGATTTCTTAATGCCTCCTACTATACTGTAATGATTCTCATTAAACCTCGCGCACATTTTCTCTAAACTGTCTAATCTAGCTTCTATGTACGACTGTGTTAACCTCTCTTTAGGAGTTTTCTTATAATTCGAAAAAGCATTTTCTAAATGTTCGAATAAGTCTTCTTGTTGTAATAGGAAGGATTCCATCTTTATTGATTTCTTTCAAAACACTTGTAAATATCAAAGAAAATTAACTTTAATTTATTGTCCAAACAACTATTAAAGTCCACCGAATTAATTAATTAATTGTACCAAACAACTTCTTAAAGTAACACTTGTAATTTATTTTTAAAGTTCTAATCACTTCCAAAAACTATGTTCAATAATAAGTAAATTGTATAAGTTGCATTATCAAACTGTCACAACATAAGTCCGATGACAATGTCTTATGATCACTAAATTTTTCAAAGTCAATGAATCAGTCCGGAGACTATGTTCAAAAATTCGCGAAATTTTCTAAGTGTCGTAATGACTCCGGTGACAAAGTCCCGTAATCAGTCCGGAGACTATGTCCAAAACTTACGAAATTTTTCTAAGTGTCGTAATCACTCCGGTGACAAAGTCCCTTAATCAGTCCGGAGACTAAGTCAATATTAACACCACACGAAATTTTCTAAGTCTTTGAAATATTCACAAATTTTTTACAAGTCCAAAAATAACGAAATTATTCTAAGTCTTTTTTTGAACTAATTTAACACTTAGAAATTTTACTGATTGTTCACTCTTTCACTTTACTCACGATTTTTCTAAGTCCTTTTCAATCCTCCCGGGTTTCGGCACCAGATGTTAGCACTGCACAATTCACTTTTACACAGGGATTAAAAACTCAAACACTCGCACTTGATATGCAAACGTAAAAAACTCTTTATTCATAAAATCCAATAACATAAGAGAATACACGATACAAAAAACCATACCGCGATTCAAAACGACGGTGGCGCCATCTCTTAATAAATTTAGCAAACTAAACTCGATGTGCATTGATAAAACTCAACTTTAATATTGATCAATAAATACAATTATGTTCGCACTTACTAGTTGTTTGCACAGGATTGCAAACATTGGTCTGGCGGTGGCTCTGCAGAAGATCGAGGCCGTGATTTTTCACGGCCCTCGAAATCGACCACCTCCGGACACAAATATCGTTGTAGGAGGCGTCCGCATCGGCATCGGGGGAACTATGAAGTATCTGGGATTGGTCTTCGATAGTCGATGGGACTTTTCGGCACATTTTAGGCAATTGGCCCCCAAGCCCAAGAGGGCGGCGGGAGCGCTTTCGCGCCTGCTGCCGAACATTGGGGGGCCCGAAGCCACGTGCCGAAAACTCTTCGAAGGCATTGTGTGGTCTATGGCCCTGTACGGGGCTCTTGTATGGGCAGACCGTGTCAGAGCATCGCCGAGACCTCGTCGCCGTTACCGGACATGACCTCTCGCTCCCGGCCGTGGTAAGCACCATGGTCGGGAGCCCAACAGGATGGGACGTCGTCTCCTCCTTCTGCGAGCGGGTTATGCTTGCGAAGGAGAAGGCGGAGCGGGAGCGTGAGTGCATATCACTGCTCTGCTCCCGCCAAAGGAGAACGCGTCGGCGCCGGAGGGCCAGCCAGGACCTTTGGCCACCGTGAGTGTTACGCGCGCGCTTACCTCTCCTCCCGTGGGGCGAGTTACAGACCGCCCCACGCCCAGAGAGCATGATGATGCCGGGGGGTAAAGTAGTCCCACGGCAGTGGAAGAGGCCTCGCGAGGCCCACGCCTGCCAGGGCTACGGAGAGGCTAGGTCATATACCCGTAGCCCTGGCATAAGGCGAAGGACGGAACACCCAGGGGTTTTAGTGGGTATCCCTGACCGGGGAGTGGCAATAGCATGGCACCAGTTCTGACTGTGCATGCTAGTGCCACCCCCGGCCTGGCGAATCCTACACTAGGTCACGAATTATCCCCCCAAGGTTCTGCCCTTGTCGCGGCTTAGTCCTCAAACGGATTTCCCCTGGCTAAAAAAAAGGATTGCAAACATAGTCTATAATAGTTTGACACTCGTTAATTTGAATCTTTCGATCATTTGAAAATTTTACCCGGGCCCTTGAAAGATTAGGTAAGTTCAATAAAATCAATATTAATTGATCCTCGCGGCAATTTGAAGTTGAAGGAATAGTATCTTGCCCGCCAATATGCAATAATTTGAAGCGTTACTCAACGCTTTTACGCCCTCAGAACCGATACAAGTGTTGATTGCTTCTCAGCTCTCCCCAGTATCGAAAATGTATTGTGCAATGATAGACTGAAGTCGCTCACTCAACGAAAAATTCGAGCTTCTTTTCAAAATGAACATTTTTGAATAATTGTACACAGACCTTTTTTGTCACTTCTTTTTTGGGGGCATGCTAATTCTCAAAAGTTGTAAGTCTATAATTTTATGTTTGTAGCTCCATTCCAAAAAATTACAGTTTATTCACCGCTTCCAAAGCCTTTTCATAGTACGTACCGGGTTCAGTTATAACTCAGCTCACTTAGCTCTTGAAGAGTATCGCACATTTCGTATGAGGCGATGCGGTAACTGTTCGGGAAAGATAGATTAGATTTTGTATTTGGATAATTTTGACCTGTTAAAAAAAAATTTTTTTAAAGGTTACCAAAATATTTTTTTTTTAATTTTTATGGCAATTTTTCGATATTTTCGAAATTTACTTTAAGGGCAGTGCGTGCCCCCACGTCAACCCACAAAAAAGCCCTGATTGATTGATGATTGATTCTACAAATGTTTAAGATAATAAATCACGAATTTTAATCAAACCATTATATACTTAATTTTTTCCTGCCTCCCTCTTGATTATAAAGTCCTGTTTATCTTTATGGTTTGATATTTTTTTTCAGGACTCTTGAGGGTCAAATTATCGAGAGTCGGCTGTATTGATTCATGTCTTCGGAAAAAGGCAAGATGTCCTAATGAAACAAAAAACAATAAAATTGCCGTTTTAATTTCTGAATTTTTCATAAACCAAACATTTATGATTAGGCTTCGTAATAATAATGGCCTGGGCTTACATTTCGGTATTCAAAGTCAATAGTTTTTACACCGCTTCGCAACATGTTATCACTGTTTTAGGGGAAGAAGCGGCAAAAAACTCTCCAGCAACATGTCTAGTTATAATAAGAATTATTTTACTTCATATTTGTCTATCACAGGCTCTTTTCATTAAATCTCACATTGACTACTCAGTCATATTAAATAGATATGTCTGAATACTCAATTATATATATTGTATTTATGTAAACATCATTTAAATAAATATAATAATAGGAACGTCATAATAGACAATTTTCTTTAGATGTCCAATAATATTATATATAATAAAACTACGTCTTAAGCGCGGAAATTTATTTGATTTTTATTATTCCCACGTTTCGGCCACTTTTCAGTGGCCGTGATCACGGAAGACAAAGATGTCAAGTGTCAATGAGTATTATAAAGTTTTATTTAGCCTACCGCCATAAATAAAATTAAAACTAAATAATTAAAATGAACAAGTTGGCGACAGGCTAAATAGATAAAACTTTAACAATACTCATTGACACTTGAATTCTTTGTCTTCCGTGATCACGGCCACTGAAAAGTGGCGAAACGACGGAATAATAAAAATCAATTTACAATCGACAATACCTCCCAAGCTCTGGTTCTTTGCCCACAGAAAAATACCAAAAAAGGTCCTGTAACTATTATTCGTCTGCGACTTGGCCACTGTTGCTCACTAGTATTTTTGCAAAAATAAGAATGCGCAACCATTCTGTCTGTGAGTGTGGCTTAGCTGAAGGTTCAGTTCACTATATATTTTTGAATGCCCCAAAATTGTTAGACCCCTTTACAGCATTTTAGCTAATAACTTTCCTCGCCCTGTCAATGTGAATTTTATTTTAACCCTAGTTGATAAGAAACATGTACATATTTTATCAAACTTTTTAACGTCAAATAACATATATTTATAGTGTAGTTAGTTTAACATTCTATGTTTTGTCCACAGGATCACAGAATTTGAATTTACCGGTCAAATTTTTCTCTTTCTTTTATGTCATAATATATATACGCACCTGACATTTTATCAACTACTGTGAAACTGGCAAAATCAATGCTAATTGCGTTGGAGCCATAATCCTCCAAAAAATCAATTAAATTACCGCGCTTAACACCGTTAAAACGTAGTTTTATTATGTATATGCAAATGAAAACATATAAAGAAATGTGTTTTAAGAATAAAATGAAGAGTTAATACCTTATCTTCATTTTGGACACATATATCACTTAATCCATTCTTCACGTGATAAGAGGGTTGGTTTCTACCTCAGGCAAAGGATGAGTATGACGATCCAACGAAGCCTGTCCACTGGGTACCTTACCCATATAAGACGATGTCATATTAATATGTACTCTCAAATTTTAAAGGATAGGTATAAGACTCTGGCAAAAAACGATGCATAGGTATTACGGGTGCTAGGCCGGCGAGTCCCACCCACATCCTCAACGCGATCCCTGGATGCTGAGGAGTTCGTATACAGAATATCACATTAAAATATAGAATAAAGAAAAAAATATCCTTTACGACAACTGAAATTACAGGTATTGTGAAATGGTTGGCAACAGCCCTAAATGTTTCGTGAACTAACAAGACAATTTTCAAGGAAAAGATTTCAAGTGAGCTGCTCGAGGAAATTTTATGAAACTTTTTCTCTGAACTGGAACTTGCTGGAGGAAAGTTCCAGACCAGTAGACAAGGTAATTAAATTGTACCTTATTGATATTTTAAAATCACACATGAACAAATACTATAGCTTTTCTCGCGATCTTTTACTTAAAACGTTTAATAGTTTTCATTGTGTTCTTTGACAGTAAATTTTTAGAATAGAATATCATTTATTGCATAAACTGTCACATACATATAATTTAAAGAAGATGTTGTGTTCTTTGTAGGAACGACAGTTTGTCCTTTCGAACATGCAAAACAGGCAGTTTATAATGTTGCCAGGCCATTATATAATATTATTATTAACATGTCATTATATTTTTCTGTTATTTATCACAAAAAAAATATTACATTATTAAAAATACTTATATAAATACTAGTTAATAAAAAGTTATAAATTATGGTATAATTATTTATCTGCAATTAATTAATTCATTTAATATTGTTTTTTAGAACTAAAATATTCTGTAAAGGAGTAAAAGCATTTTAATTTCCTTTAGATGTGAGGGCAGCTTATTATATATTAAAATTGCCATGCAGTAAACATTCTTTTTGTACAACGACAGTCTAATCTAATGGTTGGTCAAACTAGCTTTCCTTTATTTCTTATGCTTCGTGTTTGTTTACTGTTATTAAAATCAAAATTATCACTATGTTTCAAATACACATATGTCCTTAATATACAAACATAATAGAGGTAATATAGCTAAAGACTTAAATGAGGGTTTACAGCTCTCTAAAAAATGGATACCTGTAATTGCTCTGATACATTTATTTTGTACAATAAATGCTCTATTTACCTGAACTGAATTCCCCCATAGAATAATTCCATGACTAAGAACAGACGACATATATCCATTGTACGCGCATAAAGACGGCCTCTGTGGTTGAGCGGACTAAGCCTTTGCCGGCCTACCTCACTGCAACGCAGAGGCTCCGGGTTCGATTCCTGGTATAGTAAATTTCGGAAACGAATTTTCTTCGTTAATTACTATGGTCTGGGTGTCTGGGATCGGCCCTAGAGTAGTCCGTTGTATATTACCCATAACACAAGCGTAACTTGCTTAATTTGGGGATATACAATATGTGTGTTTGTCCGTCGATTATAAAAAAGAGACGTTTCTTTAGTAGCTATTTGTCTTAATCGTCTTAACACATATATATTTTTACACTAAATAGAAAAGTTTCTGATTTTAAAAGTATACCACTTGATACTACAGTTACATACTCTCTAATTTATAAGTATAACTACTTTTTAACCGACTTCAAAACGGAAGAGGTTCTCAATTCGTCTGTATGTCGTTTTGTTTGTATGTTCGTTACTCGTTTCTCCGTGCAGGAATGGAAAAGGAATACCAATTCCTGCGTTGGGGCGGCCTATCGTAAGAGACGACTTAACAACTCACAGCCAAGTGGTAGGGCATTTGCCCGCTTGGATGGCTACCACTCCTGGTCTAGAGTATGCCGCCATAACAACTTTGAGTTGTGTTCCGGCACATTGGCAGCATCGCTGGTATTGCTAATGTCTATAGGCGGCGGTAACCAGTTTCCATCACAGTTGGGTCGCCAGCCTGTATGCTGAGTTTCGGCAATCAAAAAATTAAAACAAAATCGATTTCTTCGTCAATTGTGAACCAATTTTCAAAAAAATAAATAATTGAAAGGTTATATATACAATAAAGGTTACATTGGTCCTGTAGTCACCATGTCAGGATCTGATAAGTAGATTTAATTAATTAATAGTCTCTTGTGACATAGAAGGAGGCCGCCGAGAGACAGAGGGAGAAGGAAGTACACGCGGGCTTCATTCGAAGTCGTCAGAGCGGCGCTCGCAGACGCATCTATGCACATCTCCTTCTCCCGTGATTCCGTCACAGGGGGCGGCTGGATACGGGGGCAACAGCGTACTTCCCCACAGCTTGAAGTGGCCCACCCTGCTCCCCGGGGTGTACCATGTTACCCGTGCCCAAGTGCACCACGGTTTAGTAGGTAGTTCGGTCATCGGTTGCCCACGTCTTGCTTCGCCTCAGCGAAGTTTGCATGCAGGCACCGATCGCTGAGAGTCCCTAAGATACTCAAAGCTTGCTTCAGCGCTATATTTCAAGGCCATCCCCGTATGGCCCGAGTATGGTGTTCAAAGACATTCCCCTGCGTTAACAAAAAACTTAACCGAGCTCGAATTATGTCCCAAATCAAGTTAACTACCTGTTTTTTTAATAAAACTACGTTTTAACGGTTTTAAGCGCGGTAATTTTAGAACCGTTAACCGAACTTAAAACCGTTAAAACGTAGTTTTATTATGTATACAAGTCGCGAAAACTTAAGAAAATATTACCTGTTTTTTTGTTATTTGTATGGTATGTATATTAAGCACACATCTATGTAATATACAATTTTTTTATTATTTGTCATTAAACTGTAAGTAGTTAATACTATATGTTACGTATATCACCATCGCCATTATCATCTTAATTAATTCCTGGGGGTGTCTGGAAGAGATCGCTTTTTAGCGATAAGACCGCCCTTTATACATAGCTAGATAGAATTTTAGTTCATTTTGTATTGGTGTATAATAAAATGTTATCTATCTAACTACTGTGACTTAGTATTCAGAGTAGTTTCATCTCTTTGTATTAATTCAGCCAACTGAACACAAATATTCTAAGTTAATGCAAGCGAAACTTCGTTCGCGTTGCTAAGACGATGTGTTTGTTGGTGTATTAGCAAGGGTGCCACCAAAAGCTCGACCGTATTAATACCATGTGTTTTCATTATATTCGTTGAAACCACAAAAACAACGTTGTTTATCGGAATAAAAAGTATCCCAAGTGTGACCCGGGATATAAATTAGCTCCGTTTAAGCTTCATTTAAATCCTAGAGATCCAGAGTAGTTTTCACGTGATTCTCTAACAATATAAACATTATGATTTTAATGAGTCAAATAGCGTAATCACTACCATATAAAGAGAAATTAAAATTACTTTTCGATATACATTTTCAAAGTAAGACGGTAAGTTATACTTAAGTACGTAAAGATATTTAACTTTTATTGTAACATAATAAATTAATTGAATAAATTGTTGAATAGTATTGTTGTTTATCCAATTGATCAATATTAAATATAATTTCATTCTTTATATAAAAGAACGTAAAAGTGATGAAAATATTTCTTTCATTGTAATCTGTATCTTTACTACACAATACTTTGTTCTACCACAGTATAAAGAATATTACAGTAGTCCTACGATCCTCAACGATATGTTCGTTGGAGCGATAGGGTATAAATATGGCACGCGTAGATGGACTTCTCGCCACTAATTAATCGTAAAATTATATTTTTGTATTTCTCTATTATAAAATTGTGGTTTATGGACATATTATTAATAATATTTTTTTAAATGTATTATTTAGGTATATACCGAAATCTCTGTATATTCAGAGAAAGTGAAAAATATAGTAATTGTTATGAGCCTTTTTATGTACATTGGTCAAATATTGTGTTAAATGGGGGAAAAACTAGTAAAACGGAATTCAGTGTCCAGAGTGAATGCTCCAGGGTGTAGTGAAACGAAGTATCAAATAAAAATATTTATTTAAAGGAATTCATGACTATTATAATTATAACTTAACTACTGTTATTGCAACTATATTAAGCTCTAGACAAGGCAACGCGGCGTGACAAATCCTGGGTAAAGGATCTATGTTAGTTACATAAAGCTTAATTTGATTTTTCATTTATATAAACTTTTAATGAAAAATTATCTAACTGATGTTGAAAATCACTTAAAACTCATAACTATCTTATTATATACACACTGTTTGTCAATACAGCATACACATAAACACACACATCTGCCAATATTTAAAGTCATTAACAATTAATAACAATATCACATCAAAAATAATGCATTAAACTTCTACATCTGCTACATCTGTGTGAAACGGTCTATAACACTATCCCAGATGTAAGAGTGGCATAATCTAAAAGCGCATGAACAAAACTGACATTTTTATATTTTAAAGAACTTTTAATAACAGGCAAATAAACTAAATATTGATGGATGGTTCACTAAAAAATCTTACTAAACATGACTGATGATTTTTAATAAAATTTTATTACTATAAATATTATATTTGCTTAAAGGTATTCTGAAATTTTTTAGACCTAAAACTTTACTGTTTCTTTTTAAATTCCCTATAATAACCCAGAAACTAAGTCCATATAGTTTAGATAACTGCCCAGCAAAACAAAGAGGTGAGTCGCAGCCAACCCGATTTGAAGTAATACGATGAATGGCATGTTGTTTATGACAATGTCGGTGTTTGTTAGTGAATTGAATTGAATTTTGCTAATTCGTCTATTCTAAGAAAAACTGTTAGCTCGGGTTACAATACAGCACTATGTCGAGTTACATTCAAATACGGACAGTAGCTTCAAAAAAAAAAAAATGTGATCACAGCGCTACCTTTTCCGCTATTTTCATCTATCCTACGGAAACGTTGTCTTTAATCGGGATAAAAATCATCCTAAGTTATAACCCGGAATATAAGCTAGTTCTATGTTGAGTTTCATTTGAATCCGTTCAGTAGTTTTTACGTATTGTTCTATCAGACAGACAGACTAAAAATTATATTTCCGGAATCTGCTGGTCTGAGTTAGACCCCTGAATTTTGTAAAATTTTTAAACGCATTATAGAAACTCGAACTATTTACAGATTTATTATAATATAGATAATATGTATAATAAAATATATCGACTGTTGATTGATGATTGTTTGGCTTAAAAATTATCCATGCAGGAACGGAGAAAGAATACAATTTCCTGCGGCCGGGCGGACTGTCGTAAGAGGCGGCTTAACAACCCACAGTTAGGTGGTAGGGCATTTGCCCGACTGGATGGCTACCACCCCTGGTCTAAAGTATGTCGCCATAACAACCTTGAGTTGTGTTCCGGTATTAGTGACCAGGTTCCAGTTTCCCTTAAGAGCAGCAGCGCATTTGTAGCAACTTGGGTGTTGCAAATATCCATAGGCGATGGTAACCGCTTCCATCAAGTGGGCCGTCTGCCTGTCTGCTGATCTCCTGCAATAAAAAAATGATTGTTTATTCATATAATTTATTTTTATTTGTCTCATAGTACTGTAGGTACTACTGCTAATACATTTACACTGTGGTACTACTACGAGCGAGAGAGGTGCGCGGGTGGACGGGGGCGGCGTATCACCGCGTTCGCCGGACGCTGGCGGAGACGCGGGCGAGTCGCGAGTTGAACACAGTAACACGCGGATCGTGTAGGAGACTTTACGTCTCGCCTTTTACTAATTTCGATCGGCATCACATGCAAACGCGATGGATGTCCTGCCGAGCGGCAATCTTTTCCGCGAGCTGCAGGATGTCGCAGATACTGGATACTTCGAATGGAAACTATCTTTGGAAGACTATTGGCAACAAGTAAGTTCTATATTAAGCTGTGCGATAAGGCCTTAGGCCTAGCTGAGCGCGATTGTTTAATTCTCACATGACAGTGGAACCCAAGACCCTAATCGCGCCTGCGTGATGTGATACGGTCGATTTTTCGAATATTAACCCAAAGATTTGGCTATGCGATGTTTAAATCATCGGTATGGTTTACATTTGTAGATTACGCCACTACTATAAATATCTAGTCGATGTTTTAAGAGGTTCCTATGAACGAGAGCGTACCAATGTTTAGTCGACGCACGTATAACGGATTGTGTTCTGTACATTTCGTACGAAGTTCGTTCCTTCCCAAAGGAAAACGATCGATTTTAACTAACTAAAAACGTGCTTTGGGGTTTGCTAAAGTTGCGATCTACGGTTTACTTTTCACCAGTATTTTTTAAATTTTTGTGTCGTATTGTTTTGTTTTGAATTATATTTATTTGTGTATTTTTGTTTAATAGGATTTCTTTATTGGTTTGAAGTTTTATTGTTTAAAGTGTTATCATTCATCACTTATTAATCATCACTTATCCTAATATACACTGTTACAACTAATAAACTACTAAGTTCCTGCACACCTTTAAAAATCTACCTAGCTACCAACTATTGTATAAAATTCATAATACTATACTCAAAATATTAAATAACATTTATTATGATAATAGAATCTATTACGGTGAATGAGATATGTACACAAAAAATGTTAAGAAAAGTTTCATCGCTTCTCAGAAATACATTGAGTAATGAGAAATCCGCTTTTCCACAAACTATTATTTCAAGTGAAATGATGTATGAAAAATTAAAATGTCAATAGAAAATTATTAGTAATTACGATAATATCTATAGACAACGCACTGTTGGGCTCGGGTTATCCCTATTTCGGGGAATTGGATAATATAAGCGTCACGTATATCCTAGGTTGTTTGGTGCCTTTCGAACATTGGTAATATAGCTGTAATGACTTTTCTTTCATAGTACCAGCACGTGATCATTATAATAATACCAGAGTTTTCCCTACTAAGTCGCTCTTGTTTAACGAGCAAGCAATTAATAAAGATTACATTGTATTAAATTTTTATGTAGGCACTATTCGCCCCCGGAAGATTTACTTAATTTTATATAGTAATCTATTCCATCTTCCGGGATGGAAAGTAGCTTCGGTCGGTATTAAAACCACATATGTGCCAAATTTCAGCAATAATTGTCCACTCGTTTTTCCGTCAAAGAGCAACAGACAGAGTTCCTTTCGCATTTTAAATATTACTATTATTAGTCTGTATTTTACTAAAATCTAAAACGTCTCAAAGCTTCAAAATTACAAAAAGTAACAAAAATTATAAAAAAGTCTAATAGGACAAAAGGGTGCGAAAGGTCCAAAAAGTCAGTACTAATTGAACGTTGGTTATTAGTAGTTGTAGGCGCTATTCAGAAAGTCTTCTATTTTCCGGGATAACCTTTACAAAAATCTATTCAAATATCTCTTCCATTATCCGGGATAAAAAGTATCCTATGTCCATCCTCGGCACCTTAAATATATATATATATATATATATACTGAATTTCAGCTAAATCAATCTAGTAGTTTTTTCGTGAAAACGTAATAGACAGAGAGACAAATTACTTTCGCATTTATAATATATAACAGAGTACTGTTTTTCACTTACTCTGTCTCATTTAGGGTAGAATGTTTTTTAACGTTTTTTAGTGCATTCTTACGAAAATATCTACGAGAATGTTTTATTTTTGTTATCCAAACTTGAATATATTAAATTTAAACTTGTTATTAAAACTATAATACTACAAATATTTAATAAAGCTGTCTATGACATACGTATGTTGAGATGAGAGAGATCTTAATGAATACTCACTGCAATATATACAACAATGTACATTAGGTACAGGTAGGAGAAACTGCCTAAATGGGACTATGTTGTATTCTATCGCGGGATGAGTCGCAACTTAATATGGTCCCGATTAGACATTCTATACTCTCGTGAAAATAGCAGCGGACACCTAAATGTTCATGGATTCTTTGTCTTTCTTCTTTTCATTTTCTTAGTCGTGCAAAAAAAAACCGACAACAATAATTCGATTGTTATCGTTAGTTCTTCAACTCGCATATTATTCCATGGTTATCGATCATTGAAGAATATAGGAATCCGACCTCACTCGAGAATATGGAACGCCCTTTAAAATCACTTGCCAGTTAACATAAATTCCATTAACACCAAGATAATAGGGCAATTTCCTTTGACTAGCTGTGTTGATAAAGTATCAAATCAGGCACGTCTAAGGCGCCGTCGGCGAATACCTATTAGCTGTCTGATGGAATGGTCAGACAGCTCATAAATTACTATACAACTACAGTTATAATTATTTAAAAAATAACAGCCCATAATCGTCCCACTGCTGGGCTCGGGCCTCCCACTATAGCGGAGCGGACAGTATACCGTCACGCTTGTCGAAGGCGGCTTGGCAGGATTGCCACATCGGTTATTTCGATGTCCAGCATGTCGATGTTTTCCTTCAGCATGTTAATACGTGGTAATTGTAACAATATGCACATTAGGTCAGAAAACGGCCCAAGTTCCGGTCAGGATTCGATCCGGCTCCCTTTAAGTTAGGAACGCGTGGGCTAGCGATTACGCCACCACAACTTCAGTTATAATGATTTAATATATAAATATCTATAATATAATACATATAATAAGTCTTTATAGAGTCCGAAATTGTAAAAAAATATATAAATATGAATAAAATCACGGGTAATTCGGACCAGCCGATTCCGAAAATACTTTTAGAATCTTTTCCGCGCCTGTCTGTTTGTTTTTCTCTTTTTGTATCTAAATTGTTTTATAGTTTATTGTAAAATGTGTAATGTATTTATACTTACTAGTGGTCGCCCAGCGGTCGAAATTCGACCCTAATTAATTTAAATTATTAGTTTGAACATTATTAAGGTTCTGTTGTCAAAGACTATATATATTTCTATAATCACAGATTTCGCCAAGGCTACTCTGTTAATTTGACTTTAACAATAAATAAAAGAGTATATATGCGTGTATATGTCAAATACAATTTGGGGAATAGTGTGAATGGAGCGTTAGGTAAACTTCTAGGCGCTAAGAACCTCAGCCAGAAGGCCCAGCTCGCCATACACAACGCGGTGCTGGTACCTACGCTCACGTATGGAAGCGAGAGTTGGGTATGGAAGAGAGAGCATGAAAGTAGAGTAAACGCGGTTGAGATGCGAGCACTGCGCAAAATCTGCGGAGTGACGCTCGCGGAACGCGTTCGTAATACCGAAGTAAGAAAGAGAGTTGGTCTGAAAGAGAGTGTCGAGGTGAAGGTAAGGAAAGGAATGCTCCGGTGGTTCGGGCATGTGGAAAGAATGCATGATGAAAGAATGACTAAACAGATATACAATGCAAAAGTGGATGGATGCAGAAGTCGTGGAAGGCCACGACACACCTTCCATGATCAAATTGATCGTGTACTAGCGGAGGGTGATGTCAGGAGTCTTAAGAACAGACGAGTGTGCATGACAAGAGTTATGAATGTCAAAGAAGCAAGTGAGGTGTGTAAGAATGGGCCTAAATGGCGCTCTGTTGTTCGTGCCTACCCCGCAAGGGAACTGGCGTGAAGTTATGTATGTATGTATGTATATGTCAAATACATGGTATTGTGTGTAATGTTTTTTTTTGTTGATTTAATGTATGTTTTATGCATAATTAAAAATAAATATTAGCATTCTACACTCCTTCTCTATATAAACTATAAGTGCGAAATTTCATACTCCTCCGTCCGCGCAATTTTCGTAAAAAGTGGTACAAAGTTTTTGCTTCACGTATTAATATAATGATTTAATTCAAATTATATAATGACTTCTTTGGCACTGTTCGAGATATACTGTCCGTTAGAGCATTACGTCAAAACTACTGAACGGATTTAAATGAAACTCGACACAGAGCTAGTTTGTACCCCGGGTCAATACTTAGGATAACTTTTATGTCGATAAATGAAGTATGTTCCATACGATAGGCGAATATTCGTTACTGAGAAGATTGTGTGGCAGCAGCAACATCCGGAAAGGAATAGCCGATAAATTTAGCTGCCCACTGATTTGGTGCTTAATTAAGAGGAGCAAATCGGTATTAGTCAATAATTACTAACATACCTACTCGTAGATATAGGGAAAAAATATTATTAATAATTATTCTGTCTGTATTGGAATGAATTGTCTTGTAATAAATAAATTATATATATTGTTTAGCTATTTTATATTAATGTATGTTTTTATATTAGTACTAGCTGATGCCCGGTCCAGTCTTTTCGGAGATTAGCCGGTACCAACAGAGAGATAAACAGACAAACAGAGAAACAAAAATTCGAAATAATCTAAATTAGTTTTATTTCATTTCTTACATCCCCCTGACTCGGTCTTTAGCGTTTTTTTATTGTACAGAAATTCGACCTCTACAGATTTATTATATCAACTGTATTCATGCGTCTTACATTTTTAATTGTTCCATGTTCTACTTTATTATATGCTCTGTTTAGCTGTCCCGCTCTCGTGGTATAGTGTCATGTTATATAACCTATAACGCTCCCCCTGTTAACGTAGCTTTCGAACAGTAAAATAATTTTTTAAATCGTTTTAGTAGATCCAGAGATTACCCCCTACAACGTCACAAACTTTACCTCTTTATAATATTAGTATAAAATAACTTTTATGTGGCGATTGAAAAATTAGTGCTTAGAGAATTGTAATATGATATTATTGAAAACAAAAGACACAGTTTTTATCTCAAGTAAGCAAAATGGTATTGTTATCTTGAATTACCAATTGGTAAATTGGTAATTACCACAACACTAATTTAAAATAAGGAATTAGATGAACCCCGGACAAGCGCGAATGTTTTTTTTCATTCAGTATTATTAATTTGGCTCTACCATTTTGTACTCAAAATGTTTCATAGTATAAGTCAAATTTAAACGATGATAGATAGATAACACTTTATTATACACCAATACAAAAATGAACTTGAAGACTAAAATTATATCTAGTGTTGTACAAAGGGCGGTCTTATCGCTAAAAACGATCTCTTCCAGACAACCCCAGGGATGGATTGATATGATAATGGCGATGGTGGTATACGTAACATATAGTACAAATTACTTACTTTTTATTACACGACTGTACAGTTTAGGATGATGTCGAAATTAATGATTTTGAGACTAAATGGTGCCTGCCTATTGTTCGAAAAAACTTATTTATAATATAGCATTAGACTATATCGAAATCCACGAGAAAATAATAATTATTAAGCTTACTACCATTAGAAGCAACATTCAGGCATCATTTATGGCATCGGATTTCTGTACTTATATAATATTATAAAGAGGTAAAGTTTGTGAGCTTATGACGTTGTAGGGGATAATCTCTGGATCTATTAAACCGATTTTCAAAATTCTTTTACTGTTAGAAAGCTACGTTATCAGGGAGTGTCATAGGCTATATAACATGAGGCTATATACCATGGGAGCGGGACAGTGCGCGGGTGAAACCGCGTCGGGCCGCTATTTTATAAAATCGTGAAGAAGTATGTGAGACTCCACCTTGACTACATGAATACTGATCCCTTTTTATTGCAATACTAGTAGTCTCGGCAGACGTTGTCCTGCCCTGAAAAAAATAGAAATCTACACTCCGATTCCAGCGCCACTTGGGTCTAATCGTCAATTTAAACCACCCCGTGACCCACTCGAACACACATAAAATTTCATCAAAATCGTAGAACCCGATTACAGCGCCAAGTGTTTTGTTTAGATTACATCGTTGAAGTTTTAGTAGGGATCCTTAATTGTTCTATAGCTTATGTCCATCAGGGATAATGTAGCATTCGAACGGCGAAAGAATTTTTGAAATCGGTCCAGTAGTTTTTGAGTTTATTCGTTAGAAACATACAAAAAAATGTATATGATAAGGAAGAAATTAATCTCCCTTGGATTGAAACCAAAATTAATTTCCGTGCCATAAGTATTACACGTTTCAACAGTGTCGAATGCGATTTTAATACATTTTTCATTTTAATCTTACATATCCACTAGTTTTTAACCTTCACCCCGACACTCTCTTTCTTACTGCGGTATTACGGACGCGGTCCGCGAGCGTCTTACTTAAAAAAATACTACACAAAATTGATTGAATACTTAAAATTTATCAGTGGAAGGCTGCGATGAATAAAAACTACTTATTCAGCGCTGGTTGGTAGTAAACAATTACGTTTTTCCCCGTAAACAATGTCTGGTTCTGAAAATAGCCTTTCACTATAAAAACTACTTCCAGGAGACGATAGATATGCCTTAAGGAATTTTCTCAGCAGGCGCAATACCAGAGGTCGTAACCTGTTACATGCGAAATTCACACATGATATGCCTAACATTCGGCGCTTTGGACGAGAGCGTAACCGAATATTCGATATTCGGTCAAACCACGACACCTGGCATATCACAAGACAGAAAGATAAAACATTTATTTTGTCTTCACATAGCGAGACACATGGCGAATTGTACGATGTAGGTATATACCAAAAAAAGTCTCGCTATGGTACCAACTATGTGCAGTTCAGCATATGCCCGGCAACAGGTGCCTGACGCTGGTTTTCAACTGCACCCTAGGACGGACGGATGTTGCACTGTTATTTATATAATATAGTGTGAATAATAATACATTACATACATAGATATACATATAATTACTATAAACATAATAATTAGTACTGAGCAAATAAGAAACAAATATTGTGGAATACCGATAAAATATTCAAGAAAATGCGATAATATTATATGGCTCGCTATGCCCACGACGTCGTCCGCGTGGAATTTGTTTTCAAAACCCCCCGATTTTGAAACATTCTTCATTAGTGCTCCGCTCCTATTCGTCTTAGCGTGATGATATATATCCTATAGCCTTCCTCGATAAATGGGCTATCTAACACTGAAAGAATTTTTCAAATCAGCCCCGTGGTTCCTGAGATTAGTGCGTTGAATCAAACAAACAAACATACAAACAAACTCTTCAGCTTTATATATTAGTATAAGATATATATGAAATACATAGTACATATTTGTAAACAGAATAGTGTTGTAGAGGCAGAAGACAAAATAATATAAGAAAGTTTTATTATAAAGAGGTAAAGTTTGTGAGTTTGTGACGTTGTAGGGGATAATCTCAGGCTCTACTGATTACTGAACGGATTTTAAAAATTATTTTACTGTCGGAAAGCTACGTTAACAGGGAGTGTCATAGGCTATATAACATGACGCTATATACCAAAGGAGCGAGACAGATCGCGGGTGAAACCGCGCCGGGCCGTTAGTTATATATAAAACAAGATTGACATTGATGTATTCTAGCTTCTGTTGCTCATCTAAAAGTTAGTTTGTTAAGTTCTTGCGAAAGGTGATAATTGAGTGATTTCATTGTCTTAAAGGTGGTGATATATTGTTCCATATCTTAGATGCAGCATAACGGAAGCTACCTCTAAAGCATGTCAATTTATGTAACTGAAACGCTAGTAACGTTAACACTCCAATGTGTTGTGGTAACTCGTGGTCGTCAGCTGCGCTTCAGGCCCCAAACGACGCACTCGTTGAAATCGTCTCCGTTCTCTCATAAAACAATGTACAGTCGCGGTATGAAAAGGTTCGTCAGTTTTCAAATTGATTCATTTAACGTTCCGAGCACATGTTTGTTACCTTTTCAAACTAAACCACAGAACAGACTATTCTACAAAAAAATATGTTTAACTGTTTGACAATAAAGTTTAAAATTACTTGGAGCAAGTTGTTTGATTTTATATCTGGTCTAAAAAAATTATTTAGACATGTAAAACCTTTTTAATAGTTTGATAATTTAAGCGTAGCGGCTATATCCTCTTTGTTTTTGATGATTAAACGTAATGTTATTCTCAGTGTCTGTCATTGTCAACATTGTATTTTTTTTACGTTTCTATATTTTATAAACGTAACAAAACGTAACATTTATTTATTAAAATGTTGGCGGTACTGTTTCTCGTACTTGTGCAAGAAAAAGTTGATTTTAAGGTGGCGAACCTTTTCGTACGGCGACTGCACAGTGCACATACTACTTTTACAAGCTTTTATTTAACTTCCGATAGATGTACCTATGTATGTAAGTTCGGGTGGAATCTTGTAAGTTAAATTTAACCAACTTCCCGGTTTCCGATTGAGCTGAAATTTTGCACGCATATGTATGTCGCGTGACAATACAATAATATGGTACCATGGAGCTGATCTGATGATGGAGTCGGAAGTTGGCCATAGAAACTTCTGTACTAAACTAGATAGACCCGTCGTGTTTGGGCTCGTGTTACTTATCTTGGCTAGCACTCTGCGGCTACATGATATCCAGGATCTCAAAATCTTGTATTTAAAAACCTTTTTAATAAAGCTTATTTTTACTCCAGTTAGGAATCGAATCCGCTGATTTTGAAACAGAAGAAAAGTAACAGCCTGTATTATTACACCAATCTTTATTGTAGTTTGTAAGTATCAATTTCTGTAATGGAGTGCCAAACCTCAAATTAAGTGCAACGGTTGATTTTTAATAAAATATTCTTTGTCCTTACATAAATAATCATTAATTTGCCGCGGTTGACCGCACCTCAACTAATTTCATCCAATATGAAAATGATGAAATCTTTCTATTCTAAATAGGCACCTAAATTGAGATTAATTCGAATAATAACCACAGGCTATTTTACACCTTGATTGACTTATATATCTTCTCGAACCCAAGGATTAGGACGTAGTAATCGTAATGCACATAGGCACCACAAAATGGTCAATAATTCAGTCCAATGATTTGAAATTTGGATCGCTAGTTCAGTTTCGTGTTTTAAAATTTTCCTACATATTTCTATTTAAAAAATCCGTGTTAAATTAAGTAGGTATTGCTTTGGATAATTTTGTAAGTTAAGGCTTATACTTGAATATGAATCGATTTAATAAGGAATTAAGCCTTTCCTTTAGTTTGCCGTTTACTGTTTTTTTAAGTTGTGGTCGCGTAATGGCTAGCGAACGCGTCCCATAATCAGAGGGTGCGGGTTCGATCCTAGCTGGAACACATGCACCACTTATTCAGTTTTCTGATCTAATGTGCATATTGTTACAATTACCTCGTGCTAACAATAGTGTAGGAAAACATCGTGATGAAACCTGCACATCGAGATAACCGATGTGTCAAACCTGTCGAGCCCCCTTAGACAAGCGTGTCGGGTATACTGTCCGTTCCGCCCTATAATGGGAGGCCCGAGCCCAGCAGTGGGACATTTATGGGCTGATATTAAATATATTTTTTAGTTTGCCGTTTGGTATTTCTTCACAGAAACTGATCCTTACAAGCTACATTATGGATTGGTGTAATAATACAGGTGTTATGTTTTTCAAACAGCCGATTAGATTCCGGACCAGGATAATTTTAAAAATCTTATGGTACCGCTTTAGTTTTCGTCAAATTCGGCTACGAGACTCCGTGTGTTTTTCGCTATTTAGCACAGTTTAGGATTTGGCCCTGAAGCCCACTTGAAAAGTTCACGTGTATGTGGACGAGTGGCATCATATTCTTTTTCATGTATTTTTAGCCACTAAGAATTTTAATGTAATTGTATAATGCTATTTTAGTTATTCGTATTATGTTTATTTTTTTACCGTAAGCGTGCAAGAAGAATAATCTATCTTTTTCCATGTTTACGTAGGAGATGTATGTATATGAAAATTAGAAAAATATGATCTATTTACGCACATCACTTTCATGTTAGAAGTAGCCTAGCTTTCTTTAAGGTTTTTTTTTATAACGACAATAAGGTAGAGAGCAACCTTGACAGCATACAGAGGGCCTGATCCTGTCCTCCGACGCCCTGGAGCAATGCTGGATCTACACATTTGCCGCCAGTAGGCTACTCAAATGTTATATTTATATGGCCTTCCTTCTATTTATAGCAAGATATAAAATGTATATAATTTATTATATAATATATATATATATATATATATATTTAATATTAAACCTAATGATTATATGTAGTCACAAAATACCTTTAATAATATATTTCTATTTTAACTTATGGATAACGCTGTGGCCTGCATTATTACTGAATATTTTAAGGTGTAACTTTGTAGTCAATTTTTATAATGTAGCTGTTTGCCGTTCCAATAAAATAAAATAACAAATTGCCGCCCGTACGGGCGCGGCGCCTTAAATTGTATTTCCTACTATTGCGACTAGGCAAACTGTGGAAAAACTGAGTTTAAATTGTTTGTGTGGACCTAACAACATTTAGATATGTAAATATATTATTTTTTGTAATAGTGCGGTTTCATCTGCGACAATGTTAAGGATTTAGACTGTCATCGAATGTGTCTTAGTTAAAGCGTTGATAACTAACGCTGTTAATGAATAGCCACATTAGTATATTGCTTTTAGCAATAAGGCCGCCCATTGTACTACCTTTTAGTAAGTAAGTTTTTTGTGTATTTTGTCTATGTAACGTTGGTGTACAATAAAGTGTATTGTATTGTATTGTATATTATATATATATATATATATATATATATATATATATATATATTTGTATATTATATATATAGATATATATATATATACATAAAACAAGAGTTATGAATGTAAGTGAGGTGTATGTGTAAGAATAAGCCTAAATGGCGCTCTGTTGTTCGTGCCTACCTTGCAAGAGAACTGGCGTGAAGTTATGTATGTATATATATACATTCGTTGTCTGTCAATATTTGCCATTAACAATGTCTTATTTCAAATAACGCATTAAACCCATCGCCATATCTGCGTGAAACGGTCTATATGTGTAACATAATCCCAAATGAAGCCACAAGACATACAAAAAAAATACAAACACACGTGTGTGTATGTGATCTCCATAAGGGTATTGGCGAAATTAATTCTTACAATGTTTTAAAGTAAACTATTTTTACTGAAAATTGATTGATCATTAAGTAACTTAGTTAACTATATTATTCTCTTATATTATCAAAGTAAACGTCGACATGATAACAGCAACACCAAATAAATGTCCTTACATATTTCAGGAATTTTTAAAGTATTTTTATTTATTATATTTACTGTCAATCAATGAACCGGTAAATCAATAGTACAAGAAGGGTTACCACTTTTGTTATTGTCTGTGGTGAGCGTTGATCGCTGTATTACTTATTAAGAAAACGCTAGTTGCTGAAAATAAAAATTGCTAGCTTACGTGCCAAATTATAAAAGCTTGTAGAATATATTTTTTGTCAGTTTTACACGAAATAGTTACATATCAAATTATAAAATAGTGGTGGTGTACAAAGGTGTGTTTAACCTTAATAAGAGTATTCTTCCAGCAAACCTATGCATCTAGGCATGAGGGGATTGTCTACTTTGAAATTAAATAAAATACATATTTCTTTTGTCTTGCTGGGCTCTTGTCAGCGTCGGCGTACTGGCCATATTAGAACCGAATTGCTTGGTACGCGGCGATGGAAAGACACCGGATGGTATGTCACTAATTTTTTGGAAGATGGCCGCTTGTTTGGGACGCGACATGTTTCGATACTCTGGCGTCGTCACATCTTCCAATGACTGATTTAGAGGCTGGCAACGTTGCTACAAAAGCTAATGCTCTCAAACGGGGAAAGGGTTATTATTTATGCTTTTTGGGGTTGAAACATTAGATCCGTGGTCCATCGGCAAAGGGTCTCTTCAAAGAAATTTTCAAGAAACTCTTCAATGCCACCCATGATCAGAAGGCTGGCTCATATTTCGTCCTACGAATAAGCATCGCCATATAGTGCGGTAATACAGTCAGCCTTCTGTGCACGCTCCAATCTGGCAGCAATTTGTGACCCAGTCTATAATCGCTTGAAATATTTATAACTAAGTTTATTTTGAGTTGATAATTGTATTTTTTAAGTTAGTTTTAGTTTTCTACTTATGTATAAATTAGAATAGACATTTTTAAAATTATTTATCCTTTTGTAAGTAGTACAATTTGATACAATCTATTGACAATGACAGTACAATAGGAACGTATGGAATATATACCTATATATATATATATATAAATATAAATATAATGTACTAGACATTATTTACTTTATAACACTGCAAGATTTTGTACTAAGAATTGTTTAATAAAAGTGAGAGCTACATGAAAGTGCCAGCCCTGATTACACGTATTGACCTTATCTATATAAACACGGTTATCTAAACTATTTACAAGGTGAAACAAGAATATCGTTTTAAATATTAATACGAACAAATCAAACAGTCGATTTTGACATGGCGAACAAATCTGTCTATAATATTATAAAATTCTAAACATGCCTGTGTGTGTGTGTGTGTGTCTGTACATTGAACCTATTTAGAAAAAAACTGGGAGAGGCTGTATAAACTATGGAGAACACGATGAATTTTTCTAGATTGGTTAGTGTCCCGGGAATTCCGTGGGAATTTCAAGTCAAGTTTTTTTTTTTTTTATTGCAGGAGATCAGCAGACAGGCAGACGGCCCGCTTGATGGAAAGCGGTTACCATCGCCCATGGACATTTGCAACAGCAAAGTTGCTACAAACGCGCTGCTGCTCTCTTAAGGGAAACTCGAACCTGGTCACTAATGCCGCAACACAACTTAAGGTTGTTATGGCGACATACTTTAGACCAGGGGTGGTAGCTATCCAGTCGGGCAAATGCCCTACCACCTGGCTGTGGGTTGTTAAGTCGCCTATTACGACAGGCCGCCCGGCCGCTGGAAATTGTATTCTTTCTCCGTTCCTGCACGGATAAGATAAGGATAAGTGTGGACGAAGTCGCAGGCATATCCTAGTAAATAAATAAATAGACAAACATGCAGTAAGTTACGCATGTTTTATGAATAATAATACTTGTACAATACTTATAAACAGTTTTCGTACAGTACTTTATAAAATTTATTTTGTCAGGAATCGATCCCGGGGCCACTATATTTTTATGAGCTATGTAGGTCAAGGTTTAGACCACCAGTCCACAGTAGCTGTCAATATTAATATTATTATTTATGTTAATGGAGAAAGTCTAAAAATAAACTATGTTAAACCACCACGCGCCGTAGTGCCAGTAGATGGTCACGCCCCGCCACGGCCGCTTTGAATGACATGGAGGGAGCTTGCCACAGCTAACCTGCCGGCTCTTTTAGAGCTGAACGGTGTTACACGTGACGAAGGTAGGCGTCCTGATAGAATGACTATTAACTCCCTGGCGACGTGACAAACTTCTAATATGGTATGCGACCTGCGTGGACACGTTGGCCGCATCCCATTTAACAAGCACGTCTAGATCGGCCGGTTCGGTGGCGGAAACAGCTAAATCACTCAAGTGACGCAAATATGCAACCTTCGGTGAGAATTATATGTTTGTGCCGTTTGCTGTTGAAATGCTTGGACCGTGGGCCCCTGAGGCTATGAGCCCTCTACAAAGATATTTCAAAACGATTTATTATCTCTTTGGGAGATCAGAGGGCTGGTTTCTTTCTACCTCCGACAACGGATCAGTCTGGCGTTCCAGCGACGTAAATTAGCCAGTATTCTACTTAGTAGTCTTTTATAGGTAGAACAGAATATAAGTTAAGTTTCCTTCTCTATTGAGGATGTTTTTTGATTTCAATAGAGAAAATGGTTGGCAAGTACCACCTGTTTTCGTATCCGATCATCAAAACTATTAACACCCAAATCCAGCAAAAACCAACTGCCAGATCTCAAGACACTGTGAGATCTTTCTGCTTGCACAGGAATACAAACCAACTTGACTGATAATTTCTTTTATTTTCCTTCAACCCATTTTAATATTATATAAAATTATTTGAGCTAGGCATCTTTGCTGAAGAGTTTCTTGCGCCGCTTCTTCTGTTCAAGCCCTAACATATTGCGAAGCGGTGGTAAATTAGATTAGGCTCCCATAGAGTAAATAATGACCATAAACAAAATAAAATGAACAAGTTGCCTGTAAGCTAAATAAAACTTTAACAATACTCGTTGACACTTGAATTCTAAAACCGTTAAAACGTAGTTTTATTATGTATACAAGTCGTAAAAACTTAAGAAAATATTATATAATTGTTATTGTTGGAGTATCAGTACATCTATATCCACTTTTTCCGTGTAAACTGCCTTGAATGAAACTCGTATGAAATTTAAAAACAATTAAAAATATCAAAATTGGGCATCCGCATTTTATTCAATGCAGTTCGTACATCATAATATGTAATCCTGATCGGATAGCACGCATAGTTTACGTAGTTTTTCTGGATGCACATTCCACGTGCCACTACCAGTTCTGGCAGTTCATGTTAACGTAACCGTAATGTCTCTGCTATACCTGGGATAATGTTGGTGTTAGTAAACGTGTTACGCAAATGTAGCCAAAGGTTTAATGCGTTATTCGAGATGCGATATTGTTAATGACGTTAAACATTGACAGTTATCTGAAGTATATACACTGATATAGATAATCGTTAACACGTTATTATTTAGCGCTATAAGTAAGTCGGATTTGACCATAATAACTAACACTAATAGTATCGCAGGTGGAACAGGATCCCAAGTCTGTAACTCAAATTGGTAATTGAATCGAATTGTAATCATAACTTTTGACGGTTTTGGTAGTCTGCAAACCATCGGCTCGATATTGAATTAATCTTGTTTTAACCGAGACTGATTTCATATGAATTTTAGAGACTACGGATATTTGACCATCGTCATACGAATGGATTGTGACTCGCACTGGCATTCAATTTGTAGTGAAATTTACAGATTTGGGAGCCTGGTTCATCAGAAACATGCCTCGACATTAACAATGTATGAAACCACTATTCCATCTTAAGTCTGTCTATATCTTACTATCACGTCATTTGACTTAATACTGGTTAAAATTTGATATGGCCATTAGATTGTGCCTCTGGAGTCCACATGTGGGGCAATTCTCCAATGTGTAACACTTTATACAAACAAATATGAACGGATAGCAACACCATGTATGTGAAACGGGTGTCTGGAAACACGTAAACTAAACTTGTTTGTCGACACCTAAACAGCGAACTTAAACTAGGGAACTAACTTCGACGTAGAAGTCTAACAAATTTCAATTCCGAGAACGAGGGCGATATCAAACAATCTTTGATGGTTTATTAGAAGTCAATGACATAGTACTGGTTGTTTATAAACATTATAAAGTAAACATTGACCCGTCTGTTCATACTTGCACTTGGTTTTTCCCACAGGAGAATTGCAATACATCATTTAGTACTCATCATGTCCTGCCAGTAACTTCAAACGTATACAGTTCATTTTCCCACGGGGGACTTGTAGCATTTGGGAATATACATTACTTCTACAGCTCTATGCTTTCTTTTTTTAGGGTTTTGTAGTAATCTTTTTTAGGTTTTCAACGGTTTGTGTGCAGCTATTATTAAATGATAAATATCCAGGTTTTAGAATTAAAACCTACCGCCTCAAGAAGGAAGATCTGAATAACGCCAAACAATAGAGATTTCGTGGCAACTCGAATACTTATATTTCTGAACTATACAGATTTTCTACAAAAACACAACTCTTGCATAAAAAATCTTATAACAATTGTTTATTATCATATAAGTAGAACATTCCCCGCTGCGTAGGCGCCGGTCAAATCTTATCAAGTAACTCTTTTACTTGTATAAAAACTTTTTTTTTAAGTGAAAAATTAGCTAACTATTAGTGAAAATCGTTTAAAAATCCGTTGTGTGGCTTAGGAGGAATTAGCGGATGTACAGACAGACGCGGAAAGCGACTTATTTTAAACTACCGGACCGGCGTGGTTTCCCCCGCGCTCAGTCCCGCTCCCGGGGTATATAGCGTCATGTTATATAGCCTATGACATTCCCTGTTAACGTAGCTTTTGAACAGTAAAAGAATTTTTAAAATCGGTTTAGCAGATCCAGAGATTACCTCCTACAACTTCACAAACTCACAAACTTTACCTCTTTATAAAATATAATATAGTATATAGTATAGACTATGTAAGGATACAAAAATCCCATAGCAAAAGTCTCTACATACGAAGCGGGTGAGGTAATGAAAAATCAAAACGATATTTCTTAGTGCCTCTTTTATTTAAAACAACATTCGCTTCTATAGACGTAAAATGCCCCTTCCCTTAACTTGTAAACTCTCTTTCTTTCATCTTCCTCCAATTATTTGAGTCAACACAATGTCTTTTTCTTCCATACTCGTCTATTCTGACATACTTTTTTTGTCATACCACAAATCATTACGTCCTCCTTCACGTTTACATTTGTACAAGTCAATCTACTAGTTTTTTGTCACGTGACTTTCATCCGTCCTCATTACATGCTTATACCACCACCTTAATTTTCTTCATATCAGTTTTTTAGTCACGGGTGCAACTTTTGAAGTACTCATTTATCATAACTTTTAACCTGTATTGTGGAAAATTGTAAAAAAATCTAAGTGGCAGAACTTACAATACTTTAACAAGAATTAATTGGAATAAATCAACCGAGTAGTTTTTAAAGTATAAGGTGTTTAAGATTATTAATGAAAGAAGAATTAAAATAAATATCAATTAGTGTCTCTTCCATAGAATCATTCACAGCATGTGAACCGTATACATTCGACCATTCTTTTAACTTTAGAAAAGTACGTTTCTACTTTACGAAAGTATTAGATTAGGAATAGAGATTAATTCTATAGTCTGGACCATATTATACAACCTGATCGAATTGTCGAACGGACCGTATTCGGCATTCCAGCAGATAACCCGTGCAGCCGTGCTTCGTTTAGTGGCGATTAAGGGTAATTAGTGACAATTAGGACGGTTGGGTGAACAAGGCATTCTGCTGTTTTTTTATCTTGTAATATGAACTGGTATTTAGGGAATTTGTTATTTGACGTATTGAATATCCAAGTAGACAGTAGAGTAAACCTTATTTAAGACGCCATGATTTTACCTACAAGATATTTGTGACTGCAGTGCCTTAAGAGTTTGGGAAATATATAGCAAAAATGTTAACATTATTACAAATGTGCTGCAATGGGAAATATGAAATTATTTTCAATATCAAAGGAGTCAGTGCTTCTATGTGTGTTTTTGCAAGTATCGAGGACGCATTTGTTGGATCGTAACTATTCGCGAGATACATGAATTTGTATAGAGGTCTCAAAACATCAAACTGTGTTAAAACAAAACCTAATTAACAACATTTTTTTATTTATATAAGGTAATACAGCATACACAAGTGTGAGTGAAACGACCAGTCTTACTTACTCCGTTGGCTCAGCAACCCAAAATGGGTCTTGGCCACCGAAACGAGAATCAGTCTTCAGATTATTTTTTTAAACGTGTCACAATATAATTTGATATGTTCTAATTCATACAAATTAATTTTATAACACTAATGAATTGAAATTATTTCAGTTTTCATGTCCTCTATAATCTAGTTTTTTAAGACCAACTTAATATGGTTGTTACCACTACATTATAAGTAACGAATGTATTTTGTTCTGGCATGAGTAGCTATTATCCAGTCCCCCCTTTGAGGCCGGCAGCACATTGAAAGCCTCTTTGGTGTTCCAAATTTCTTAGGCTATAATATAATATATAATAATCTTCTTTATCTAGTTATCTTCCATTATTATAATAAAACTGTAAATGGTTCTAGTTTTTACAATGCGGTCTGTCGCAGTGCCAATGGGATTCTCTACTTCGTGCAATAGTCGGTTTTGATTGGGCTTCGCCGCTAATACCACCGTCAACAAGGCTGACGGTTCATTGCGGATTTGCGCTGATTACAAGACAACGGTAAATCCAGTTTTAATCGTTGATCGATATCCTTTACCTAAAATTGAGGATCTGATCTTGATTCGTCACAGGCGTACAATTAAATTGAGTTAGAAATAAGAATTTTAGAAAGAAGTTAAGAAATATACTGTTACCAACACTGAATGAGGTTTATATATCTATAATATACTAGTTTTTGGCTTGTCCTCTAGTCCTGATATTTTTCATTTTCAATACATAATGTGCACTGTGCTGAAAAATATTCCATATTTTCAGGTTTTTCTAGATGACGTAATGGTTGGTGGTAAAACAGAACAGGAACATTTATTAGCGTGAGAAACTGTTTTAGTAGAGAATATAGAAGTATGGATTAAAACTAAAAAAAGTGCGTGTATTTGGTTGATAAGTTACGGTACTTAGGATATACAAAAAGAATAAAGATGGTATTACAATACATTCCGAAAAGCTAGAAATCATCAGAATGCCGTGACCTACGAATTTCCCGAAACTAAGATCTTTTCTTGGCATGCTTAATTTTTATGGTAAATTAATAAAAAAAATTAGTGATAGGCTTGCACCGTTATATGAATAATAAAAAAGAATATTCATTTTTGATGGAATCAAGTGTGCGCGGCATCTTTTGTAAGCATAAAATCTTAGCTTTCGGGTACCGAAATTTTTGTCCATTATGTTCCGAATAAACAAAAACTTTCACATTGACATGTAATGCTAGCTCGCAGTGCATAGGTAGTGTACTGTCACAACTGACTGACGATGGAAAAATGGAACGTCCAATGGCCTTCAGGCACAGTAAATTAGGCAGAGAAGAATAACCCACGGACCCATCGAGAGGCTCTAGTATTATTTCGCACCGTTCGTATCGTCCCTGATCCCATATTAACAAGCGGTCTATATTCTCTTAGCCTTCGGAGAGACTGCCTCCCACTGTGTATTTTACCCCTTGTACAACGGGGAGTGTTCTGAGGAATTGTTTGGTCTGGTGCCAACGCCTCACTTTTAGAACCGCACCGCTCGCCAGCGATGGGATGTTCACCCCTATTTCCTTGAGCTCCCACGCTCAACTACGCTATGGTTTTCTGCAACATTTAATCCACGCACAACAATGATCTGAAGGGAACTTCCCGCCATGGGTTTCCCTTTGTGCTATGACATGGGGTTTTTCAAGAAAGGCGGTATAAATTTTCGTAGGGGTCGGCAACGCGTTAGCCTACACCCCTGGTGTTGCAAACGTCCATAGGCGACGATAACCGCTTTCCATCAGTTGGGCTGTCGGCCTGTTTGCCTACTTCAGGCAAGAAAATAAATTATAGCATGTATAAATTTCACCAACACTTGTATGGGCGGATATTCATATTATGAACAGATCAATAACCACTAGTTTCAATTTTTTCAAGTTGTTCGGGTGCAGAGATGGGCTATTATTTTGTCAGCATAATTATGATTTTTAAATCGAATATATTCACACTAACGAGAATAGAGTCGATGGTCTGTCACGGTTACCAATCTGTGGAATAAAAACAAAACCACTTTCAAAACAGACGTACCTCCATTTCTATTCTGTTTGTGTTAAATTATAATAAAGTTAAAGGTGAAACTGCGCGATCCCTTGCTATCGAAAATTCCTACTTATGTTAGAGATGGTGGCTGGTCCAATGTGAAATTTTTAATTTAAAGCTGTTTTTTAATAGAACTAACGAAATATATAAAGAGTTAGGGTGTTTTATGCGTCATCGTTTAATAGTACCAGAGGCTTGTACGAAAGAATGGTTGAACTTGAACCCAGTTCAATAATTGATTATCAAAAAAGATTAAAATAATCAAATTAAATAAAAAAATAATGTTTGTATGTTTGTCCTCTATTCGTTTATAAACCATTGATCAGATTGTGATGAAGTTTTGGTAGAGTGTTCCGAAGACGACCGTAAGGGGTTCTCTTTTCGTGTGTATGTTACTGAACTGTTAAACGGTGGGACCGATTTGGATGAATACTTTTTGTGTGTTTAAGTGGATTCGAAAATGGTTTAGATTAACATTTGGTCCAGGCAGGTGGCGCTGCAATCGGTTTCCAGGATTTTGACAAAATAATTTGTGTGTGTGTGTCGGGATATGTTTGAGTGGGTCCCGGGACGGTTTAGATTCACAAATGAAGCCGATAATTTTACATTATTAATTCATCTGTAGGTATGTATCTCACTGAACTACTCCTAAACTGCTGCACCGATTTTGATGAACTTTTTTTGTGTGTGCTTCAACGTGTCCCCGGATGGTTTAGATTCACAATCGGACCCGATATATAGCGCTGCAATCGATATATAGATCTTTATTTTTTAACAACTAGTATGTGTATACTCGTATATATATATATATATATATATATATATATATATATATATATATATATATATGAGGAGACATTCGGCTAATAAAAGGTGAAACCCAAGTCCAGTTTATTTTCGAAATATACTTTCCATGTCATAAGCGAGACTAATTTG
The DNA here is from genome assembly GCA_019925095.2 of Dendrolimus kikuchii. Taxonomy (NCBI): domain Eukaryota; kingdom Metazoa; phylum Arthropoda; class Insecta; order Lepidoptera; family Lasiocampidae; genus Dendrolimus; species Dendrolimus kikuchii. Next base: position 22,548,467 of record CM034387.1, on the reverse strand, counting down.
GATGTATGAATTTTGTAGTTATTTTACCTTTTCTATATGTTGTTATTGCAATGTATTGTGTTGTTATTCCAAACATGTAAGTAATGGTAAGACAGATGAATGGATGTTACGATATTTGAACTACCTGATTAATAGTGCCGTTGTGCAGTTAAACGAGCAAACCATTGCACCACGTAGGTGGACATCGCGATCTTACTCATGAACTGCTCCGTTCCTGTATCCTGCTCAGCCGGACGTAAGTACCTTACGTCATTAGTTCCCCTCGTTTATTGACATCTCCCGTGTCTAGATATGTTTATTTTACCTATCACAAGCCCTTTTATAAATATCACTGTTATACCTAAGAAGGCACTCAACCGCTTGAGTCATTATAATAACGTCGGTGGTCATTCGCGAAACACTGATTCATACGTACCTAACAAGGACATTAACGCAGAAAGTATATTTAAATAATTTATTATACGTAGGTATCCCTCAATTAAACAGAAACATGGTGAAAATGAAATAACAGTCTTAGCTATACATGTTCCAGGAAGTATCTTGTCGCTTCTTCTTCTTAAAAATGCGATAATATATTTATTATAAAGCGTTGTGTTGCGACCAGATATTTTATGACAAATTCTCGAACATCGACGCAGGGTTGCCAGCTTGTCGGTTTTCTATTGGATACATTTTGGAGAGTGTGCATTGGAGTTATTCAATCTTATACCGCCGTCTCCCCTTCATCATCAGACAACCAGACACACTGGCATGCGGCACCGCTATATGGTGGACATACCAACTATACGAACAAAGCGCTTTGATTCCACCTTCACTATGCGTATCGCAAAGGAGTGGAACTCACTACCGGAGTCTGTTTTTCCCGAAACCTATAACCTGGGTGTCTTCAAATCTCGTGTGAATAGGTACCTTCTAGGTAAGCGTGCTCGATCTTAGACCATATCTCCGCTCAAATCGAGCGAGATAATGGTCAAATGCAAACTTTACTTGATAAAAAAAAGGTGTACACATAGCAGGAATTACAATCAACTGATTACTCTATTTTTGTTTAATTTCTTGAATTATCTCCATTACTGGGTTATAACTGTACATACTTAAAGACATAGGTAAGAATTTGTATTCCTCATTCATATAGAACCAATCTTTGAGAAATGTTGGATGGAACATACACAAGGCACGTATAGAGGCGTATTTGATGAAATTACATGGATTCAGCCTTTGCCAGCTAGTTACGAAACCCTAATAAAGAGAGGATTTAGAAAAGCGTTCAAAGCAAAAGTGAAAATATGCAAAAACCAAAGTCGGTCGCATGGATGATGATGCCACGGGCCACAACTTTCCTCTGCTTTTCTATACCGATGCAAGTGCATGCGTGCAATTTTCACTATTCCATTCATTCAATGCAATCGTGAGAATTTCAACAGTAACTTAAAAGTATTTTTCTCACGTTTGAGCTCTTGCTGATTTCATTGAGAATCTTATGAATCACTTTTTACAAGCTTTTATTTAATTTGCAAAATGTATTAGTTTGAGATCAAATTATGCGAGTTGAATTCGAACTATAGAGGCCTTATGGTGGCTATACATCATGCTGCCTATCGTCCAATCGGCATGAGGCTGCCGATTGGATCAAGTGGAGCTGACCGTGAGTGGGCGTGGATTGGCATGACAGTTATACTTGACAGAACAATCGAAATTCAATTATTTTTTCTTGACCATGCTGATTGGATTGTGTATGACCATCGCGATCGTCCGTAGTAAATATTTTTTTTGTTTCTTGTTTTTTTTTGTTCTTTACCACGAGTAAAATGCCCAAGACGGATAAAACATCGTCGTCCGTCACTGGTGCCGCCATAGCTGCTGCAACTGCCGATTATTTAAGTTTGACAGTTTAATTTGATCGTGTGTGGTGTATATGAACGAACTGCAGATTGGATCAAGCCTGCAGCGTCATGCCGATTGGAAGATTACTCTCTCAACGTATTTTGTTGTCGATAGAAATTCTTTTGCCCATTTTTCCTTCTTAAATCTGTTTTATATAGGAAAATCTTGTCGCGAAAAGATTTTGTAATACCTATACAAAATTGTTACAAAATAATGGATTTGATGTTCTTCGAGTTAATGTTTTACTTTTATACCAATGTAAATAAAAGCTTGATTAATTTTTTTTTAATTTTATAACAAAATATATAAGTATATTAAGGCAGAAAGAAATAAAGTTAATAATTTTATTTAGGACAAATTACATAAATACAGTAAGTATAATTGCTAACAAATTTAAAACTAGCGTGATACAATCTTGTCCCAAAAGGGGCATCAGACTCAGCATAAGGCCGGTCAGTTAAAACCAGCGCTGATCTTCCGCTGTGCCCATGAGGTATCGTCACGGTAGACATTATATCATTGTAAAGCATAAAATTAGAATCTTAAACTATATACATATACATACATACATACTTATATATATATATACATATATATATATATATATATATATATATATATATACACACATATATATGTATATATATATACATATATACATACATACATAGTACATACACAATAAATAGAAATAGGGAAAGGTGTTATAGATACGTTCTTAAAAAATTAAAATAAATAAACTGCAACGATATTACAATTAAATTAAATTAATTACCACTCGTATCGTGTTTTAAGTCGCGTTGTGAATGTTGGTGCTCTTTTAAAAATATCTTTAATTTAGTTCTGAACCCATTACGACATTGCAAATTTCGAATAGGTGGTGGAATATTATTCCAGCACCTTGATGGTGCGTTTTTTTTTTATTTTTTTTTATTGCAGGAGATCAGCAGACAGGCAGACGGCCCACTTGATGGAAAGCGGTTACCATCGCCTGTGGACATTTGCAACACCAAAGTTGATACAAATGCGCTGCTGCTCTCTTAAGGGAGACTGGAACCTGGTCACTAATGCCGGAACACAACTCAAGGTTGTTATGGCGACATACTTTACACCAGGGGGTAACGAAAACTCCCGCGGAAGCCGGCTGTATAATGGCGCTCAGAAATCAGTTGTATCGAACACGTTCTGGAATTGACCATTTAACGGTTTGATACCCAGGAGAGCTTCTCATATAAGTAACGTGGGGTTTTGTACTTAATGATTCCGAAGAGAAGACATGCCAGGTGTAGCTTGCGATGGTGGAGCATTTTCATGATTGAATGCTTATTCAAGTATGGTGTTACATGACCTCTTAATGGAATGTCGAAGCAGAATCGAGCACAAGCATTCTGAAGACGCTGAGCGAGCCTCTGTGTTTTAGCTAACAAGCGAGGGCCACAAACAACATCAGCGTAATTTAATCGAGCTAAAACCAGGGATTCCACTAACTGAACACGCGGGTGTTCAGATAAGTAAGTGCTTATCGCTTGACTACCGATCTCTTCATTGGGCCAGTGCTTTATACTGCACCGATACAATATACCTGCCCGCCCGCGTAGATCGCTTTTCTTAGAATGAGTTCGACACACCTGTCTAATGACTGCCATAAAAGAGTATTATAGACAATAGCCTGTTTTTCTAATTACAAATTTTAAACACAAAGCAAACAAAAGAAGTCCAAATGCCGAAAAGGTAATAAACTGCAGGTATGAATTGGTCTTTGTCGGTCGTAACAATATAATAAACTACATTCCATATAAATTTATACTTATTTAAGAATAAGGGGCTTTTGACTGTGAGTGCGATATATTGTGGCTGATATTTCTGAAGTAACCGTAATAGACTAACGGATATTGAAGATTCTATATGAGTATATCGATTTCTTGGCCCCGTGTTCAATTACTAAGTTCAATGGTTGTCAATCGTTCCTTTGTACGAATTATTTTAAAAGAAAACTAACATTAGGCAAGAGACATGATTAAATATAATCCTGTAGTTCACAGGTTCTCAAATTCTTCTTCAAGAAACAGAAATGCGAGCCACAGAGTGGCTGAGTACCCTTAGAACAGTGTTATATGATATTGTCTTAATTTTTAGGGATCAAAAACGGAGTTCTTATAATGTCGTCCTCCTTTACTTATTTATATATGTCACAGATATGTTTTTCTTAAAATATCGAGATTTATTATGTCAGTATTCTGTCCTCCCTCATAACTTTTGAACTAAGACTTGGAAAATCATTGAAATATTCAAAGGCGATAGAGTTTGAAAATAATGTTAATAAAAATTGATTCAAATAAGATCTGTATTTTGTACTTGTTGTATTTTCGAATAATTTTTTAAAGGTTCTATAGCCAAATGGAATAGACAATGGAAAGTTTGTCATACCTACTGAATCTTTTCATTCATTCTTATACTGTGTTTGGATTGACACGCTCTTGGTCGTGTTTTTTTCATTTAAAGAGTGAATGAACTTGATCATTGTTAATGTCATGGCGACGGAGGCGGCAGGCGATAGATACTTCATGTTAGTCCATTGTTAAGAAAATGTACAAGTTAAAAGCTGTAGCGTAATATTATAAGAATAGACAGACATTTTAGGAATCTGTATTTATCTTTGTTCATTATTTTAAAACGTTTTAATGAACTTATTATGATTTTATATCATTCACTCCGGAAATTGCATACATAGCGACAACGAGGATTAACATAATTTTTATCCCAGAACAGGATATTTCTGGTACATAAGAATAAACTTAACACAATCTAAGCTTAAAAAATTTAGTACGAACATATAAATAATTTCTAATAGTAGTAAATTTTTTTGTATACGTGATTAAATGAATTTTATGGTACTCTTTTCAAAAGTGTCTTATTGATACCAGATTTTTTTTACATATATACGCAATTACTGCTAAATTCTAAACAATAAATTTATTTTGCTAATAACATACCTAGTATCATTTAAAGAATTGGCAATGATGAGCATTTCAATAAATTCTTAATTACGCCTCTGCTATAGAATCAATTTTCTCAATTTAGCGTAATGATCCTAGCTGATGGCACTGTAGTGATTCTTTTGAAAGATTTTGTATGCTCATTAAGTTCCTATGGCATCATAGGTTCTTTAGCTAAACTAACTAAAATCTAAAGAACGTTCTTGAATGGCCCGTGGCCTAAAGTGCGATGAACGCCCAACTGATGAGCGGTCGTTATAAAGAGGAGGAGCATTTTAAAGTTTCTCAGAATATTTGTTCTTGAGTTAGTCTTGTAAAAATGTTGAAATAAAGAATAGTAAAATGTGTTAAACATAAATAAATAAAGAACATACGAAGAAATTGAGGACATGTGTTATTTAACACATTCTTATTATATATAATGTAGTATTTTAGATCAGATTTAAATTATCCATTACGCTTATTTCTTAGCTTCTAATTCCAATGTTGTGTCGTTAAGATGCATGAGTTAATTAAAAAAAAAAAATCGTTGATAAAGGAGGTAGGGACGACAAATTTCTGAAAACCTGTATCTATACTGTCTGAATATGGGGTCTTCAACAATGCGAAAAGTACGACGTTAAATTGACTAATTGTTGTATTACATAAATTGATTAAAAAAGTGGGTGAGTAAATTTTAAATACATTTTAAGGCAATATATTACAGAAATAATTGTTTAAATGCATTACGTCACTTATATTTATTACGAGCAAACCAGACATAGGGAATTCAGGTCAAAAGCAGGTTACTCCAACCCGCAGGTGTGTACAATATGTGGTACAAGTGTCTCATCGCTTTAATAATGTTAAATATTTGGACAATGGTAATGTGCGGTTACCCGTAGAATCTTACACGAGCAAAACTTACTGGCGTAAAGCCGGCCTTATGTGAGGTGTGATGGGGCAACCATGAATATAATCAGTAATTAAAATAATGATGACAGTAAACATATTTAAGCCAGACCAATAAATGATATTATTCCAAAAGGTTTGGATATGTGTCTCTTTTGATATGTACCATAACTCAGTTGAATAGTGATTATCACAGAATAGTATTACTATAAATAGGAATGAGTGAATCCAAACTGGTATTTACAATAATATCCCGTTGTCCCTTTCTAATACGTGAAGTTGAAAAGAAACGGATAGAGGGCAAACCTACGCGCATTGAGTCACGCTTATCGAATGAAGTAAATATTCATATCAAAATGACAGTTGCTTATTTTATTTTTAAATTTTGAATCGGTTTGTGTTTAAGAATATTTTGATTGGTTAAAGACTAACGTTTTTATAACGACTTAAAGTTAATTTTATTTCTATTTTTGTTGTTGTTGTAAGTACTTTTTGTAGTTTTATCTTTTGTAAATTGTATTGTATTTGCTGTATATATATATACATATCTTGTATATGTATATATATATATATACAGTACAATACAAATACAATACAATATATATATATATATATATATATATATTATTAGTATAGGTAAATTATGTAAAATGAATTCAAATTTATAAATAAGTAAATAAATGAATAGTACTTTTATATTTATTTAAATATTCCGTAAAAATAAAAGGTATTCTGTATGCTTTTTACTACTTTCACGGCCTTGGATAATAACCGATTATTCATATATTTTGCTATACTTTAATGTGTTGCCTATGTTAGGTCCCTTTTGTTTTTCAGGTATCACTAATATCGATTCATAGTTATACTACATTCTATGGAATCTTTGATATAGTTAAGACAACCAGTTTTTTATAATTTTTTTACATACGTATTAAAACGTTTGATACAACGTTGATATTTGGCACCATTTGCTCATGAAGGATTGAGATTTTTAGAAGTGTACAGTACTATACATCTTCTTTATTGAGTAATTGCCTTTCATAGTATTTTTTGTCCATGATACTGAATACGGTTAAATTTTAACATGATTAAATAAGTTTAATATATTTTATCACATTGTCTACAAGATTTGTTGGATTAGAAGATTCAATGTTAAGGATTATGAGAGGTTGCTGACATTTTATATATTTTTTATTGTAGCTGGAGTACAGCAGACAGGCTGACAGCTCACCTGATATGGAAAGCGATTACCGCCGCCTATAAACGTTTGCAAAGATGTGACCAACACGCTGCTGGTCTCGAAGAAATTGTAATAGTATAACAAATTATAAAAATTATGATATTCTAAATGTTGACACATTCTTCGTGAATACGTTAGTCGTATTACCACAGTTCAACTGTAAGAGCTTGGACATTTTACTTTTAATGCTTTTTACTTATTACATACACTCTCTACCTACATCGGCGTATAGAAATTGCCTTTTTTGTCACTATATATATATATATATATATATATATATATATATATATATATATATATATATATATATATAGATATATACATATATATAGAGAGATATATATATAGATATATATATATATACATATACTAGCGGCCCCGGCAGACGCAGTTCTGCCTTTAAAAAATAAAATTCTAGAACCCGATCCTAGAGCTACCTACCGGTTCTAATTGCGAATCTAAACCACCTGGATACCCACTCAAACACACAAAAACAAAATCACCAAAATCGCTCCAGGTGATTAGAAGGATTCCAGAACCCGATCTCAGCGCCACCTACCGGTTCTAATTGTGAATCTAAACCATCCGGGAACCCACCCATACCTACTCCGTGATGTTTGCTGGAATGAGAGGTGACAACAGTAGACATCTAGCGGGAATAACTGATCGAATTGATAGTTAAAAAAAAAATCGCGATGGAAAAATAGGGGTTGATAGTAGAGAGGTGGAAAATTTAGAGTAATATTTTTTTTTCAAGTCATGACAAAATAAGATTAAAAATCTTGCCAAGAAAAATAAAGTTTATAATTAACAAATAAAAAATAGGGGTTGATCGTAGAGAGGTGAAAATTTAGGGTTTTATGAATTTTTTAATGCTGTATTCTAAAAAATTAAAATAAAAAAATCTAAAAATTAAAAAACAATTTAGGTGTGGTCTACCCTTAATATTTAGGGGGATGCAAAATAGATGTTGTCCGATTCTCAGACCTACCCAATATGCACACAAAATTTCATGAGAATCGGTCAAGACGTTTCGGAGAAGTGTGGGAACGAACATTGTGACACGAGAATTTTATATATAAGATATATATGTAAGTTGTACATATGTGTTCTATAGATGTAATTATATGTTGTAAGAAATTTTTCGTTAGGACAGAACCAGAAGTTTGATGTAATTTTTTTAACACGTGAAACAACGGGCACGTGGGCTTTACAAACATTATTAGGTAAGCCTTGACCTTGGCATTGGAAACATATAGATACTTTCATAACAACCCGTCATTTGTTCATAACGTTCTTAGGTTGCTTTAGCTATCTTGGCAAAAGACAAAGCCTTATAAAGTTGTCATGACATGACGATGCGGTCGTGTATGCAAATTATAATCATTTTTCTCATCAACTACTGCCTTTATGTGGATTTAGTAGAAAGATATTACAAATTCAAAAGCAGATCAAAATAGAGATAGATGTATTGTGTGAAGGATGACATGATGCTTTGTGGTGTGATCGAGGACGTATGTCAAAATAGTGGAGTTTGACACAGGACGTATATCATATTCGATTCGAATCGTTTGAAGTCTAGATCAAAGCCCGGGCCTGCTTATGAACTAATATTTTTTCTTATTCACTTTGTGCTGTCTCCAACATCCCTCATTGTGAGATAATTGATATGCATGTCTTCCCACACAATATAAAGCCCGCATATCTTGGGCTTGCTCTTTCTAACTAAGCGTGATGGAGGCAACCTGGCTATTGGTTACCACAATTAGCTGGTTTCCGCAGTGACCGTACCTGCATAGGTGACATTCCTTTTAATTTATAATATCCGCCCGAATTAACCTCCAACATCTATTTAATGTCGATCGCGTGGCGGATATCAGTGAATCATCATGTGACACATCGTCAGCGGGGTCGGGACCTTCAATTGGTATAATGTCATGAGGTGCTCCATGTAATTAGACGAGTAACCGTCAATTGTTGTATGTTATATTAACTTTTTATCCCAGAGGCCGGAGAGGTAGACAGTTAGTCAATTAAATTTAAGATTTTCATTCATAGTCCCCTCCAAAGAAATGTTTTTGCAAACTTGATGTTATATTTATATTGTGTGAAGATTCATATGTCTAGACTTAAAAGTTTCTGACACCGAACAAAAGGGCATTGTAAGGCAATATTTCTTCTATGATAAGATGTTGTTCCTATATATTGGTGATTTCTAAAAATATATTAAGATAATAAATAAATATATCATGGTCTGTATTTATCTTCTGTAGCCAAATTGCCAAGAAAGCTGGAAAATCACCTAAAGACGTCCGGACTGACTTTACTGGTCGGATTGCTTGAGTTGAATAGGCACTTCGATAGCTCTTTATAAATACTCAAGGTCGCGAAATCCCACGTTCCAAAAATAGAATTAATTACATTGAACTTTAAAATTAGTTTTGCATCCGATGCAGCTGGAAGCAGATTATCAGTTTTCTGGCTTTTCTCTCAGTAGTCCCTAGTGGCTGTTTTAATAAATTCATTTCCCTTTACTTGTATGCATTTGTCACCTAAACCTGGACTTTGTTTTTGGTTTATGTTACCATGCTCGGCACATTTTCGCTCTACTATTAAAACGAACTGGCGTTCACTTAATTGATATTATACGCCAGCAGGGCGTAAGTTAGAAGCAATATGCCATATGCATGCCACGTGCGGTAAACATGCATACAATTATTAAATTAATTATTTTAATTACTGGAGACAAATAAGATGTTGTTTAAAAATCTTCAACTAGCCATCAAATCATTACAAGGTAATGATTTGATGGCTAGTTGTGTTTTCCCTAATACAATTCTTTGACAAAATTTAATGTCCGTAGCTGAAACTATACGAAACTGTGAAACAATTCTAAATATTTTTTTTTATCTGAAACCGCTATAATGCTATACCCACAGCCAAAATTACATATCAACAACATCCCTGGTATAGAGGAATTGCTGCTATCGGAGTACTGAATGTTACCGTCATAAAGACCTTTTTATCCTATGGACAACTAGCCGTGGCTTTAGATCTGAGGTTGGCCACCTTCCTGTTTAATATTATTTTTTGTAAACATTTGCCAATTTTAAAATATGTAATTTTTAACTGTACTTTTATTGCAAGTCGTAGTCGTTACCTGGGGTTTGAAATAAAACTATGGACATCACAGGTTTAGAGCTCAGTTTTTGTAACTTGCACCACACATGCCTGTCGCTTGCCCGCCCGGGCGTGGAAAAGCATAAGGGTCAACCATCGATTTTCCTAGTTCAAAGTAAATTCTAAAAGTGGACTACTCTATACAATTAAAAATACCTCAGATATTGTTAGTATTATTATCGCTTTTGTGCATTTAGCGCATTTTAGGTATTGGTGCAGTTATGAATTAGAATGAAATATTTATCAATATTAGTACGCACGTACATCATTCAGTATCACACATTTTATATTTCTACTTTTTTATTGGAATTCACTTCACTTCAACAAATGTGTGATAGACCCGAACGAGGCAAATTTATATAATTACTAGCTGTACCCGGCAGACGTTGTCCTGCCCTTAGAAATAAAAATCTAGAACCCGATTGCAGCGACATTTACCGGGACCAATAGTTAATTTAAACCATTCTCGAATCCAGTTTAGTAAAAACAAAAAAATCACCAAAATAGGTCCCACCGTTTAGGAAGACTTTAGCGGTGCCACCTACCGGTAGATCTATAATCTTAACCATCCCGGGACCCACTTGAACACACACAAAAATAATTTCACCTAAATATTGGAATCCGATTACAGCTAAATTAATTATTTTACATGTATATCTTATCAATAAAATAACTCCGACCGAAGCATCTGTTTTAAACGTTTTTTTACATCCTCTTTGACGATATTGGCAGTACATTCTGACAATTCTATGTCAAATGTCGTAAGGTTACATTAAATAAGCTTATATTGTCCAAAGCGCTAAGGTTAGATCAGAAATAATTTTGGTGGTTAAGTGTTCTTAAATTTTCTAATTTTCCGCGCAGTTTTCTTAATTTTTCCTTTCATAAGAACCTTCTCCTGATGTCGTGACCAAGGGAAATAGGGATTCATTTATATATATATATATATATAATTATAATATAGATGTTAAAATGGGACTAAAAATGAAACACTATGTTTTCTTTACGTTCGTTTGACTGAAGGCAAAAGGTGCAGCTGAAACCGCTGGCATCTCTTCAAAGAAATGTTCCTTTTCTTTGACTACTTCTTCAACTACAACCAGTAGTACTTCTTCTTTTTTCTTTCTCCTCATTGTCAACGCTTTCACCTTCCACTTCCTCCTCCATTAGATTTAGTTAGAGTCTTGGATAGTAGTAGTAGTAGTATAAAACCAAGTCGCTTTCCGCGCCTGTCTGTCTATTCACGCAACGGATTTTAAGCGATTTTCATTTTTACATTTTTACTGAAGGTTTATGTAATTATAAAAAAAATCAAATTACGTTTCTACGTGAGTAAAATTGAACTATCATACTTTCTAGGGCATGCACCCGCGGCGTAGCCGTAGGGAAAACTCTAGGTATAAAATAAATTCATAACGGGTAAGCTCTAATCTAAGATACCTGAGTAATATGAGCTATAAGTGCTGCGTGGTCACGTCGTAAAGTGGTAATCAGTGTTCCTTAAAATTTTATCCAAAACTAACTTCATTTGTATTCGAAAATGCGATTGAATAAGACTTTTTATGTCCGCATTGGATAAAGGAACCCTCAATGGGCGATCCGTCCGCACGGCCACTTGTTCAATTAAGACGTTTGTTTCTTCCCTCTTCACGTTATACCTAGTACATGAATCAACTTTCAGGAAATTGAATGAATTATCATTTTAGTCTAATAATCTAGATTTACAAAGGGTTGTAGTAAATGAACATATAAACAGTATTTATAAGTATTTTTATCAATTGTTCTGCAATATTTCGCTCCTACCTGTCATTCGGTGCCGAAACTTGGACTTCATTGACGGGGGACTGACAAATAATTTTATTTAAAGTTAATATCAGTCTGTTAGAAGCTTTTTCTATAGATATAATACAAAAGAGAACAATCGTAAGATACCGACCCGGTCAGTTTTTTCCTAGAAGCTATTGCCATCAAAGCACACTAATTTTGGAGTGGAAACCGCACCTCAGAAAATGTAGTGTAGGACGTTCTCCACCTTTGTGGACCGACGACCCGCGCAAGTTGTCGGTAGAGGCTGGGCAAGTAAAGTGGGTGACCGGGATATGTGGCTCAAATTTCGGGAGACCTACATTCTGCTTTGGGGATCGAATGGCTATCGATGACTACGGTAAAGTGCTTATATATGTTATATGTTCACAGACTTTGTGTGATATTGTGCTTTCATGCTGTACCAAGGAACTAAAACTACCTTAACAGTAAATCAATTACTCGAGTTAACTGTTTTATTTGAAATACAAGCTGCACTAGTAAAACTTCGTTCGCCTGGCCATGACAACGTATTCGTTAGTGAATTGAAAAGTATTGTCACGGGATTTAAGTCAGTTCTGTGTCGATTTTAATTTAAATTCGTTTAGTAGTTTTCATGTGATGCTCTAGCAAACAGACAGATAAAAATTCTAAAATTTATATTTTTAGTGTAGCTGACCGAATTACCCGCCCAGATTATTTTTAAATTCATTGTATAAACACGACCTCTACAGATTTATATGATAGATTAAGAGCTGACAATAGAATAGCTTTAATCAATCGACAATGTCTATTAATCTGCTGCGTATGAAATCGAAAGTTATTGGAAAACGGCGAATACATTCTATAACCCAGATATTTGAAATATTAAACTCATAACCTAGTAAAATTCCAATGATAACCATACATAAGATCCATACGTACGCTTATATGCTTTATACCATAACATATTATAGTACCACCACAAACGTGGCGTCGTTGGAATCACTCGCGTTGTGATCATACTCTACATTCCACTAAAGGCATGAGCGTAAATTGCAATAGGTTATCATACATAATACTTATATATGTAATTATAGCAGTTTCATTGATTTTGCTACTGTGAATTACGTGTACAATTTATATTTCTTTTGAACTATTTAATAATAATATCGGCCTACGAATGCATCAATGTATGGAAGAACGAGCTACATGGCAGATTTTACCGGACTTATCACCTAATGTAGATATACCAGTGTCGGTGAAATGGTAAATATACAATGCAAAAGTGGATGGATGCAGAAGTCGTGGAAGGCCACGACACACCTTCCATGATCAAATTGATCGTGTACTAGCGGAGGGTGATGTCAGGAGCCTTAAGAACAGACGAGTGTGCATGACAAGAGTTATGAATGTCAAAGAAGCAAGTGAGGTGTGTAAGAATGGGCCTAAATAGCGCTCTGTTGTTCGTGCCTACCCCGCAAGGGAACTGGCGTGAAGTTATGTATGTATGTATGGTGAAATGGTTACGGTTTGGTAACTTCATTGGAGAAACCGAGAAGTTTGTCCTTATAATTATAGACGAATTTATTAACGGCTTGTTCCTATATCTTACTAATCATTTACTTGGTCTACCGTCGCTTGAATTTTTACATTATCCGTATGGAGTTTATGTCAAATTTTATCCGATAGTAAGGCAAATGAACAGTTGGTAAAATATAGGAACCAGCAATAAGACGAAAGAACTAATGCTAATATAATTATCCTGAACGACTCTACTTAAGCATCTATCTGAGCAGGCGTATCTCTTAGGCATATTGATTCTGGGTGTTATATGTATAACAGTTATATATAAAAGTATGTGCTTTTACACAGCTATAGTCAAAGACATACTGTAAACGCAATTAATAACATACCAAAATTATAGGGGTTCTGTTTTTGCTATTTAGTTAAAGCACTTTAAAACTGTTAATATATACATATGATAATTACTGATGTTTTGTTAGAAATGCTTAGTGTGAAAGTTAGCATTTGTGCCTAACAGTATAAAAGCAAAAGAAAATTTAAGGAAAAATGATTAAGTCCTTCCTTCATAAACTCACTAAAAATATTTTAAAAAATCACAGTTACAAAGTGAAAATACGAAGGCAGTGTAAAAATTCCCGTCTACTTTTTCACTAAGCTACTAACAGGTGACTTTAGTAAAACCAAGTGAAAAGGCTGAAAGCGCTGCTACGGCTATAGAGGCGATTGACTTACGCGTTGTATCCTAATATAGAATTCTAAACGGGATCTACTATTGGTTTACTATTTCGCATAACGTAACAATTTTATGTCGTTCTGTTATAGTGTGTCGAATGTTTCTCATGGAACGTGTTAGGTCATCTGATAAAAAGTGTGTTATATTAAAGATTTATTTCTAAAAATTTCTATTATGATAATTTAAAGTTATGATAATAACATGTTATTTGAACACCCGCTCTTTTATATGAACTTTTTTTCATAATTATTATTTATCGTGATATTTGTCAACTACCCCAATAGTTAGATGATTGTTTTTGAAATGTCTGTTGGTTACCTATTACCTGTTACCACAAGACCAAGATCGATGGATTTTCTGCTAGTTGATATAAATATTTGTGGTGTAAAATATTGTTACAAGTTACAGGCCTCGAATTAAAATGCCTTTGGAATTACTATAGAATTTATTAAAACTATACAAACACGTATAACACAGGTACAAATATAACAAGAGTGACAAGAGTTATGAATGTCAAAGAAGCAAGTGAGGTGTGTAAGAATAAGCCTGAATGGCGCTCTGTTGTTCGTGCCTACCCCGCAAGGGACCTGGCGTGAAGTTATGTATGTATATATGTGTGTATGTACAAATATAACTGGACGCAATAAGTCCAAATGTAATGCATAATTCAATAACACGCGCAAAGTCCGGCACTAAATGTACACACGTCTTGCCTCGCGTGTGTTATCGCTTTGACTGCCGATCTCTCCGTTGGGCCATTGCTTTATATTGCACCGATGCAATACGGCTGCCACCCCGCGTAGATCGGATTTCTTCGAATCAGTTCGACGTACCTGTCTAATGACTGCCATAAAAGATGACAATACACAATGGACTGTTTTTCTAACTACAAATTTTAAACACAGAGTAAACAAAAGAAGACAGTCATAAATAGTTTCAATGTTATTAGCTCAAACGCCGGCAGGTAGTAAGTGTGCTTTGTCTATAGGTATGCAGGTGGCTCAAATTGTTAAAATATGAATATAAAATTTTGGAGGAAAACAGGCAGTTCTACCTTCAAAATATTTAAGAAATGCGAAAGGAAAATGTTCTATTTATAAACAATCAAATTAAGCAGTTTTAACAATAAGCAATTCTAGCAAATATAAATACATACGGTCTTATTAATATTGACTCTGAGTATGTATAGCCTACAAACTTACTCTAACGCAATATGAATAAGACCGATTTTGTTTACCAATATCATTTTTTTTGCATTAAAATATTATAGTAGTCTCGTATTATGATATAGATATCGCTTTAAACTTCTTTCACTGTTACGATGAATGTATTTTTCACCTGGACGAATATGAATGATTGGTATTATCAAGCTGTTAGTAATGACTGATGTTGGTAGTGTTATACGAATTCTCCATTTTGTTTCATAATGGCATAACGCTATTGATTAGTACACATATTATACTACAACTATAAAATTTACAATATATTTCATGTAAAATCATAATTATGAAATATTAATCACTAATTAGTAACTACTAATAGTTATAAAAAAGATACCTTCGTAATTGAATGATTCTTTTAAACCGAAATCAGACAGTATTTTATTTTAATTTGTATAGATATGAATCACAAAAAATTAAAAATAAAACGCACTTAGTGTTTAGAAAAGGTTTCAAATGTGACTTTTTTAACTGTTTTTTACTTTGCATTGTTTTCTATTGTAAAAATGTCAAAATGTTGATATTTGTATTTCTATTCGTTATTTATACACAACACCATTGTATACTTTCAACATATAAAATTGTTATTAAACATACTCAATAATCAAAGAAACTCGATTAAATAAAAAATAAGCACATAATTAGTTAAAAAAATTACATGTGAAACCTTAAAAAAAAATTAAGTTCGCTTACTTTTTAAAGTCGACAATATCTTATTTTTATAAAGATTGAAAGACTACAATCAACCGTCTTTTTTCTGTATGACATATCAGCATATCACTAGTATTTATATAAAATATGTTGCAAGTCAGTCGTCGCCTGTATAGGAAATCGTAGAAGGGAGTTAAAATATCCGCAAACAGCTACAAACTGTACAACGCCCTGGGGCAGAGGCTTTGACACTGGCTCTTTAATGCGGTTTACGACTTTTTTACAAATACATTTGGACCGTTTTAATTAAACACGCCGCCTGTTTAAATCTTCTTTTTCCTCCTTAACTTTTTATAAAGAGAACTAGAATCTGAAATGTATTGTATTTATTTTGAATACTTGTTTGTGTAATAGTTCTAATCTATACATATATAAGCGAAATACCACTCACTGACTGACTCCTACTGACTGACTAAAAACTAACTAATAAACATTGCAAATTTAATAAAAGCTCGTAATAAGTCACGTACGCTTGTATAAAGAGATACTCAGTGCCGGGTCCATAAATTAATGTAGTGTAATAAGGGTTATAGTCCACCATTAACCGAAACACGGGCAACATACAGCGAATTTTAATTAATTGACATGCATTCGAAAGCAAAGCTGCGCGTGTCGAGTTTCAACGTGTGCATAAGCAATCAAAAGGTCCTTCGACTGCAGTAACGCTGTTAGTTACCGTACATGTCAAAGCCACATAGGGAATGCGTTGACCCAAATTTAGGCTCAGCCCGGGAGAGCCTTGCGGTCAAACAAGTTATTGGATCGCAGAATGGATTTACCTGTTTCTACGGGAATAGACATGTAAATTTATTGATTGATTTGATTGATAGATTACTATTAACATTTAAAAAAAGAAAAAAGGAGGGCTAACGCGGCCGCCTTTGGAGAATCGCTTAGTGAAATTGACACGCGTCTAGATATACTGGTAGTTTTAACACAGAGCATAAAGTTCCATTTTATGTTGATATTCATCATTAAATATGAATCTGCGAGAATGACCTCTTTATGCCCTCAGTTCTATAAATTACGGTCTGTAAAATAAAAATGGAAATTAGTTTATATGAGTTAGTTAGTTAGTTAAACTAAAATACTTTCACTGATCTTGATCAAACATTTGCGCATCTAAAGTGTTACGAGTACTTCATGGCGAAGGTTTTTATACCAACCACTTTACCTGAACTCGCTAATATATTATGTCATTGCAGTGTATTATATAACAAATTCATATCAGTCGATTCATCAAATTTTAACAATATTTGGTTAGGACGATATTTCCTGGGGGACATAAGCCATACTTTGTCTTAAAATAGGATCGCGAACGAAGAGAAATAGAAGGTGAAATTTTGAATCAACACCATATAATTCATGTTAGGTATATGAAATATATTCATACTTTGTGCAGTTTGCTGTGGAAACGCTTGGACGGTGGATCCTAAGGCCATGAGCCTCTTCCAAAATTTATTAAATCGACTCATTGACTCTTTATTTGATCAGACGGTTGGTGACTACCTCGGATAATGGATCAGTATGGTGATCCAGCATAGAAATGTAGCCAGTCTTCTGAGCACCTTACCCGTAGACGGTGACCTAGGCTCAGTATTCTACTTGTATTCTCTATGGGTAGAATACAATATAACTGAGTTAACTTTTCTTTTATTGTATTAGTTTAAAAGTAAAAAAATAGGACAACGTTTTTGTCACCTGGCTTTCTATTTTAGTATTTTGGTAAGAAATTAAGGTTTTAGTGTTACAGTTGTCATTTCATTTAATTAAGAATGTATAAACATCAAATCAGACGAAGTCTCTGATGATTTTAGAATTACAACAAAATGATACAAAGTGTCGCTTTGTATATTTTGAACTACGGAATGGAAAATTCTGGAAAAGGTCATAGAGGTGGCAGAGTCTAAAAACAAATTTTAAATGTTTTCTTAAGGATCTGTAGCCAAATGAAAAAAGTAGTGGAAGTTCAATTTTACAGAATCTTTTTTGTGCATAAGCTGCATCTAGCCGGTTTTGTATATTTGAATGCTTTTCTCCAGTCTTAGCTCGAGTATATTTCTTCTATAAATATATTTCTGGGAGATCAATCCCATTTTACGAGCAAAAAGTTTTATATGATTCATAATAATAGACATTATGTCTGACGTCTACGTATATCATACGTACTGCAAAAGTATTATGTCTCAGACATAATGTCTCTGGTTTCACATTGTGCAGGACATATCCCATGCTTACAATGCACTCACTGTGACAAAAGAGCATGTGAGATAATTAGAAAAAGGGACTTCAGGTTCAGACCGCAACCGGGATTTAATACTAGTATGTTAATTATAATTACGCTAGACGAATACACAGATTTGTACGGCTTATACACTATTATATTTAATATTATTTATTTTTTGGTGACGTCAAGTCGCACTTAGATAATAATTTATCAAATAGATAAAAATATTTATTTATCAGTGTTGGGTAACGTTCTATAATTGTTTCAGGTCGTAGTAATTGCAGGAGATCGTAGTATTTATGGGAATGTTTTTAAACTGTGAATACTGTACTCAGAAATCTTAATGAATTTAAATAACAATTAAAATTTATGATTGAATTTTTAAGAGAAAGTGCATAATTATCTATGCTACAATTATACTAGTCATAAACTATTACAATGAAGAAAACTTTACCTAAGCGATCATTAATATGTTTAATATATTCTACTTATAGTCCCATCAACCTATGAGTAGAACACACAAAGCTTGTTACGTTACCTTATTCCTCGTTCTATCGCCGTAATGATCTGTACTCAGAGGTAGATACCAGCGCTTTGATCACCTGAAGAGTCTTATTTTTTTTGTCAGCGCTCTTTATATCAGCCTGCTCATGGCTTCAGGGCTCTACAATCCAAACGTTTCAATAACAAACGGAACAAGCAATTGCCAGTGTACGAGTACATTGCGTGGTAGCAAAAACTCAACAGTTTTGTAATTAAAAATTATTGTACGTATAAACAGTCCTTCGTAATAGTTTAGTGACCATAACACCCGTCTTACTCCAATGATATGGGTTCGAACTACACCGCACTGACGGTATAAGAAAATCATCGTGAACATAACTACATCGAGATTCTTGATGTTTAGAAAATAGTCCCTTAGAAATAGTTAATACCCAGTAGTGGGTGTACAGTGGTATATACGCTAATAACACCTGATTTTTATATTATGAAGGTCTTTGTAGTCCAGGGCTCTAAAGTTGACCCGATTCGTCCATTATAGATCAGAAATTCCGAGTTCGATTCCTTATGGGTTGAATTACTTATACGAACTCCCCTTATTTATTACTATAAATCCTGTTCCATACTTGTTGATATTTTACTATATTACCCATAGGATAAAAAAGAAATAAAAAATAATATTTAACTAGATTGCGAATATATTGTGAGTTTCTCTGTCGAATTTATTTATTAAAAATCAGCACAATTTAATTGATGTTTCGATTTACTTTAATGCTTATTTCATGAAATTATAGCTACTTCAGGTTAATGGACCATTATTTGTCTTTCTGTAAAGTACTTGCTTACAAAATACCAATATGTAGTTTGAGGGACGCCTAAAACATTCATCCCTTTGAAACCGAAACCTTCAAAGTTTGCATGTTCTTTAATATTAGAGGGCATTGTCACTTAACTCGAGGCTAAAACGGGTTAAAGGCAAACGTATGTATATCGTAGTGAGATCTTACTCGAGAAAGAACACTAAGAAGCTTAATCATCTAATGAAAAAGGTACTCTAAATAAGATCCTAAATCCTATACTTTTGCTGAGGTTTTTCTTGCTTTTTATAAAGAAAATCAAATATAAATGGTATCCACTTATCCACTACGTTAAGGAACTTTTTCAAATTCATCCGCTAATCCATTTCCCACAATATGCGCTCTCATACGTATCTTTAACTCATGACACCTTCACACACCTTATACTTTTGTGATAATTTTTGTTCTAAAACCTCATTGTATAATGTCATAGACAAAATATTCTATTCTACTTGGTGTATAGAATATAATTTTAAATTCAGTACTTCTATATTCTTAAAGATTTTTCGAACAATTCTTTTACAGTGAATGCTGACAAACTTTAAAATATGCTGACTCTTACTATCAGAGAGGTTAATGGGCACATCATAGAGTACATTAATGGTCAAATCGGTGTCAAAATTCACATATTTATTACGAAACACTATTTGTAATGAAGAATCTCTTTTGAGAAGAATTGAGTAAAAAAATATACTGTATGTTAAAATGTATTACAAGGGTAATGAGAGATTTTCAAATAGAAAAGACAATGTATAAAGAAAATAAACCTATAATCCTTAAAAAAAGAGAAAGAGAAGAAAACATGGAAAGTCGCGACCCTACAATTAATCAACTTTGAATTTAAAACATATTTGAAACGAAATCAGTTCAAGTGAAGTCTTATTTCGAACTTATTTAGAACAATAACTTATTATTGTTCTAGAATTTTACAGATGTGACTTACATTTTAAATATTAAGGACTAAATTTTGTGTTATACCCGTTTAAGTCTGTGTTTCGTATTAAACAGTATAGCAAATTATTGAAAACTGTGAATACAGTCGATTGCGTAATCTTGCCCCCGTTTTATATGGCAGCCACCTCCAGGTATTCGTGGATATACCCTGTTTAGACTTACATAATAAAAAATATGATTATTTATATTAAAAATTTCACAATAATATTACATCGTTAATTAATGATCAACTAATTAATTAACATTGATAATAATATTTTACACTATTTACAATTAATATGCATAGATAAGCAGTTAAATCTTATATTTCAATATTATATTTACAATTATTTAATTCGTTAAAACGGAGACGATGCCTTGGTTTGAATAATATTGTTAGAACCGTCATTGTTAAGTATATATTTCCTGTTAATCAAATGGTTTTTGAATCACGTCATGTTGTCGTAAATACTAATAAAATTGTGTTTTCCTTAAATCAACTTACAATACCAGTAAAAATTTAGATAAAATAAATCGAAATACATAAAATGGTCGAGAAATCTTTTATCATGTTCTATGCAAACCAAAAAGTCTATTCAGTTTACAAACCAACTTTAATATGAAAAGGTTACATTTAATTCTTCTTGGTGAGTTTTTAATTTTATTTCTATTTATATTCTTCAAATTTTTACTATATTACATATGCAAGAAATATCTAATTTTTCTTAATCATATGTGAGACCAGGTGGTGATTCTGATGGTGTATTCAGCAAATAAAAAAAATACCGAATACTTGACATAATTACTGTCCACGTTGCCAGCACTCCTATATATTGATCTGAAATATTTTTAATTTTAGCAACACCACTTCTCACTATCAACGCAGATAACGTAAATGCAACAGATAAGGTTAGACATATCGTTGTTGCTTCGACGGTTGAACCACAAAATTCTGATGACCATTCAGAATGTGATTCTGATAACGATACTATATCTTGGGATACATACATTGCAGTTCTAATGATAATTTCAAAAACACAATTACATAACGCAGCCAGCAATGCGAGAGAAAATTATAAATTAGGTCTTTATGAGATCGATATGATCCAACAATTGTTTGATAATGCAACAAAAGAATTTGAATATATAACGCAATACAATGTGAAAGTCGTAAATAATAAAACATTTAATGCAAGTGAAGAATTTATGTTAGACTTTATGGACTTTTCGAATGAGGTTCTAGATAAAATTATGGAATTTAATCTTGCAAAAGTAAAAAGAAAGTTGTTGCTGCCGACAAAATGGTATAAGCAATCTTTGAAGGACAAAATTAAAAGACAACAGAGTAAGATTGCTAGAAATAATATAGAAAATTATATTTGCACTACTTTAGATTTGTGTAAAGAGAGAAATTCGTATTCGCAATTTTTGATTGATTGGATAAGACGTCTTCTTAACCTTTCAGACCTTAACCTTACAGCTTTCTTTGATGAAGTACCGAATATTTTGGAAAAGCATAAACATTTTATTAAGTCTAACTCTAACTTTCGTCAAACTATACAGTATATAGTAACTGCTGAAAGTATTGTCAAAAGAGATACTTTGGATTTCTTAGATGAGGTTTTGAGTACTCCGGATAATGCTTTGGACCTAACAACAGATACTTTAAAAAGAAGTACTGAGTTGTTAAACAATCTTTTTGAACTTATTAATAACTCGTATGATGTTAATGATGATAATACAGAACAGTTGAATATGGTAACAGCACTATTTGAAAAATGGATGGCTGGAAAAAATGTTACAGTTAATATCCCCATGGAAGCAATTATTCAGAATATGAGATTGAACTTTGTTATTTGGCCACTTCCTAAACAAAATAAGATTGAATATATTTGGTCAGAAATTATAGCTCTCTGAAAAAAACATTTTTACTTTTGTTCATTAATTTCCAATAATGTACAGAAATACCGTATATTAGTTCTGAGCGCCTAAAGAGGTTGTTTTCACAAATTCGTGTCATTAACGTGACAACTACAACATAAAGTGGAACTTATTCCGTTTTACAATTACCAGTATATTTAGACGTGTCAATTTCACTAGTCGATTCTCCAAAGTAGATCGCTGTAGGCGGTCTGATCTTCACATTCTAAACTATGTATTGTGTATTAACCACCCCATTAAGAGTCCGATAATCGATTGTTAAACTTAATTAGTTAACTTTTTCAACTTTTCATTTTGTGCCCTTGCTTATTCTAGTTGATAAGATAGCAAACATTTTTTAAGTGCACATTATACTCATAATATAAAATATTCACATTTTTAGTTTGCTTTATTTTTGCCACAGATTGTCTAGAATAGATCCTTGTTTAGAAATGAGACCGCCTTTGGTGCACAATTATAAAAATATCTGCTAAAAGTATAGATTCTGCAATGAATGATTTGAAACTGACATGGACATTTGCTAAAAAAATATTTTTTTATAGAATGATTTACTATCGTCAATAAATGAAGCAGCTTTGCGAAGCACTAAAGCTTATCGGTAATAAATGTGTATTATTTATACATGTATGTATTTATGACATTTTTTGTTAGAAATTCTATAAGACAAGAACCAATGACGAAACCGTGCTAACAATTGATTTTTTTCTGTATTACTAATTCATAATCATGTAGCTAAAATTGCAAAGACGATACGTCATACAAATCCTAAATAGATACGCGCATACTTCAATAACATTAATTATATTTATTAGGCGAATTTTAATTTTATGTTTCAATATCTAAAGTTTATATTTGTTTGATTTACCCACAACATTGGAGTCACGTAGTACCGCACAATACAGCCGATTGTGAGTACCTGTATGGAATGTATCGTTATATATAGGGTTGGCAGGTGATCCTCTGTTAACCGTTCAATTTTCGTGGTTCAAACACATATTTGTTTTGGGTTTTCCAAACGGGAGGCCTTGCTATAATATTTGTTCGTAAACATTATGGACTTACAGTTTTCAAATATCCGTCAAAGCTTTTTCCATCATTTTCAATTCGCGCGGTCTGTTAGTCTATTTGTTTACTGTAAATCAATGGTGTAAAATATTTTTCCAAATATTTTAACTTCAAAATAGCCGCGTTTAATTATACATTTCCTATATCCATAATTCCATTTTATGAATTATTTGACAGTTCTTTTAATACTAATGGCTGGTTCTAAATCTTACCAAATATTCATTTGCCTTAATATCGGCTAAAAATTGAAATAAGCTCCGTACGAGTAATGATAAAATTAATCCGATGGTAAGGTTATAAATAGTAAGATGTAGGAACCGGCTATTAGAGGTATTTCCACATTTTTAATCGACTGTATTACATTATCGACATATTTATCGATTGTATGACTTTCTTGGATAAGCCGACTATTTACAAATTTAATATATAATATAAATATAATAAATCTATACTAATATTATAAAGAGGTAAAGTTTGTAAGTTTGTGACGCTGTAGGGGGTAATCTCTGGATCTACTAAACTGATTGAAAAAATTATTTTACTGTTGGAAAGCTCCGTTAACAAGGAATGTCATAGGCTATATAACATGACGCTATATACCATGGGTGCGGGACAGGGCGCTAGTATTTAACACATGGCTTCTGTATTTGACCGGGCTGAGCCTTTGCCGGCCTACCTCATTGCAACGCAGAGGCTCCGGGTTCGATTCCTGGTATCGTAAATGTCGGAAACGAAATTTCTCCGTTATTTCCTTTAGTTTATATTTGTCTCCCGATTATTACTTAATCTTTGAATCTAAGCTATTCTTTGACAATTTATGTATTAAAACTTGTAGTTGTGTTTATCCTATTAATCATGCGACCTATTTTGTCTGTTTTAATGCTTTATTTAATTTTTATAGATAATATTGATGGTAGCCCTGTTTTTATGGATGAGGCTTCATTTGCGTTTTATAGTACGCAACGCATCAACGCCTGGGTTTATATGACACTGATATCCAGTGAATTTCACTTTAAATACACATTGGTTATAAGTCTTCAGTGTGTATTTGAAGAGGTGACAAGAGACTCGAGTTGATGACTGATGTGTAGCACTCCAGAATTGTGCGAAGCCCAATTTCAGATATGCGACGAAGAATGCTTCTTTGTGATATTCGGTAGTCAAAGGAAGCAGTAAAATATTTAAAGGGATTTTAATAGACTACAGAGACAGTAACAAACTCATATTAAAAGGGCCAATCAAGATATCTTTTTTATTTTTTTATTGCAGGAGTTCAGCAGACGGCCCACTTGATGGTAAGTGGTTACCATCGCCTATAGACATTTGCATCACCAAAGGTACTACACATGCACTGCTGCTCTCTTAAGGGAGACTGGAACCTTGTCACTAATGCCGGAACACAACTCAAGGTTGCTATGACGACATACTTTAGACCAGGGGTGGTGGCCATCCAGTCGGGCAAGTGCCCTACCACCTGGCTATGGGTTGTTTTGTCGCCTCTTACGACAGGCCGCTCAGCCGCAGGAAATTGTGTTCTTTCTCCGTTCCTGCACAGATAATTTAATAATTATCTTACCGCTCTTGCACAGATTTTAGTACTGTCACTAAAATATTCCTTGTTATAATTTGATAGTATAATATCTGAACGTTTTCATGCAAAATATAAGAGCCAGCAATATAATAAAAGATGACGAAAATAATTAAGCAGGAAATTTAACTCTGGCTGCAGTCAGATTTAATAATAGTTGGTACAGAAATAATAATAATTAGATCGGGTAAAACGGCTTTATTTAAATATATACATTTCACAATAAAATAGTATTTAAGAATATTAAAAGTATATAAGACTTCACATAAGGCTGTGGAAATGTGATCAAAGCTATAAGAAGTTTAAACTATATAAAGAAATAATCGGCAGACAAACAAAAAAATTGTATATTCCCAAATTAAGCAAGTACACCTGTATTATGGCTAATATACAGACCTTAGTTCATAATAAATAAAGGAGAAAATTCGTTTCTGAAATTGAACCTCAGAGCCTCTGGGTTGCAATGAGCTTAGCCCGCTCAACCACAGAGGCCTTCATATTACAAGAAGACTTAATTATCATAGTGAAATAGAGATTGAGGGAAGGGAGTGAAATATGTAACAGAATGATTCTATAAATCGTAATAAACAACACGTTACATAATAGAATAACGGGCCATAATAACTTATTGAAAAGTTAACACAATGGCGTATACGTTTCTCGCTAGTACACAAGTTCTGTGAACACTTGAGTTGGCTGAAATTCTTGTTTAAATGTTAATTAACTTGCAATAATTTATTGAGGGTTCGTAAATAATTGATTAAGTTAGTTAACACATCTTTTAGCGATTATTTTGGTTGATATAAAATGATTCAGAGATCAAACATTTATGCTTTTTAACTGGCTGTGTTGTACGTAATCTTGTAATTCGACATTCCTGCGGCAAAGGTGACGTCATTCTTACCACGAATGGCAGCTCTCACGAACTTTTGAATTGTTGAAAGAATCGTACGATGTTAAATTTGTCATGTTATTATTATATGTATATCACCTATACTTCAATGTTCAAATATAATAATAGTGGAGTGATATTGGCAAAATCAATGTCAAATGCGTTGAAGCCAGCAACAACAAGAACTGAACTGTTAATAAAACTGGAAGTTATTGTAACTGCGTACATGTGAACACTGTAATCTTAGAAACCACTATTTTAGTTGGTAAGAATCATTTTTTCATTACATAGCTCACTCATACCGGAAAATTATTTGATAATAATTAGATTAATACGTGAAGCAAAAACTTTATACCCCTTTTTACAAAAATTGCGGAAACGGAGGAGTGTGAAATTTCGCACACTTATAGTTTACATAGAGAAGGAGTGCAGAATGCTAATATTTAAAAAAAAAATACATTAAATCAATAAAAAAACATTACACACACTACCATGTATTGGAAACACACACACATATATACTCTTTTGCTTATTGTTAAAGTCAAATTAATAGTGTAGCCTTGGCAAAATCTGGGACTATAGGAGGATAGCCTTTGACAACAGAACCTTAATAATATTCAAACTTATAATTTAAATTAATTATGGTCCAATTTCAACCGATGGGCTACCACTAGTTTGTTTAATGTATAACATTATATACTCTCCTACTAAATAAATATGAATTTTAATTATATAACATATATATATATATATATAATCCTGTTTGTATTTAATAATAATCTCATACTTAGAATCACGATTCTTATTTCACCATTTACGTAATTTCTCCCATACCGTCGTCCTATTTGAAATAAAAGTTTTTATAATATTACGCAACGATTTGCAGAAGTTTTGATGTAACGTAAACTACGTAACTCGGTGCGCGGTTTTACTCGCCTACATGATTCGTTAGCGGGCTATTTGCCAGGAGTGCCTATTAAGAGATCCGTGGAGTGGTATTAAGTAATAATTTGACATAACGAGCTGTACATGTACAGTATTTCTATAAATTAGAAGAGAATTATATATATATATATATATATATATATATATATACATCTACGAAAAGTTTATAAGATACCTAATGTCTAGTACTTCCTTAAAATTAATAAAAGGTTTAATGAATTAAGTTTTCTTTATTATACTAGTTTATAATTTATGTAGATAATAGTAAGTATATACAATAATGGTTATGAATTGCTTTAAACTGTTAACACAAACCTGGCTGCTATAGACCAATTTCAGCTAAGCTGAGCCGTTCCTTGCACAGTAGCCGATAATCCTATTACCATCTATAAAGCGGTTTACTGCATCCGTTGTGCACAATTTGAAAACGTTTTGTTAGTTTGTGGAACGGTGTGAAAACGGTTCATGTATTTAGATTTCATAATAGGAAGGGTGGAAATAGATCTTTGTAATTG
This sequence comes from Dendrolimus kikuchii, assembly GCA_019925095.2. Classification (NCBI taxonomy): domain Eukaryota; kingdom Metazoa; phylum Arthropoda; class Insecta; order Lepidoptera; family Lasiocampidae; genus Dendrolimus; species Dendrolimus kikuchii. The sequence goes on along the minus strand of CM034387.1, from coordinate 22,520,839 downwards.
TTTAAGAGAACTGATAGAATTTTTGTACTGAGTTATTGGGCCAAACTTGGAAGGCCAGATTTATGGATGGAAAAATAATTTTGGTGGGAAGTTGGTAGGTATATTGGAAGGCTTAAGCAGTACTATTAAGCAGATTATACTTGCTATACGTATAAGACTTGTAAATATCTTTTCTATATTTATATGTGGTACACAACAGATGTTTCTGTAACTATTATTTGATTCTATTTTAAATCAAAACTCTTCAACCAGTTTCTCTACCGTAAATTTCGTATATTTTATTCTTGTAGTATTAATATTGTGCAAGGCATTGTACAGTATATTGTTATTTATAAATGCATTAATTAAAACATTTTGATTGATTATAGAATTATAGATTTAGATTTATTACATTATAGAAGCGGCTAAGTCAAATCAAAATAAATAGCATTAAAGATAACAACAATTATTTTAAAAATCATGTTAGTATAATAACAGTTTGATACAATTCCCTATTTGACCCGGCAAGTGTGACCGCTTTTCTTAGCTATAAATACTTCTAGAATAAATGTCTGTATTCGCCTAGGGGCAGCCTTGTTGTCCCACACTGGTGTCAATGCGAGATAACGAAGCCAACATCGGTCACAATAGTCTATAGTGTATCAGAAGTGCCGCAAAATTTTGCACTATTGTATAACCCGTCGGGCTCTGGTCACCGCCGGGTTACTTACCATTTGAGAACCGAATACCTTGAGCTACAACACAACAAGAGATCTAATAAGATGTCATTGATGCTTTGAAAGATATATTGGACCAGCTAGCACAGCGTTGTACATCAACAAGCCTTAAAACGCCGCAAATATTCAGCAATCGAAAATGGCTACATATTTGCTTTCTGGGGTTCCGAAGGGGCCTGAAGCGCCTAAGCTTTGTAGATACATAAATATATGTCGTTACTCTAAAGTTATATTTGTTATACTATATATACAAAAGCCTCGGTAAATTGTAATCAACAAACATTTACCGCGGCCTTGACAGCAATAGCGTAACATATGAAATTGTTCACAAGTATTTTTTTCATGCATGTAGAATGAAGTCATACGAAATGCATTAGGGACGTATAAAGTGCCAAAATGGTTCTCTTATCGATCAATATGGGTCATATCGACTCAATCGAATTATGTCTGATAAAATAAATGTATTAAAAAAAATAGGTTTTCAAATTCTTTAATTACGATGTGGGTAAATTCTATTTTAGTTGTAAAAATAGGAGAAAAGCCCGAAGTATATGTCGATCGAATTATGCCTAATAAAATAAATGATGTGGCTTTCGGTGTCGAAAGTGTAGGCCCATGGGCTTCCGAAGCTTATCGGTTTTATAGACATCTATCATCTCAAAAGGCTGGCCTGTTCTTGGGGCAACGCATCGGCGTTGCCATCCAGTGCGGAAATGCGCCCAGCGGTTTGGGGACATTCCCAACCGACAGTGATTTGGGACTTATATATTACTTGTAATTTTTTTGTTAGGAAATTGTACATAGGCTATAATTTGTAAAGTATTAAATAAATTACTTTATTATTATAGTCAAAAATAAATAAATATAATAAACAAAACCAAATTCATGAGTTACGATGTGGGTAATTTCTATTTTAGTTATAAAAATAGAAGTTCCGTAGCAGTGACGAATTTTCACTGCTTTTATAAACGAATTAAAAATAAGCTTTCAATCGAAAATAGTCCAATTTTAAAAACTTTACCTACATGGGTTCTAGGGAATATTTCACTTATATTTATGTACCTTATATTTATGTAATTTCTAGAAAAATGACTAGACATACGTACATACATAACTTCACGCCAGTTCCCTTGCGGGGTAGACACGAACAACAGAGTGCCATTTAGGCTTATTCTTACACACCTCACTTGCCTCTATTGTTATATATGGATATAACAAGGGTATAGTTTTTGCTTTTGGCTGCGGAACCTTCAAAATAATAAATCGATATATCGATATTAATATTTTCAACAAACCTAAAATGCATAATATGTGAAAGGAACAGTATGATGCATTTGGCCATGATCTTAAAACTGAATGAGCTGAGCTGGCTTTAGGAATTTAAAGGTTGCAGTTATTTTAGACATTAACTAGGTACTATTTTTATATAACGATTATAGATTTAATGAATGCCAAACATAAAAATCAAGTGTGTTTCAACATACATGAAAGGGTTCAGTAGAAGTGGGGAACGTACACCCTTTTTTCATTTAAGTATGTAATTCTAAAAAAAGTATATAATCGAAAAATAGCTAGTATTTCAAAAACGATTAAATCTTTTTATATCAGCTGTCGTTTCTTTCAAGCTTTGCTACCTTAAATTTTAGGCACCCTGCCCCATAATAATATTAAAAGTCACAAGAAGGACACTGTAAGCATATAACTCACTACTAGGTTAATTAATGAAAGTTTCTAAGAAACATTGTTATGGTTTGCCTAACGCCACACCCACATAATTAATACACTAAAAAAAATTCAACCCTTGGTTACATGTATGACGGCTACCTGAGTCTCCTTTTTTCGCATTGTGCTACAATTGCGTAGTGGCATATGTATTACACATTCTTTCTAAATTGATCCAGGATTTAACGAGAAAAATTACTGTGATAAGGACAAACCGATAGAAGAATATAACAAAAACCTTTCAGTTTTTTTTGTCACTGGGGAACAGCAGACAGGCTAACCGCCCAACTGTGATGGAAAGTGGTTACCGTCGTCTATAGACATTTGCATCACTGCTGCTGGACGCTATGCAGCGACTGGATCCTGCAACTATGCCGGAACACAATTCAAGGTTGCTATGGTGCCATACTCTAGACCAGGGGTGGTACCATCCAGGTGGGCGAATGCGCAACCACCTGCCTAATCAATAATAATAATATGAATAAATTACTTTTTTACTAAAATAGCTACAAGTATCTAGAAATTAATAAATAACAAAAGATAATTGTTATAAAAAAATGCCTTTGACATTGTGTATGAAGGCCGTCCAAACCTATTTGGACATGAACCTTTTAAGTTATTTTTTAGTTTAAATATTTCTTTTGTTTTTACTTCTGTTAATATGTTATCTTAATAATAACACGACACGAAATACATTTTCTTTTACTTTAATTTATACAAGTGGTCGACAGTGGTCGAAATTCGACCATAATAATTAATGTCAAAGACTATACATACTTCTATAATCACAGATTTTGCCAAAGCTATAGTGTTATAATTTGACTTTAACAATAAACAAAAGAGTATACATATATGCGTGCTTGTGTCAAATACGTGGTAGCGTGTTAGGTTTTTTTTATTGATTTAATGTATTATTTATGCATAACTTAAAAAAAATGGCACTCTGCTCTCCTTCTCTATATAAACTATGTGTGCCAAATTTTATACTTCTCCGTCCGCGCAATTTTCGTAAAAAGGGGTACAAAGCTTTTGCTGTATTTTTGCTTCACGTATTAATATATAGATAACCTAAAACGTCACTTTTTTATACATTAGTCCTTCGATCTGGATTTGAACCAGTGACCTATGGATTAGGTTATAATAATGAAAATATACTATGTTTGTGGTCATTTCACAAACGATCATAAAATCTGCGAATGAAATCCTAGAAAATTTAAAGTCACAACGTGCACTGAGAGATTATGGAAAATTAAATTATCAGCTATCCGATTGGTTTGTTAAGCTCCCCCTGTTCTATTCAGATTATTTCCGCCCGCTCTCGCCGCCACACAATTGCATCTATTCCAACCGGGATTGAATGCTTGGTACGGATTATTGAAAAGGCACTAATCAATTGAACGCAGATATGCTAAAGTGTACCAACTGATTTAAGTTAATTTCGAGAAAATGATTTTTAAATTTGCCTTGTTATTATTATGGGAAAAATAAGGCGCAGTAGCCTAATCTAGTGGTTACCACATTCGCGTCTCAGAGTTATAAAGACTCAGACAAGTGTCGTGGGTTCGATACCAGACCGGGAAGCATGAATTACTCAGGCAGTTTCTAGCATGAAACATCTGTACTTAATTATAAATATGAAAATTAGGAGGTATATTTGTTGTTCAAACACGTTAGAATAGCTGAGAGGATCTGGAGGAAATTTGGCACAGATATAGATTATAATCTGGAAAAGCACATAGGCTACTTTTATCCCGAAATAATGTACGGTTCTTGTGGGAGAACATTAACATAATATTGTTATAAGTGCCACATGCTGACTGTGAAGGCAATTATCGTGATGAAACCCGCACGTCGATATAATCGATGTATTAAATTCGCCAATACGCCTTGGACAACATATACATGGTGGTTGCACTGCCCGTTCCCTTAAAGAAGGGCAGGCCAGAGCCCACCTGTAGGACGCATACGGGCTCATAATGTGGTCCACCTACCTAAAATAAAAATTTGTGAATGTCCAAATGCCCTCTTTACTTCAGAGGACTTAGTGTACATTTTTTACTACTCGATCACGTTTGTATGACGGCACGTTCACGATTGTATGGCACGATTTATGCTTCCTTTGACGCTCACGAGATGGCGCTAAGTCAATCCCATATAAAATTGCGTTAATTTGAATGTGATCGTATAGTAAAAATCTCGCACTAAGCACACATATCTTAGGTATGATTAAGTTCTTTCTTTATTTATTTTTTAATAATTCAATATAAATAAAATTGGATTATATTGATAAAAAGAACGTAATCGAGAAATTGAATCTAAATTCGTTGGAAGTATGGTCAAGGTGGCGAAGTCCGTCAATGGGGTAAATTCATACACCGCTCGGTTTTAACTTTCGTAAACGGAATTTAACGCCAACTCAATTCGAAGACATCTTGTACTGTTCTTTGGCTGAATAATTCATCTCATTTTAATTTTGGCAATAATAATAAATTTTTGCTCGTTTGTAAGTTGGTTCATTTTTGCATAACTGGATCTATTTTTAAGCTAGGTATGTTTCAAAGAGGGAAATATTTTCCAGACTCCTTTGATATCGAGCCTGTATTATAAAATATTAAGCCCTTTACCAGGCTTGCCTGCAACGTGGCTTATGGCTGGTAATTTCTGATCCTTGCCTTTATCAAGAATATTAAGGTATATCAATATTATTAATTAAATGCACCTAAAGTACGTTTAGTAATATTAATAAATGAAAAATAATACTGGTTTAGATCGACAATACATACAATTTATATTCTATAGCCATTTTGATCCGGAGTACGTGATCCTGATCACACTTTGGATAGATCAAAACATGGTTCAATTCGTAAAGGCTATAAGTAGACAATCTGTTTTAAGAGTTACGATATCTACAGGTAAAAAAGAATTCGTGAGAATCAGGCCATTGTTTGTCAACACAGCTGATCATTTCAGACACCACTCATTACTGGAGGTTATAGAGATGAAACCTCTCACAAATGTGTAACTCACAACAGAGTGTCGATAAAAAAGTATTCTTAAATTTGTGAAAAAAATATTTATTCGCAATAAATAATTGAGAAAGAAACGAGGAACAGAATATTGAAATTTAAACAAAAAACGAATAAAATAAAAAGTAAAGTAATATCATCGAATATTATATTACTAAACTTTAACAGTGCTTTTTTATTTATTGTTAAATGACAAATTTATCAGTACATAATAAAGAATATTTCTAAAGTTGACCAGCTAAGAAATATAGTGATCGAAAAATTGTTAATGCTTAAAATTTTATGCATAAAACTATGGCTGAGAGTCTAGAGATTCCCGGAGGTGGTTGGGTGGTTTAAACTGTGAGCCACAGCTCGAATTATGTAAGGACATTTAAGTATAACAATTAGTGTGATTATCTTGTTATTATTAGAATAGCCGACCCTGTTACGGTAAAACATAGTCAATTATCATACCATACAGGAATGCCATTGTTTTGTATGCTGTAGTCAAAGTGAGGTAAACGGCTGTATCGTAAATGGCTGACAGTGAATAAAAATGTACACGACGCCGTTATTTGTAATTTTTTATATATTTATTTAGTAGGAAACTGTCTACAGTCTTTCTTAAAATATAATTCATATCAATAATAATAATAATAAAATGATGCTTGTGGGGTTATAATTATTATAATCTCGAAAGATTTAATGCACATGTCTGCTCCGAAATACACATACTGCACATAACAATATGAAAACACTCCTTGATTAGGTAACTACCGGTACTATATCCCTGGTAGGAAGGCTATCTTCAAACGTGTTCGGTTGGCTATCTTGCTATCATGAACTCAATTTTCAAAAACAAATCAGAACACTTAATTACCTACAACATCCGGAGGCACGCTATTCATATCGACTAGTTGCTCGTTAGGAGACACCACATCTGTAAAGCAGTCAATCGCAAAGTCTTGGCGAATCTCACTATACTATACAACACTCCAAGAAGCTTATAGAGAAACCTGTACATTATCAACCGTCTTTGTATTTTTGTGACTGCAAAAACTCGAAAATTAGTTGATGGGTTGAGTTCTTTTTTGGTACTTTTTCCACATTAGCATCTCAACCTCATCATTTTCTATACTAAACATACAATATATTTTTGAACTCTAATAATAAACTCGCTAATAAACTTTTATAACATTCTTTATGGCTGGCTCTACCAAAATTCCTAATCAGTATCCCTCTCTCTAGATTCGGGCAATCTAGATCGTCCGGGCTAAAACAGGAAAAAGATCAGTATCCCTCCGCCATCTTTATTTCTGTTGCTTTCGGTCAATGGATGGACTTAAAATTATTGCATGAACGCTGCATCCAAAAAAGAAGAAGAATTTTGAAATGAAACTTCTATATAAAAGGGGTGTCTTAGGATTTTTCTGTCACGAAAAAGCGTTACGACCGCGTGGAGGAGCGGCATAAATTTAGACTAGACATAGTGAGAGGCGGCATAATTTTAGAGTATACTATGGCTGCGTTTCTCGGTTCCGAATCGAATTCAGTTTTTTTGTTTGATAAAATATGTTTAAGTAAAAAATGCATTCATTAAAATGTACCTAACCTAACCAAATCATAATTTGCAGTAAACCTGCGAAAAATCGAAATTCAAAATTTTTACTTGAAGTTTTAAGGGCAGGTTTTCAAATTGGACAAGTACATTAACAATCTGCCCGTAAAACTTCAAGTTAAAATTTAGTTGTTATTCGTTTTGCCACTTGTCCGTTGCCATTCGTTTTTCCACTTGTCGGTTTAAGTTTCACTTCTACTATGTGTTCCAACACACATTTCGTTTTTTTTACATATTTTTTATTTTATACACATATAAAAAATCAGCTTCAGCATGTCTGTATCCACAAAATTTGAAAAGTAGTTGATAAATTGTCTTCCTTTTAATATCTGATTGAGTCATAGCGAAACGCAGATGTCTTAGCTAGTAAAGAAATTATAAATAAATACGGACACTTAATTACATTCTAATTATTGATCTGCTCATTCTGTATCGAGACAGCAATTAATTATAAGGTCCCGGTGCGAGTTTCACTACAAAATGTCATCTCTTTACCTACAAAGAAGAGTAGACATTATTAGATCTAAAGAGAAACTCGATCTTGAATGCTGAAGCAAAATTGTAAAATAATAATTATAATATAATTTTACAAAGTTTCGTTTATAATTAAAGTTTTATAATTTATGAACCAAACTAAATAAACTAAAATATAAACAAAGAAATGTTTTGTTACATTAAACTCGTATTTGTTTACTTCAGCGTCAGTCGCAAATTATTGAAACATTTTCAACAACAGATGTTTGGAATACCAACACATAATAATGAGCAAACTCTTACGTAGCCGTTAAAACTACTTATTTATTAAAATCAATGTAATACTCAACGCTTGTGGTTTTGTTTTGTTTATGAACTTCAAAGCCTTTAATATCGTTTTTATTTTTTCTGGTTATAACCATTAATTAGTCATTTATTGTATATGTTCGCTTGCTACTTATTATAATACATTTTATATTTGGATAATTTTATAATTATACACAAATATAGGTATTTTTAATACGTATAAATATGATTATATATGTATTTTTTTAATAGTTTAAGTATATATAATCATTTAGACTGACCAATCTTATTTCATTCTGTACTCCATCTACAACGCTAGTTAAAAATTCCCTTCAAGTTAGGTTGCCTGGAAGAGATTGTTTTTTACCAAGAAAGTATTGTAGTAATGCAGTTTTGTAACTGTAATGTTGATGAACAATGGAGTATTATCTGTCTAATAAAAAATCGGCCATAAGTATGGCATTCCCTGAACTTTGAAGAATACGTGGAGCTGACTTACGTCCACATTTTTATTTAATTAGTTCAAGAATCATAAAAACCATTTGGCTGTATTTAGTTCATATCTCAAAAGTTGAATTTGTAAATAAAAGTTTTTTGGAGCTCTACTACCTCTAATATTTTCAGAAGTTAAGTGGGGGGTGGGGCGTGGGCATGGCTACTGAAGCAATTTATTATTTTTATCTACATATACCCAGTATTTTCTGAGGAAAATAACTGTGCACAAAGACGGACGGACGGGCATGACGAAAACATAAGGTTACTGTTATTGCCAAAATATTTACGGAATCCTATAATTAGTATACTAAAATAGGTAGTTGGAAGCGTATGTCCGGCTTTAAAGTGGTTATTATTCTTAAAACGGTATATTCGTAGGTTGTCATAACTATAATGCTGAAATTAGACATATCAACCAAATTGAACCAGTTTGGTTGAAAGACAATGAAATGCATGAACGTGACGGTATTAAATGACATTTTATTACTCAACTTCGTGTTTACATGCATCACTTTGAGTGCCTCAGCTAAATTCAAAGACTTAGTAAGAAGACACCTCAGTATGTCTAATGTATTTATTTAAACGTATTATTAACTAGGGTATTGTAACTAGGGATTCCCCACAATGATGCGGATCCAACGGTAGAGTCTCGTTTATTTTGAGACCAATAATTCAGACAGGTTACGTTGCATTACATTTTTATCTAGGCGCTATTCGCTCCTGGAATTCTTCAATCGGTCCCGCGAAAAGAGCTCCCATTTTTTCACGCTATTGGAACTACACATGTATACATATACCAAACAGTAAGAAATGGTTTCGTGGCTTTTATATGGAAGCGTTACGTATAATATATACACTTACTTTTATTTCGCATTTAAAAGTAACATATTGTTTATAAAAACCGTCGTTGAAAACTGTTTTATTTTAAAGAAAACTTAATTTTAACTTTCCACGCGACATGAGATACAATAAGCTATATAAATATATCGATGTCTCACTCGTATGTAGTGGTAGTGTATGCATGCATGTGTTTATTCATGCGCGTATACATGTATGAAGGCGATGAGTAACCGATTGACTCACTGGCGGATAGTGAGAGCAAATACATCATAGATTATAAAATTGTGTGCATAATGAGTTTTATGGATACAAGCGGCTGTTAGCTCTTAGACTCCACACAAATTGTTTCAGTGTTTAATACATCTTAACTTACATTTGTCACCTAAAATTACTGTCCCTTAATCAACGTATTCTACGCTATTTGCTGATGTAAATCAAATAATAAAAAAATCAAAATCAAGTCGTTGCCCAAAAATACATACAGTAATAATGCTTATATAGTCCTAGCGCAGGGACCGCACTAGGAGTAACCTAGCTGGACACGGTTTTTCTTTAGAAGGTCATTTTCGTACATTACAAACAGGATTTTTGCAAAGAATTATACTATTTAATGACATTTAAATGGGTTATATAACTTAAGCCACATCTACAAGTTAGATATTACAGTAGAAAATATTTTATACAAATCATTTAAACACACAATTGAACTAAAATTTTATTCAAAAATGTATCTTTTAAGAAAAGAATTATTGTGTTTTGCAGTTCACACGCAGTAGGCATGGAACCTCAGAAAAGCAGTCTGCGCGAGAGAATGAGATAAATAATAAATATAAAGTATCAGGAGTATTGGGATAATTATAAGATTTATTATTTTTATAATATTTTTTACCAAGCTCAAAAATTATTTTATATTTTAATGCATTAAATTTCATATATGAAACATATAATGATATAATAAAAAATGACACTTTAAATCACTAGCATAAAGTACAAAATTCAATGCACTGTTACGCACAATTTCCTTCGATCTACTTATAAAATACCTGCCTTAAGCATATAAAGATAAAGGTAAAATTAATTTGAAATCTTTAGTTTTATTTAAAGTGAAAATTAAAAGTAATGGATAAAGAGAAATGTGTTCTATTTCGAATTAAATAAAGTTGAATTTATCTCTTTTTAGTGTTGCTTTTTTTCGTTTCATCGAGGTTTATATCACAACGATTTTAAAGAAGTTTCACTACAAAAACAAGATATACTAGTAACTATATTAAGATTTGTAAGGGACAGTTATTTTGGCCTTCAGCAAAAATGGCCAAAGTAGTGGAGGGGTCTACCCTAGGTCTCTAATCGGTAGTATGGATGGATAGGAATCCTCGGACCTGTATCCGTCACATTATTGATTGATGACATTGAATGATGTACAATAGACCAAAGCGGCGGTTAACCACCGATAAGACTAAAATCACCTGGCAAAATCTTTCTCTAACAATGCAATAACACGCGCACAACAAAATTAAAACATCAGTTTTTTATTATTACCTATTTTAGGTTTTACAAGAATGCAATAAAATTAATGTCTGTCAACAAAGCGAAAGCAGAATACAAAATAAAAAAGGCGTTTTCAAACGGTAAAGTGCATATTGCAACTAAACACGAGTTGTTTCCTTTAGTTAAAAAAAATCAGAACTTCCTGATTGGTGTATGCGAAACTAAAGAGTGTAGGCGTGGATGTCAAAACTTTTTGAGCCGTACAAAGCAAAATGTTAGAGAACTGATCAAGGACGAATTTGGCCGACCGCACAATCAACATTAATCGGGGTACTGGTCGAAAATACCGGGAAAAACTGGCGCCGGACTACAAGAAACGCATCCACACGCACACAACCTACCGTGCAGGAACGAAGAAAGAATACAATTTCCTGCGGCCGGGCGGCCTGTCGTAAGAGGCGAGCGACTAAACAACCCATAGCCACGTGGTAGGGCATTTGTCCGACTTAATGGCTACTACCCCTGGTCTAGAGCATGCCGCCATAACAACTTTGAGTTGTGTTCCGGCATTAATGACCAGGTTCCAGACTCACTTAAGAGAGCAGCAGCGCATTTGTAGCACCTTTGGTGTTGCAAATGTCCATAGGCGATGGTAACCGCTTTCCATCCAGTGGGCCGTCTGCCTGTCTGCTGAACTCCTGCAATAAAAAAAAAACAAATCCGAATGCGGAGTGGCAGATATGGGCACCCGTATCGATAATCACAATTAAACGTGACCTAAATAAATTTGCTTTAACGGATCAGTATTCTCCATAGTCCGCTGCAGGCGGTATTCAGTCGGTTCTTTATAGGTCTTACGGATACGGTTACCTGGATGTTCATCTTTAAACATGGGTGAATTTCGTTCTGAGCTGCAGCTCAAACTATTTACTCGGACCTATCCATTTGTAGTCGAGGGCCCATTTTCATTGTAATTAAAACTAATGCTTTCTTAGGTATAAACAACATAGTTTTATCATTGTCATATGTTTCAGTTGGTGGTTGTTTTTATTATTATTTTCTTATGCACGTGTTAACCTTGTATTTATTTATTTGAACAATATAATAACACAAATTAAATTATTGAAAGAGAAGCTGATAGAAATCTAGTTATAATTTGCTTTCACCGTTGGTCGTGTTAAATTAAATTGATTAATTGAAAATTCTGGAAACTACGATAATTTAATTAAGTCAGGTATGTAGAGATATACAATAGCCAATCACATTACTCGGAAATCAAAACAATTTTACTAATTGACATGACAGTACGGTTGAAAAACAAATTTATTTCTGGTAAGGAATTGATGTCTTCTAGATTTAGATACACTTTAATCTACACCTCGCATTACGATCAGACACTGATCATTGAAATACTGGTATATGAAATTCGTTGTTAAAGAACCTTACGTGCATTTCATGTTAGCACGGATAAGTTATCAATCGACATCCACATCGCATTATTAGTGAAGCGTCATGCAAGTATGAACGAACAAGCAATTACGGTTAATGGTTTTAATGATAAGCTTTTCTTAGAACAATTTGATAAGCAACGGTCGCATCGAATTTATGAAAAATATCATTTAATTTAATCGCAATCGTGTATTAGTTATATTATAAAAATTACATATTAATCTTTTTATCAAGGACTTAACGTTTTTTGTTGCAAAACGAAAGATATACATATAAATAAGTTAATCGTTATTTAGGAAATATCCAGATAATAATAATAATTAGATCATTATGAAGTAGCCTTTGCATCTTCCGTATCCGTTTCGATGTTTATATTTGTATATTCCTGTTTCATGGCCTTGACAAAACGAACCTATTATCATGAAAATTGGTTTATATAGTGACGCTTTCAATATTCTATTAAAGATACGTTACTGTCCAAATCATCAATAGCCCTACTAATATTATAAACGCGAAAGTTTGTAAGAATGTATGGATGTTACTCTTTTACGGCAAAAACTACTCAATGGATTTTAATGAAACTTTAGTATAGCTTACACATCAGAATAACACATAGGCTATAATTTATAAAGATATACATACATACATACATAACTTCACGTCAGTTCCCTTGCGGGGTAGGCACGAACAACAGAGTGCCATTTAGGCTTATTCTTACACACCTCTTTTGCCTCTTTGACATTCATAACTCTTGTCATGCAAGCTCGTCTGTTCTTAAGGCTCCTGACATCACCTTCTGCTAGTACACGATCAATTTGATCATGGAAGGTGTGTCGTGGCCTTCCACGACTTCTGCATCCATCCACTTTTGCATTGTATATCTGTTTAGTCATTCTTTCATCATGCATTCTTACCACATGCCCGAACCACCGGACCATTCCTTTCCTTACCTTCACCCCGAGACTCTCTTTCAGACCAACTCTCTTTCTTACTTCGGTATTACGAACGCGGTCCGCGAGCGTCACTCCGCAGATTTTGCGCAGTGCTCGCATCTCGACCGCGTTTACTATAAAGATATAGTGTGAATTATCCAAAATATAATGATAAGTGTCAATTAAGCAGGTGGAACCGCGGTCCGCAGCTATTGTTTTATACTCTGTCACAAGCAGTGACATAGTGATAAAGATTTGCATGTTCAGTCGTTGCAGTAAATAGGAATTGAGCAAAGAGTAATGATCGTATCATTATTACAAAACAAAATACAAATTTTAGAAATTTATAAAACAATTACAATATTAGAATTTTTAACTTTAGCAAAGAAACACTTTTTATTGTTTATTATTTGTTATAATTACGTAATTGTTTCGAGTGTTTGCAAATGGAATTGCATATCAATAATTGTGTGGATATTTGACTCCTCTTTATGCACTTTATATCTTTGGTCTTTGACAAAGAAGTACAGTTATAACCAGTGGCAGTCGCGATGTGTCAGATAAAATAAAAAATATTTTTAACGTAAACAATGTTTTTTGCGTTTATATTTTTGTACATTCATGTTCAAGTTCTGTTGGTAAATGCAATGAGGTTATATGAATTTGAGTCATTGTTATGCCTTTTTTGATTCGACGGAAGTGGGCACTCGTACTTTACGCTCTAATCGTTTAGGGTATGGAAACAATGCGAGAGAATTAAATGCAGTCTTCTGTTCCCACCATTCTAAAATAAGCATTTTTGTTTCACATTAAAATATGGCGCGAATTAGCATCGGTTTAGAAGAATCGGTTGTACAGAAATTTGCGTTTCGATGTTTCGAAGGTCACTTAAATTTGGTATAAACCACTAATATTCTAAGGTATTTCGTTATAAAAATTATGTTCTTTAAAGTCCTGGCATGGACATTCTATGCTGTTTGGTTTCTTGGTAGTCTATCTCGTTGATTCGATTCTATACCTAGTTGTTACACTTATATTTGTTTTATTATTTTAATTGTTATTTAATAAATTTACCGGCCTCTGTGGTGGAGCGGGCTAAGCCATTGCCCGCCTACCTCACTGTAACGCAGAGACTCCGGGTTCGATTCCTGGTATGGCAAGTTTCGGAAACGAATTTTCTCCGTTATTTAGTATTGCCCGTCTGCATAGCTACCACCTCTGGTCTAGAGTATACCGCCATCGCAACCTTAAGTTGTGTTCCGGCATTAGTGGTCAGGTTCCAGTCTTCCTTAAGAGAGCAGCAGCGCATTTGTAGCACCTTTGGTGTTGCAAATGTCCATAGGCGATAGTAACCGCTTTCCATCAGATGGACCGTTTGCCTGTCTGCTGAACTCATGCAATAGAAACTAAGACCCCTCGTCTATGTAGAAGTTTCACTTCAAAAAACTGTGGTGTGTCTGGGTGTCTGGGATATTGGCCCCAGAGGACTCCGTATGTATATTGCCCATAACACAAGTGGAATTGAATACTTCTGTGGAACTATTAATTATAAGTAGAGTGCCAAGCTCCTACACTATATTTTTCAAAAGCCTTGTAACCGTATCTATTTATAAACCTGGCGTTTTATATATAGTAAAGGAAACTTTTTGACCTGAAATATGGAATATTTAGCGTACCGAATAAAGTTTTGCACATATTGCATGTTACAAGTAGCCAACGTTATATGCATGAAATAAGGGAGATATTTCAGCGGTAAAGCGGTCGAGTGGCGGCTTGGACTCGCTGACCGGATTAGTTCCTGGAAGTCCATTTGACGATCGACGAAAACAAACGCTTGAATTTCATAATCAAATGGTTATTCTCGGTCAATTAAGATAATATTTTCGAATCAAATCAATTGAAACAATTCGATTTCAATCAATTGAATCAATAGATCGACCGGGGTAAGCAATCGTGCCGGTGAAATGAATTTCGGTTTTAGCAAGCGAGCCCGTGTCGACAAGTAAACTAAAAGCGGAGATCACCATTCGGTTACAATATAGGATTAGTATTGAAGGTTGTGGGTACACCCACCCACATTGCATTTTATTTTCAAACGATTGAATATGAAAAGGGGAATGCCATGGTCAGTCAATTCTGCAGTAGCATTGTGTATAAATGCAGTAGTCAATACTGCAATCTATACTAATAATGTTTTTTTAAATTTTTTTATTGCAGGAGTTCAGCAGACAGGCAGACGGCCCACTTGATGGAAAGCGGTTACCATCGCCTGTGGACATTTGCAACACCGAAGGTGCTACAAATGCGCTTCTGCTCTCTTAAGGGAGACTGGAACCTGGTCACTAATGCCGGAACACAGCTCAAGGTTGTTATGGAGACATACTTTAAACCAGGGGTGGTAGCTACCCAGTCGGGCAAATGCCCTACCACCTGGTTGTGGGTTTGTCGCCTCTTACGACAGGCCGCCCGGCCGCAGGAAATTGTATTCTTTCTCCGTTCCTGCACAGATAAAATTTATATATAAATACTAAATTTTGATAGATAGTTAACACTTTATTGCTCACCAAAATAAACAAATACAAAAACAAAATGCATAATTACAATACTTCTTGGCAAAACAACAGGCGTCCTTATCGCTAAAAGCGATCTCTTCCAGGCAACCTAGCTTAAAAGAAATTCTTAACTGTTCTGGCGATGTAGGTGGAGCAGAATAAAGATAAGACTGTATAATTTTAATATACATACTTACACTAATTTATACATTTGATACATATATAAATATAATAGTAATATATATACGTATATATACAAAATATTCTAAATAAATATATTTCTTAACATTATATGTGACAAGCATTTTATATATTACAATAGATAAATAAGTATATGTTTAATATACTAGATTAATTTTAATTGAAGTGGAAGTTCTATATACACGGGGTCTTAGGATTTTTCTATCACGAAAAGGCGTTACGGCCGCGTGGAAGAGCGGCATAAATTTAGACTAGACGTGGTGAGAGACGGCATAATATTAGAGTAGACTATCGATGTTTTTATTGGTTCTGGATCGAATTCAGTTTTTTGTTTGATAAAATAAAATATGTTTAAATTAAAAATGTATTAATTAAAATGTACCTAAACTCTAAACTAACCAAATCATAATTTGCAGTAAGCGTGCGAAAAATCGAAATGTGTGCTGGGAAACATAATAGAAGTAAAACTTCAACGGACAAGTGGAAAAACGAATCGCAACAAAGTTTTAACTTGAAGGTTTACGGGCAGATTGTTAATGTACTTGTCCAATTTGAAAACCTGAAGTTTTACTTCTAATATGTGTCCCAGCACACATTTTTAATTTAATTTAATAACTTTTAATTGTAAGATTTTGTGTTGTGAATTTATATGGGTGTATTGCCTGAAATAAATACATTATTATTATTATTATATTATATTTATTTAAAGACAGATAGTACTTTCTAAGTGAGTTCCGAAATGTAGGTAATGGTTTGGCCTCTCTGACAGTAAGAGAGTGAGAGACAGTAAGAGTATGTTTGTTACTCAATCATGCCAGAACGGCTAAACGGTTCTCGATAAAATTTGGCACAGAACTAAATTATATTCCGACTGTATAGATAACTATAGTTTTCTTCCTGTGTTCATTTGAGTTGTTGTGGAGGCTGGTGCCTCGGGTTTCGACCTCTTTGCCTTGGCTGTAACTCGATGGGAAATTACCCATCGCTAAATGAATACTTTAATTACATATACGAGTATATTCCATTTGCTTTGCAGGATTCCGAAATCATTTTGGTCGTTAGTATAATTAAATGATAGAATTAGTCCTAGATTAACTATATATAGATATTTGTATAAATAAACGCATACGCAGTTAATAATGTAAATATTTTCGGAAAGGATTTTTCTCTGTTATTTACTATGGTCTGGGTGTCTGGGATCGGCCCCAGAGTGGTCCGTTGTATATAACACAAGTTGTTGTCCATAACACAAGCGTGACATGCTTCATTTGGGGACATACAGTGTGTGTTTAAAAAAAGAAAAAGATAAGAACATTAAAACCCTCTTTATTGAAATATGAAGAAGGAGAAACGATTTAAAAAATCATTTTGGCAAAACGTAACATTTATAAAATACTTACGTTAATGTCTATCGGTCTGTATTTCTATATCACAGTCATTTTCTCGGAAACTAATAGGTCTATATCCATAAAATCTAGTAGCAATACTTGTATGTAATTTATAAACCTCTGTACAAAGCTGTAGAGAAATAAAAAAAATAATTATTACATAATTATGGTCACTATATATGTAACTGAGGGTTGAATTTTTTATACAGTATACGTAGTTGTGTGGTTTCAAGCAAGAACTGTGTGTCACGGAGATGAATGTGTTGCGATGGATGTGTGGAGTCACGCGGACTCCCGCATCCGCGGCAGTCTTCATGTTCGTACATACATACATACATAACTTCACGCCAGTTCCCTTGCGGGGTAGGCATGAACAACAGAGCGCCATTCAGGCTTATTCTTACACAATTCACTTGCTTCTTTGAGATGTCTTTTCATGTCCGTGACATAACAAACTCCAAGTCTCGCTTACGCTAGCACTGCCATGTTGTACGGAGACCGGCTAATTATGTGAGGAACAAATGTCTAGCCATGTCGTCTCCGCCAGGTCTCGGTCAAAGGGGAAGATGACATGCGTACCAATAGTCTCAAAACGGGGGATGCTGAAGACCGCGCGAAGTGGAGTAGAAAAATTTGGAAAGCGGACCCTAGGCGACGGAGAGAACGCTCCGAACGCAACTGGGTGATGATGATGACGTAGTTGTGTGGTTGTTTTCGGATTATGAAAAATCATAACAACGTTTCATGATGACATTTTCGTTTAAGTAATATGGGCGACATATTAGCTACCAAAGTAGTAAAGTTGTGTCCTCATAGTTTAAGTTAGAGGGGAGTTATTTTTGAAATATGAGCCGAAATCTTCTGAAAATCTGGAATCTTCTAATCTCGATAATATCCGTTGAGTATTATTTGAGACATGGGATATTTATTTATTAAGGTTTATTGGGTTCCATGTGAAAATAACGAAAATGTTTCTCACCTCTACGGAGCTTGCGCGGACTGCCCTTATACAATTTATTTAAATTACTATAGCTTCTGCCCGCGACTTCGTCCGCGTGGCATAGTAAAAAAAAAGTAAGTTAAAAACCCCCGATTTTGAAACTCCATTGGTTCTCCGCTCCTATTGATCTTAGCGTGATGATATATAGCCTATAGTCTTCCTCAATACATGGGCTATCTAACTGAAAGAATTTTTCAAATCAGACCAGTAGTTCTTGAGATTAGCGCGTTCAAACAAACAAACAATCTCTTCAGCTTTATATATTAGTATAAGATTTACGTAACGTTTAATTAAACCGTTTTGTCATCCGAATATTATGTATCTCTTCAATTCATCTCACTCTGTAATAAACACGGTGTTCCGCCAATATAAAATTGAGTGCAAAATAAATTCCCGGTATTTCGAATTGCTATTGTCGTCAACAAGTGGTCGGGATCGATCCAGATTGTAAATAAACGCGGGATTTAATTGTCAAACCGTGGATGTTGGCATTATTATCAAGCCCGTAAATAATTACATTATTGTCATTTTTTATGGACAAAATAATCTAATTTTCAATGTATTTAATAAAGTAATATTAGCGAGAAGACTAAGGCGGTATGCGCATGTAATGAGGAGCGATGACAGGTGCGTGACAGAAATAATGTTAGACTGGAATATTGACGGGTACAAATGTAACGATAGACCAAGAAGCAGATGCATGGATTATATTAATAATGGCATAATGATTTGCAGTGTGACAGAGGACATATATCAGAATAGAGGAGTATGGAAGGAAATGACATATTGTGCCGACCTCAAATAATTGGGAGGTGGTGAAAGAAAAGAGAGACTATATTGTAATCTTAACCTGTAAATGTCTCAATACTGGGCTCAAATTTCAGCATAAAAAAATAAGGATGTACCTGCCAGCCTTGTGCAATGCGGATTTTTCGGTTTCACACGTTTGATTACTAATTAACATCGCGATTTTATTACAACATTGTGTAGCGTCTCGGCAAACGTAGTTAGAACGCCCTTCAGCGCGATGAACCGACGATCTGCCTAAGGTCGCCAGACAGTAGACGCCTTATGAAATTTCGCGCCTTATGAAACTGGGGAAGCCTACGTCTATCAGTGGACTGCAATTGGCTAATGACAACAATTGTCGACGCATATATATTATATGCATATTATCACGCGTGCTTTCCATAGGGTAGGTAGGCAGAGACAATCGACTTCCATTTGATAGGATCCTGACAAACACCTTTCGCTGCACCTACTTTAAATACATCAATGAAAAGACTATTACTATAACAATAACAATAAGATATCTCAAGACGCTTTTTTAAATTTTAGTTTGTTTTTTCTAAAAATACGTTATGAATAATTACTGTCAAAAAGCGGGAGAGCATTAATCTGTTTGCATTTAGTCATGTAGTCGTAAACGTCATATTTCTTTATAGGTTTTTATGTATGAATATTTATTTTTATGTGTAGACTTTCCATTTATTGAAGAACTAATTATATGCTATCACGTAACTCATCACGCCAGGACTCTAAAGGCTACGGTCCTGTAAAATGCACATTTTAATTCTTGTTATAAAATAAAGCCTTGTGACACAGCTACTCTTGTTAGTAATATTTTAGATGCATTTTACTTCAAAGAGTAGAAAGGACGCTCAGCACCGGAAGCGCCAGATTTTATTCGAAATCAAATTTTCCAACCATTCACGAGTGAAAGTATAAAAGGATCGACACGAACTACCAATTGGATGGATGCGGTTCTATTTTTTGTAACTTTTTAAATTCCTTGTAGGGATGTTCTTTGGTTATCGATGTTGGTTAGTTAAATATGTATATTATTAGGTATATGCCAAATAATTAAAAAAACAAAGTCTTTGCGGATTTATAATCGGATAGAGAGAAAAATAATTAGACTCATCAACTCAGATTTTTTAACTAAATATAATAATTCTTTTCTTACCATAACATTTCTTAATATACATATTTAAGGTGTCTGCCAGCAATTGTTAGAATTAATTTGTTATTTTTTTAATGAAGCTCAAGAAAAATCAAGAGAAATGACAGTGGCGTATTTATTCGTAAATAGTATTGTCATAACGTAAAGCACTGCCTTATTCAAAACTGGTGTAAACTTGCTTGTGTACAAAAATATTGTAAAGTGTAAAGTATCCAGTAATTGGCGAAAATCATGTCAAACAGAGTTTATTGTGTATGCTATAAATAAATAAATAATTGAACTTTATAGTATTTTATCTGATAAGCATAATTTCAACTCCGATTACTAATAGCAATCTTTGTGTATCCGTAAACAAAAGTACTTAGTGCATTCCATTAGTCTGTCATCGTTATCTTGCGTATCGAGTTCGTTATGTTTTTTTTTCATATTTACGTTTGACTAAAACCCATTTTTATGTATGTCCCACATTAATTTTGAGTTAAATATCGATAACTCGATATTAAATAGGGCTAAATATGCACCACCTCTAAGGTATGGTTGAATTCTTTCGTTAAACTCTTCGATTTTGGAGACGTTTCTCTGTGTTTACCATTGTTAAATTGAAAGTGTAACGGAAAATATTTTAGGAAATATTTTTTGTTATAGACAATTTTTTCACTTATGTCTTTTGAGGATACAGTTTCCCATCCTAAGGTGCATAACAATATAATAAATATTATGAAATGTTAAAGATATAAAAAAGTGACGTAATATAAAGAGAAGCTAGGGCAAAAAGAAATTCAACTTTAATATTTTTTGTTTTTGTTCGTAACAAGGAAAAATAACTTAGAAAAGGTCTGTACTATCCCTAAGAATACTTAGTTTTTCTATTCACCTAATACTTGCAACAAATAAATTATTTATGGATTTCTGAACAAGAATAAATGAATGTTGTCCGTGCCTACCCCGCAAGGGAACTGGCGTGAAGTTATGTATGTATGTAATAAATGAGAATATTTGGATACTTCGGAACATAACTATAATCGAACTAATTCGATACATTTTGTGGGTCGTTAAGGAGGAAAAAAAAAGTAATTTGGTTTCCCATTAATTTATGATATTAATGATTAAACTTAACAATATTTAAGATTACCCATAAAATATGTGACTCAAAATTGGTCCGTTGAAGTTTGCTTTGATACTGTGCTAGTTTTATGCTTTTTGATTTACCATTTAAATCGCTTTAAACCTATAACTGCATCCAGTTGCCTGCTGTCAAAGGTTCAGTACATACATATGCAGATTTGGAATCACCAATATGTAAAGAGTCAGCTCGCCTATGCTCTACACTCTACAGGGCCAATACTCGGCGGATTTGCGACATGTAGGTGGTGTTGCCTTGATTCTGCAGCGCATCAACTTTGTTCGCCGATCCATGTATCAAACGATATTTACATGCTAGGGAGAAATCGAGAAGCGTCGTTGCTCTGTACGATTCAGTTAATCTCCAACAACATTTTAAACCTAACCATCCGGTATTCAATTGCTGTGGTAGCATTTATAAAACTTATATAAAAGCTGATACAAAATGTGAGTGTAGTCTTGAACTTTTGAACTAATATTCATGTCCTCATGAATATTAGTTCAAGTTCAAGACTATGCTAACTATGAATGTAGTCCTCTCCAGGGGCACAACTTGAAGGACGTAATTGGCGGGAATCTTGATCTAAGAAGTACAGTCGATGCTATGATGTGCAGCGCAAGGTGCTCGACACGGTGGTGAATTAAAGAGTTGTTGTGTTGAAAAGATAGGGAATTTTACTCTCTCAGATTAACCACACATTTGAAGAGCGCCCCTTTTATTAAGGGCATACGCCTGAGCCACGGCTTCTCCCTAACATGCTAATGTTAAATCTAAATGATTACTGTGTAGACCGGGCGTATTTTACTAACCAAGAAACCAACTTATTCACCACAGTCTTCTCAGGGTTGATGTGGGCTGCAAATTGCATTTTTATGACTAAGTGTATACTAGTAATAGTTTTACTATTTTGTATGCTATAAGCTTTAATGTACCTCTATGATTGGAAACGAAATATTATTGCGAATTATTCTGTAAAGCTCTCAGAAACGTATGAGCGTGACTGACATTAGGTAATATTCTGAATTAATTGTCTAATTCAGAGTATTAAGAGACATAGGTCTATTACAGGCTTGTAAGTTAGTGGATTGATGTTCTGTTCATGTAAGATAATTAAACTGTCGTGATTGCCAGTTTGATTGCACATGTTAAGTCATATTACATGACTGACTGTAACCAATATTCTGTCTCAAAATAGGACATCTAGTTAATTTAAGTAATATTAGTTTGACCGTCTTTTTTGTTTTACAAAAACGCATACATGTTTAAATTTGATTTATTTTGTGTTGATTTGTTGATCATTGTAAAGGGAACACACACTAATTATTTATTTTAAAACTATCGTATCACGGAGTCCCCAGGGACTTGAAATTGAAAGTCGTTAAAGAGTTGTCAAAGCATCTGATCAAGTGTTCACAAGGGCATGTTTTACCTCAGATAATAGCCAGCGAGAGTCAATGTTTTTAATCTTTTGGCCACCGAAGATAATGTGAACTAGACTCTGTGATCTACATATTTTCTCTGTGATTTAATTTAACAATGGATAATAGATAACAACCGCAACTCAAAGTTATTTTGCGTCTTTTTTCCAAGCCATAACATGGTTATTATAAAATTATATATTAATATAAAATTATTCTATGAATGCAGATTACTGGAGTATCCGAGACATCCAAGAAAAATTACTTTAAATTTAATAACCGTAAAAATGTATTATAGTTATAATTAAAAATATTACTATTTTGTTTTTTTTAAATTATGGTTATGTTTTTATAATGATTAAAAATCAATTAATTATCCCGTCAATATTAATTAAATTTTATTTCAATACATTAGAAACCACAAGTATGTGTAAATTGATTCAATCATTGAGATTTTGCGTTTGTGTGTATGTACTAGCTTTGTATCGTTGAGATTGTCCCGTTCAAAACGGGACGTGTGGTCGCATTACGCATGATCACCGTACCGCATCTACCGGCTTATGTATTCATGTCCAGTACAAATCAATTATCGCCGATCGCTCAACCAATATCTGTTAAGAACATTGATGGGGCAGGTATCCAGACTTCATTTCAATCAGTTTGACGATTAATTTCCAATTCTCTATTTCGAACGTTGCGAACTCGTGTGGTACAGTATGAGAGAACGTTGTGATTCAATTTGTTTGTAAAAAGGAACACATTAGTATGAACTCATTCAGACAGATGTTTGACTATCTGTGTCATCGCTTTTTATCTCAATAACTACTAAGTCTAGGGATATGACATTTATCAGACATAGAAATCTCGTGAGTGAATCTATTATTTATATAGAAAATTGCAAAAATATTATTTGAATATTACTTTTCAGTAACAAATAACCAAAAATATGGTAAAACGAATCACCCTCCTCTTGTCTCCAAAATTTTGTTACGCGAACACTTTAATAAAACAAAAGTAATTACTCTATTATAATTTACATACGCTTTGAACTATATTTAAACTGCTTACTTTATAATAATGTTAATTATGTAGCTTCTCCATGCAGGATCGGAGAATGAATACAATTTCCTGCGGCGGGTGGCCTATCGTAAGAGGCGACTAAACAACTCAAAGCCAAGTGGTAGGCATTTGCCCGTCTGGATGGCTACCACCTCTGGTCTAGAGTATGTCGCCATAACAACTTTGAATTGTGTTTCGGCATTAGTTGCCATGTTCCAGTCTCCCTTTAGAGAGAAGCAGCGCATTTGTAGCACTTTTGGTGTTGCGAATGTCCATAGGCGATGATAACCGCTTTCCCTCAGTGGGCCGTTTGCCTGTCTACCGATCTCATGCAATAACAAATACATTTTTGTGAATTAATAATTTAAAAGTTGGCTAGTTATATATATGTTTCAAAATACATATATTATTATAAAGAAAATACTATAATTTCAAAGTTTTATAAAATCTCATGAATGTGAAACTTAGACCAATTTCAGATATAATTATCCATACTAAGCCAAACATACATCGGGCAACAGATCCGTATGGCGATCCAGCGAGGAACCGTAGCCAGCCTTCTGGGCACCTTATCCATAGAAGACGGTGAACTAGGCTCAGTATTCTACTTATAGTTTTGAGGGACTATGGGTAGAATACAATAAGTTTTCCTTTATTGTGTTATTGTAAATATATATACATATTATTATTAGTAGATTTAAAAGAAATATCCGTACTAATATTTATATATCCATATTTTCACAGGCTTTTGAATGGAACAGTTATTTGTGGAATTTAAATTAGTAATTATTATAGTGATAAGCGTTTAACCTCATCCGCGTGTACTTTGAGCATCGGTGCTCCATTATGATATCGCAACTGAATTGTCGACTTGTTGTACATACATACATATAATAAAACTGTAGAGGTCGAATTTCTGTACAATGAAAAAAAATAGCTAAAAACCGAGTCAGGCGGATGTTAGAAGTGAAATAGAACTAATTTAGATTGTCTGTCTTTTTGTACCGGCTAATCTCCGAAACGACTAAACCGACGCAAATGAAATTTTGTATGGTGGTAGCTTATATCCCTGGTCAACATATAGGATACTTTTGATCCCGAAAAATTCAAGAGTTAATTAAATTAAAATATAAAAAGAATAATAAGAATAGAATAGAATATACTTTATTGCACATAATGTTACAAAATAAACTCATATATACAATTGTAATGATAAGTGCAATGGGCGGTCTTATCGCTAATTATATTATTAATAATATATTACCGCAGGGGGGCTTTGTGGCTACCGCAGGAGGGCTTTGTGGCGAAGCCTTAGGTGAGTAGCGACACCTCGTACCTGACTCCGGGGGCCAAGGCAAGGCCCCCTTTTAGGGGCCCATGCAGGGAGTGGCGAGTCACCGTCTGCCCATTTTTCCATGTTTCCCGAACATTGCGATGGACAGTCGCCATAGTCCCCATGTCCCAGACCCCTAGTACCACTAGCAGTTCACCCCAATAGCCTGCTACTTTTTATTCTCATTCTTCACAATAGTCCTACACTGGCCGTGGCTTGTCCTTGGGTGCATTAATATATGGTGTAGGCAGGGATAATCGCCGGTCAGTGTCACGCCACATTTACATTAAATTTTGTCATGGGGCCTCTACGTGTTGGCCTTCCCACGCAAGCCCTCCAAATGTCCGGGCCATTTTTATGGCCCGTGGTCTCGAAAGATTAATAGTTAAAGTTGGTCGGAATATGTGGTTTATAGTACGTATTGTATTTTATAAAGAAAATTTTCTTGTATATTTTCGACTTGTACACATTGCACTCTAGTAAGAGGTCATCTACAGATTACTTCACACGAATTTTGTGATCGTTGGATCCCTCCCCGGTCCTTGTCACAGCTGGTCACATTCGTGAGAACCTCCTTAGTGTGACATTTCACATTTGGCAATAAATTATTCAATTAGAACAGCAGTTCCCTAATTAGCCTAAATATATATATATATATATATATATGTATATCTATAGGATATATATATATATATATATATATATATATATATATATATATATAGGATATATATATACATATATATATAGGAGATATATATATATATATATATATATAGAAATGTGACGTCAAGAAATTTAGGACCCCCCCCCCCCTCTGTCAAACAATGTGACACTTTGTTACCGTTGCCCCCCCCCCCCCCCCCCCGTGTGACGTAATTTATGGTTGGCCCCTAAATAGGTATTGTTGTTCCTTAGTTTATTTTTAATATTTCAACTATGATTTATAGATACTATATATATTAGAAACTATATTCTACCCGTGACTTCGTCCGCGTGGAATAGTTACTTTGGGCTAACGCTAACTTTAACCGGCGACTTTGATTACGTAGAAGGTGAGAATATTTTTAAATCTTAATGATTGCCCGCCGGCCTTGCACATCATAAATGCGCGAGCAGTACTTAATCATTATTGTACTGCGATCTTATTTTAAAACTGCGATATCTCCTAAGATATTCATTGAAATCGAATGATGTATATGCCAATTTTGTATTAAATTAAATACTTGTGATGAATAACGTATTTATACGGATAAGGATTAATATCATGTTTATAAAAACACAAAAACGACAATATTGAAACATTCTTCATTGGTGCTCCGCTCCTATTGGTCTTAGCGTGATGATATATAGCCTATAGCCTTCCTCGATAGATGGGCTATCTAACACTGAAAGAATGTTTCAAATCAGACCATTAAGTAGTTCCTAAGATTAGCGCGTTCAAGCAAACAAACAAACTCTTCAGCTTTATATATTAGTATAGATAAGGTATTGCTTTTCCGTATTTTTCAGTACCTGATGGAATATATATTATTAATTAACTACTGTAAATGTTAGTGAAAATCCACCTTGCCTTAGCTGAAAACAGTGATTGAACAGATTTGTGCTAAATGATTTCATGGTGATGTACTTCACCGAATATTTTTGTGATGAACGAAGCCTCACCTCAGTACGGTTATTTACAAATACGTAGTTACGTAATAAGGACGCTCTCTGTGTTTTTATTATGACGATGACTCATCGACACTGGTCCCAATATGAATGTAGATAGGGCTATCAAAGTTTATTAAACTGGTAAAAATTAATAACTACACGGTTTTCTTACTATATAAACAACACTGCCATCCAGAGCTTAAACATATAAGCGTCTTGTTAACCTTTTTTTGATGACGCATAGGGAATTTTTCTTGGGACACCATCCTCGGGCCTGGGAGGAAGGTTTCAAACCTAGGGATGTGTGGGCTCTCTTGATCGGCCGTTTGCCTATGGTGACCTCCGAGCGGAGGGACGGGGGATGTTGGCCGTCAAACTACCCATTAAACCTAATATGCGCCCCTCTGCTATTATAGTACTTTTATGGAGTGCCACAGGAACAAAACCACAGGTATTATGTTCGCGATACCCCGACGCTAAGTGCCTTGTTAACCCAACCTCACCTAACTCTGAATACAAACAATGATTATAAAGATTTATCATCCCAGTAATAATTGTTCTTCGGTTTTGACTTTTCTAATTTTATTATCGTATCTTCCTAGACTATACCAATAAGAGAGGCCTTACTCTCAAACGTCTTTCGTCGCTCGTTGACCTTCTTCCTCTTGGCGATTAGAAGTGGCGAGGAAATTGGGGCCTCGAAGAAATCCTACTATGCCCTCGCTTCTACTCGAAGAGAATGTTCGTTTTCGTTTTAAAAGGTTTTTTTGCCTGTATTTTTTACATATAGACACATAGTTATATATAAACTATATATAAAAAAATCTGTGTCAGGGTATTTGTGGTCGCACTCCTTCGAAACGGCTTAACCGGTTTAATTGTATTTTTTTTAGTAGGTATGAGAATAGGTTATAAAGTATTATTCACCCTCCTATGGTGTTTTTTTTATAGCAGAACAGCTTTTGCCAGGTCAGCTAGTAAACTACATTATTATAGTTTTAAAGAAATCTTTGTTCTTCTTTCTTCTATTTAAAATTTCATTGACTAGGGCTGATCGGACGAAATCGAACGACAAAAGGCCTTTGAGGGAAAGGTTGGAAAATTAGTGTTTTAATGCTTACATTAGAAAAGATATCAGTTTACAGTATTATTATTTTTTAATAGCAATAAAAATACAAAAAAAGGACTTGACAGCCCTTAACATTGGCCGGGTCACATCCATTCGTTGTAGGACCAAAATAAGCGGGTGGTTCACGCGCGTATCTGGAGCGTGTACACACACCGCTTTATCGCCGACACAAAATAAAATCCCTACTTTAGAATATTTCGAACATAACTCCATTCGTCACGGTTTGTTGAGTAACAATTTTGTTTAAGCTAATTATTTAATTGTTTGAACAAGTTTACTTGAACCATATTTATTATGACTTAAATTAATTATGTATTAGGTACTCAAAATAAGTTAATATTTAGGAGTATGTTCTTATTACATTAAAACGTAATATAAACATGTAAAGAGTTAATATAAATAACCTTGTCTAAAAACTAGCTATATCCTGCAATTTTAACTCTCTCATTTCACATAAGTACTCTGTCATACCACAAATTATCATGCCAACCACCACACAATCCGTCCATCTCTTGTTTGGTCTACATTTACATCTGTACTTGTCAATGTTCCAGTTTAACATTTTTTTATGTCACTTAAGTTTCATCCCTCCTCATTACGCCCATACCACCTTAGACTTCTTCCTCTCAATTATTCATTCACGGGTGCAAGTATATTCATAAATCTGTGACAATTATTTATTCCCAGAGAACCCGTGGTGCTGTTATAATATTCTTGTCTTTTAATTATATAATATTCTTATCTTTTGATTGATTTCATTTATTAATGGACGTGAAGTGGTAGACAAGTCGTAGTAGCGTAATGGCAAGCGCACGCTTGCGAGATTCAAAAGGCGCGGGTTAAAAGGTCGGAACGCATGTACCACTTCGGCAGTTTTCTGATCTAATATGAATATTTTTACAATTACCACGTGCTATCAACGGTGAAGAAAAACATCGTGATGAAACTTGCACATCGAGATGTGTCAAACCTGGTAAGCCGCCTTTGACAAGCGTGGCGGATGCACTGTCCGATCCCCTATAGTG
This sequence comes from Dendrolimus kikuchii, assembly GCA_019925095.2. Classification (NCBI taxonomy): domain Eukaryota; kingdom Metazoa; phylum Arthropoda; class Insecta; order Lepidoptera; family Lasiocampidae; genus Dendrolimus; species Dendrolimus kikuchii. Next base: position 22,491,947 of record CM034387.1, on the reverse strand, counting down.
GGGAGGCCGGGCCCAGCAGTGGGACGTTTGTGGGCTGTTATTATATTATTATTATACTTGTTAGTGGATTACCAGGGTGAATCTAGTCTGCAGATTGGCAGAATCGGTGCACTCACGGGTGTCGATTAAGCTAACAAATTAGACGTGTAATTAATGTTCTATCTTCAATGTAATGTTCTATTTCTTCGTTAATCATTCTGTAATTGAGAGTCGCTAACCCGTTTTCTGAAAGTATATTTACTACAAACCGACCTTTGAGATAGATGACATCCGAAATTATTCATATCGATCTATTATAGTATAGTTAAATCTTCAAAATAAAAAGCACTATGTCAACTATTGTAGACACATATGCTTAGGTTTATATGTTGCCTGCCCAATTTTGGAAGGTTTGATCTAAGTGGTCTATAAGACAAAAAAGTTTGGCAACCTAAGCTTTAGAAACTTTAGATGGCACATACGTAAATTAAAGGATATTTCAGTATAGCAGACGTTTAAATTTTACACATTACAATTTATGTCTCCGCAGAAAGTTGTGTTGCGTGAAAAATGCGGAGGGCGTTTGTTCCACAATTTGTATGATTTAATATAGCATTATGATGAAGATTGCTCTACACCACCGCTCACACAGGAACTGTTCAGATTGGTGCCTTCGTCTTCCTTTTACCACCGCATCGCACGCCATCAGCTGGGCGTTCATCCCCACTTCGTAGAGCCGCTTCGCTCTTGTACGCAACGGCTCTCTAGAACGTTTCTCTTGCGCAACGTGGGGATTTGAAATGAACTTCCAGCCGTGATTTTCCTACAGCGCTACAATATGGGGTTCTTTAAAAAGGGTGTCTTAAAATTTCTTTGATGCCGGCAGCGCATTGGTGTCATCTCTGGTGTTGCAAACGTTCATAGGCGACGGTAACCGCTTTACATCAGGTGGGCCGTCTGCCTGTCTGCTGTACTCCAGCTATAAAAAAACACCTATATAAAGTACAGGAATTTTAAAGATAACATAATTTAAATAATTATAAATATTGTTTAAATTTTACACATTATGAATTTATGGCCGCAGAAGTAGTGATGCATGAAAAATACGACAGGAAGTTTGTTTCACATTTTGCATAATTTAATATGTATTATGAAGAACAATGTTGTACACCTATATAAAGTAGAGGATTGTTGAAGATAACGTAATTTAAATAATAATAAATATCGTACCGTTAAGGGCAACCCTTTACTGAACAATAGACGTATTTAAAATTATTGGAAATAGAAAAAATAGTCTTGTTTTGAACCGACTTGGTAAAAAGGAGTAGGTTCTCATGTTGTCATGTAAATATTTTTTTTTTTATGTATCCTCAGGCATAACTTTGTTATATCTGACACGACTTTGATATTATTTTTTTACATTAAACCCAGTAAAACTTCAAAATGGTTCAATATGAATTTTATTGCTATTGGATTTGGAGTTCCGAAGATAATAGCAGAAAATTCATTTTAAAATCTGAGAAGATTCTGTAGTTATTAGGGGTTTTTTTTGTCTTTCAATACTTTTCTTGTCGTAACTGCACGTGTTTATCCAAATCACTACTCTTTAATAAATATGTTTCAATTGGCAAAGGTACAATACTTTATTTAGCAGGTCAGTCAGAGTTTTATTGATAACGGGAAATTTTGACGCCATCTAGTTTTTTTATGCGGAATTTGAAAAAGTGTCAAATTCATCTTTTACCTTACTTAATTTTGAGATAGATCGGATTGATAATATATTTCTCTAAAATCTTCAGTTAATGACGGTATATTATCTTTTTTTATATTAGTATATTTTTATGAATGAAGAAAAAATCATAGTGATCATTGCCGCCAGTGTGTAAACAACACTAGAACTAATCGTCACCCACTTACATGAGGCGACAAGGCCAGCGTGGTGCATTTCAACGGATAAAAAAGAGGGTATGACGTCATCCTTACAATATGCCACTTAAAAGTGTGTGAACTAATATAAGATTCTTGTGTTCATTGTGTTATTTTGCTTAGTTTCTTGACACGTTATCGGCCGGTTCCTATATCTTACTATGCTTTACCATCGGTAGAAATTTGACATTACTTGGATAGTGCGTATATCAAATGATATAATAGTAAGACAAATGAACGGTCGGTAAGATATAGAAACCGGCTATAAGTCGATGACGTTTAGTTTCCAACAAAGTATTTTACAGCAGTCGTCATTTCGCCATTCTGACTTTAATAAGAGCAACGTGCTACACAAAAGATAATAATATAATTATTTCAATTAAAATATTTGAGTCACGAATGCAAGTTTTAGGCTGCGGTCTGTTAAAAATGCCGTGAAGCGTAACGCTATACGCGATTGATAAATTAAATATTAATGATGAACGCCTAGCGGCGCATATACGCGGTGTGCGGCGTCCGTACGTCGCGTCTTATGCCGTATCCGCTATCCTTTTTGAGCATTTCACTGTAAAACCGTCGCGTTTTTTTATGTCAATCTGTCAAACAAATCTGTCCGATCATAGAGAGTGCACTGAAAAAATCGACACGTGTTTAGATGTTTCCAGAATTACCATCGGCATAACATCTATCCAATGCCGGAAGTGGCGTACAGCGTCAATGTACTCTGTGCCGGAGTTGTCTGTAGTAAACCCAGGGCCTTAAAGAAAGTTGCAAGTAACACTAATAATTTTTGACTAGCTGTCATCTCGACCGCGTTCGCACGAGGTTATAAGTATTTATATCTTTGCAATCCTTTAAGATATCAAAATAAAACACACACGAAACTGTGAGATATAAGTCCTTAATTTTTCATTCATCATTTTAAACACAAAGAGAGACAAGAAATCTAAAAACCGTAATTTATGATTAAGAATCAATATATATGTATAAATAGGTATAATTTGCATAATTTTAGGCATGTGCTATTTTCTGTGGCGAAAATAGATAAAAGGACAAAATTAGGTTTTCGTAAGAAATGGATTTTGAATGCCAGGTTATTAAAAGAAATATATGACATTTATTTGTTATAAAATCAAATTTCAGTAAAATACTATTTATTGCCACATTACACAATAACTGTATGTAAATAATAACTCTTTAAGTAATTAATAATTTTTATTTTATCGTTATACAATGAAAGAAAATAAAACCAAATGCTTAAAAATAAACTAACTTATAAATAAATTAAAATAAAGCATGTAACAAATCGCTGCCAGAGGGAAGCGTGAAATACGAACTAGCCTTCTTATCACGGGTGGTATCGAAGAATTCATTACAAATTTCTTTAAAGAAACCCTTTGCCGATGGGCCCCGCGCACCTAAGCTTTCAACTCTAAAGGGCACAAATATGTAACCCCTTCCTAGGGTTCCATATTTCCGCCGTTTGAGATCTTAAGTTGTTAATTTGGTCCATTGTTCTAATGCTTATTACCGCCCTGGAATCCCATCCTGTAACTTTTTAATTTTTTTTTATTGCAGGAATTCAGCAGACAGGCAGACGGGCCACTGGATGGAAAGCGGTTACCATCGCCTATGGACATTTGCAACACCAAAGGTGCTATAAATGCGCTGCTGCTCTCTTAAGGGAGACTGCAACCTGGTCACTAATGCCGGAACACAACTCAAGGTTGTTATGGCGACATGCTTTAGACCAGGGGTGGTAGCCATCCAGTCGGGCAAATGCCCTACCACCTGGCTGTGGGTTGTTTTGTCGCCTCTTACGACAGGCCGCCTGGCCGCAGGAAATTGTATTCTTTCTCCGTTCCTGCACGGATAAAAACTCTCTCTCGCATCCTAAAAGCTGGTCATGCATTGGCATCGTTCATGGTGTTGCAAACGTGTATAAAAAACGGTAACTAAATCACGTCAGGTGGTTATGTGTCCGACAATAAATAAAACTTTATCATTTTATTTTAACGAATATTGTTATAGTTTTTTAATATTAAATGAAATAACGTGAAGCAGTTGTAGTTCATCACACTCTTAAGTTGTTTTCTAAATACGGCCAAAGTTAAGCAACGCCTGAAAGACCTAAACCAGACACCTGACGACTCCTCAATTGCTTTTACCACAAGAGAAACAAATTCACTAAATATAAACCATCACCTACATGCTGTATACATACAAAAATCTTTCACGTAACACAGCCCCTTATCCTTCCTTTTCTAACTTCCCTACTGTATTATAAGTGTGAGAAAGATGAAACTATGATCTAATTTAATAACTTCTCAAAGGGCCGATCGGAATGAACTGTGATGCGTGAAGAATTTTAATCAATGTAAACTGCCCTTTTCAAACAAAGTAGCGTTTGTTTGTTCTGTTGTCTGCTGCAAGGACGGCACGGAAATGATGTCTATCAGCCATTTAAAGTGAACACGATTAATAAAGCCGGGTTTTTATATCTATATACGTAGTAAAGTCATGCTGGAATTAGCTTGATTGCGGTTCACTGGGCCGGCTCTCACAGAATATCGGCGTGAAACGGTTAGGTTTGAGCTAATCGTATTTCAAACGATGAGCGAGGGTTCCAATTGCCCACTCCTATGATATATTCTATACCCTATTCTAAAGGCTGGCAACGTGTTGCCTTAGCCTCTAGAATCGCAATAGTAGATTGTTACATGAGAGATGAAAGTGTTAGGCACGAGATGGTTTGGCGCACGAGCGTAGCGAGGGCGCTAATAGTTCGAGTGTCTAAATAGGCCTTTCACCCGAGATTAACTCTGCTTTACATTTCGATTACGAGGAAAGTAAATAAAAAGTATTAGTTAAACAAGCAACTACTCCAATGAAATCAGGCGTTAAATCCATATTTTGAATTTGATAAACTCATTTAATACGCCACATATGAAACGTTGAGTAAATATCTTTCTCTGTGGCATACTACTAGCCTGTATTTTTTTTGTCACTGATGAAAGTAAATATTTAGCTCAAATTTCTGTTAATTAAATAATACCTTAGTGAAAGTAATTTGTAAGTATAATATTATATTATATAAAATGATGTAACAAAATTGTTGATATTTTTTTATTCAAATTTATTGCCCCGATTTAAGTGGCTGTAAAAAACTGGGGGCATGACTTGCGTGTATAATCTATCGTTCGCATAGTTTTTTTAAATTTTTTGACAGCAAGGAAAATCGTTTCCCAGGGAGGAAAAGTACTGCATTCATCCCTGTGATCAGGCAACTCCGAGCGTATTTTCAGACTATGAGAAATGAAAAAGTCTGTAGGCGACGGTAACTACTTTCCATGAGCTGGGTCGTCTGACTGTTTGCCAGCTTCGCAATAAAAAGTGTCTTAAGCTAATATTAGACAGTTCATTTCTATCTTTCAATTTGAATGAACCAATCAAAGTGATCCATATAAACTTGAATTTGTTGTTGTAGCGTATTAGGGATGCGGACACATCTTAACATAAATTCTAATAATATTTCTAAATATAAAAGAACAACCGCTAAAATAATATCTTATCATCTTCCTTTTAATATATCATGATAGTAATTATTTTAATTGGTTTTCAAACATTAATGAATGTGCTTTTTGATTCCTTTTATTTGTATTTACTTATGACGTCATAGGTAAGTTTTTTTATTTCTTTTTATTGCATGGCTTCAGCAAACAGGCAGACGGCCCACCTGATGGAAAGCGGTTACCATCGCCTATGAACATTTGCAACACCAAAGGCGCTACAAATGCGCTGCTGCTCTGTCAAGGGAGACTAGAACCTGGCCACTAATACCAGAACACAACTCAAGGTTGTTTTGATGACATACTATAAACCAGGGGTGGTAGCCATTCAGACGGTACATATATTTACTATCGATGAGGCTATGATATTCTGTAAGTTTATAAAAAGTATGTCAGTTGATTTGGCTATCCGCTCTTTTATTGTTTACTTAAATTATAAGATGGATATATAATATTAATGGCAGCTTATAAATGTCCCTATGCTGTATGCTGGGCTTGGGCCTCCCATTATAGGAGGACGCACAGTATACCCGTCACGCTTGTCCAAAGCGGCTTGGCAGATTTGTTCTCCTTCACCGTTCTTAGCACGTGGAATTTGTAACAATATGCACATTAGGTCAGAAAACTGCCTAATGCAATAACAGGCGTACCAGCCAAGATCGAACCCGCGCCCTTTGTGTTTGGAACGCGTGCGTCAGCCTTTACGCTACCACGACTTCCACGAACTGTAAGATAAAGTATGAATCAAAACTACAAGCGAATTAAAGACTATATACCACATCGCTGCCAGAGGGAAGCGTGCCCCAAAAGTTAGCTTTTTAATTTTTTTTATTGCGTGAGTTCAGCAGACAGGCAGACGACCCACTTGATGGAAAGCGATTACCATCGCCTATAAACATTTGCAACATCAAAGGTGCTACAAATTCGGTGCTAGTTTCTTAAGGGCGACTGGAACCTGGTCACTAATGCCGGAACACAACTCAATTGTTATGGTGGCATACTCTAGACCAGGGGTGGTAGCCGTCCAGTCGGACAAATACCCTACCATCTGGCTGTGGGTTGTTTTGTCGCCTCTTACGACAGGCCGCCCGGCCGCAGGAAATTTATTCTTTTTCCGTTCCTGCACGGATGAAAACATTGCTACATTTTTTACATATTTTACATTGCATAGCTACATTGTGACGCTGGATAGCAATGCTAATTCGCTGAATAACTTGAATTATTCCATTTTATTGAATTCCTTCGTGTTCTTTCAGTACTGTGCTTTTATCGTGTTTTGGATTACGTATGTTCAAGCGATAATAATACCTTATTTGCAAGTTAGATATTTAGGTAATGTAAATATAAATCAAGTATTAAGAATAACTTGATTGTACCTCAATAAGTTAAAACGTAATCTCGTTCAAGTATCCACCGAAACAGTAAAGTAGTTCGTCTTTCGAAACCGTTGCACGTACCCAAACAGAAAATCAGTCAAATTATCGTTTATTTAACATATTTACACGAGTGAAGCGAGCTTATTTCAATGGTGCGGCCTCGTTTTTTATTTCTTTTCCCATTGCACTTACATTACCTATGTACTTAAGTAATACGTAACTTGTATATTATGTACTGTTAGCAATACAAGCGGTTATTATATTAAACCTATACTAATATAATATCTGATTTCGTTGTTTGTCACTCATCTAAGATAATGTACCTGAATGTATGGTGTATTTTTGTTTCACTTACGGTAATGTATACTGTATTTAATGGATAAAAGAGATGTCAATCAGATTTTGTTTTAGCGCAGTCTCTATAGCTTTAGACATTGTTCTGAGTCTATGATCATGGCTAATGGACGTCAGCTTAATACAATACAATACAATAGGTACTTTTCTTCATTGTACAATAACATAATAACAAGTAGCACACTTTATTGTCTTAAATTCTATAACGTAGTACAATAGGCGGCCTTATTGAATAAAGCAATCTCTTCCAGACATCCTTTGGATGGACAAGGTAGAAATATGATTCTTGTTATTATGGGTATGTATAAATAATACTTTTTATCAGAATTCATGAAACGCTAAACATAATACACGTTGTTCTTGTAAATCCGTTCAAAAGTAAAATTAATGCGTGAATGCTTCTCTCGAATAACGTATTGTTTTATTCCCCGTTTACGCACGTGTTACGCCGGTGAAATTCGTTGCCGGATACATGCAAGGTCAGCCGCAATCATGTGTATTATAATTGCCGATGGGCTTATATTCTGAAAGGGTCAACGGCACGGTTAACAATATTTACCTGTTTATATTTTTAGGACGTGTGAAATTTCTCTATTGGGTCAGCAGTGGATTCATCCACCCGTATTAATATTTAAATTTCAAAGTATAATTATTAGTTTTTATAGGCTCTTATAGAGTCTAATAGAATAATTTCAGTGTCTATCTATCTGTTTCACAGCTTAGTATTTTACGAACTATTTATTACGGCAAGAGATTATAATTTGGGATGTGTACAGAAAAGTATCTGCCAAAGTGCTGAAAAATTACTTTTTTTTTATTGAGAGGAGTATCCTAAAAATATAATTTAATAGTTATAGTGTGAATACCAACATAAATATACATTTTTTCCTTAGAGCACCATTTTCGTACATCATAAACAAGGGGCTCAATTCTGCTATTATTATCTCAACAAAATCGCCGAATACTATCGTATCAATTGTAGGTTTGCCTGATTTTGGCATTCTGTTAAATTCCAAAAATTCCAATGGCGGTCTATGCACACGGCACTCTATAAATATTTACAACCGAAAACCTGCGAAATAATTTTCATAAATTAAAAAAAATAAAATGAACATTTTCAATATTCATTTCAGCTACCGTTTTTTTTGCTACCGGTACCATGGTACCATTTTTTCTATTATTACTCCGGCGCGACGATGTCGAGAAAACAGTGCGGATTTAGTAGAATACGGATTTTTGACACTATTGCAATGGGATCGTACTTCGAATATCTTCGCAACGCCAAGACATTGAAATACCAGAATTGGACCTCAGGATTTTCGCAATGAATTACACTATTTAATGATGTTGAAATGTCTTGACGGCTTAAGCCAAATCTAAAGTTAAATATTACAATAGAAGATGTTTTTTATACATAAAACTTGTAAAATACAATTTAACCAAAATTTTATCCAAAAATTTATAAGAGAAAACAATGTATAGACCATTTTCGCGTTAATTTTTATATTTATTATAAAGATTCGAATGAATATTGTCATTTATGCAATTTAGATGAAAATATATCCGCCGAGTTTTCCGATGTACTTACTATTATTGTCTTGTATTACTTACTATTATTGTATATACTTATGTAAAGTGTATACAATAATAAATTTATTGCAACAACTATTTGTTTATTTTTTTTTGTTAACCCTACTGACCATCGACGCGTGACATCATGAGGGTTATACTATCGGCAAACCTGCGCACGGGTAGTTAGTATGTTTTAAAATAACGCCCGGAAAGGGTTTTAATTGTGTTATTATTTACAATTTATATCTTATAATAAATAAGTTAAGCATAATATTCGTGTCACATTTATAAAAGTACTCTCTGTACTGGAGTCCACATCGTGCACGGCCACTTGTAATTTTAGGTGAATATGAACATAACACAAAAACATAGCAAGTATATTTCGCAACCAATTTAATGGCCTCTCTAAATGAGCTTCACATACCTGTGTAGTAATTGATTTTTTATAGAATGCCGTCTATTACACAGTCATGGCTACCTAATAACGATCATAAATATTAGTGGGATCAATCAATTATATTTATTCGCCACAGACAGATTATTGGACATAGGTATTTGATTCATTCATACTAATATACATTATATAATATATACACACCGGTCGCCATCGACGGGATGTTCACCCTCATTTCCTTGAACTAACAGCTCAACTACGCATCGGTTCTGTAAAACGTTTATTCCGCGTACAATAATAATGTCTGGGGGAACTTCCCATCGACGATTTTACTCTGCACTACGACACGAGTGGTTTAACAACGCTGTTGTAAAATATCTTGAGGCCAGTAACGCGTTGACGACAAAAATAGTTTTGTAAACGTCTAGCTTATAGGCAGCGGTGACCATTTACCTAGCTAGTAAGCAGTTGCTTGTTCGCTTGCTTTAGGTACCTAATAAAAAACAGAATTGTAAAAGTGAACATGTTCGAATTTTTTTGTTTGTTTTGTAATCATGGGCTTCATTTTTATTGCTGAAGTGCAATTGACAGGCTGAGGGCCCGCTTGATGGATAGTCGTGACCGTCGCGTATGGATATTTGCAGCACTAAATGTACTACGAATGTACTGCTGGCCTCAAAGGAGGACTGGAACGCGGCCGCTGATGTCGGAAGACAACTCGGAAGTTGTTATGGCGGCATACTTTAGACCACTGGTGGTTATCCAATGCTCTAACACCTGAACCGCAGCTTAGGAACAGATTTATTATCGTGAAATTTTATGTCTACTATGCGATAATAGCCATGAACAAAGCATCATGGCATATTCCAAGTTTACGTCAGCGAAGTTGAATTAATCACTTCACTTTTACTTTACTTCTTCTTCTCTTCTTACTACTTTACCGTTACTTTACTTCACGGAAAGTGTAATAGTTTTTGCGGCATACACAACCAAAGAGATACAACCATGAGAATGATCTTATTAGTAGTAATGTTTAGTTATTAGGATTTTAAATACACATAAAAACAAAACAAAACTAATACGTAAGAATTGTTTAAACTGGGAATAAACATACGATACTTTGAAGTGAGCCGTGGTTGCTTAGTGGTTAGCGCACTGGAGTTCCAAACTTAAAGGGATTGGCTTCGAATCTTGCCCGGAAAACACGCGCTGTACTACTTAGGCAGTTTTACCTTTGCTGACTGTGAAAGAAAAATGGTGATGAAACCTGCATATCGACATTATCAATGTTTCATATCCGTCAATGCACATTGGACAAGCATAGCAGATATACTGTCCGTTCTAGTATAAATGGAAGGAATCTAGCAGTGGAGAGTTTAGAGACTTATCATTAGTACACTTTGATTAAATAATCCCAAAGTATGTGGAAAATCATAATATTCAAGTATGTATATACGCTAAAGGCTTACATTTGAATGCGAAAAAAACAAAGGTTATGGTGTTTGAAAGAGAAGAAACCAGAACGAATGCAAGGGTAATGGTCGATGATGTTATGCTGGAGCAAGTGAATGAGTTTGTATATCTTGGATGTGCTTTTAGCAGGGATGGAAAGTACACCGCTGATATACAAAGAAGAGTGAATTTGGGGAATAGTGTGAATGGAGCGTTAGGTAAACTTTTAGGCGCTAAGAACCTCAGCCAGAAGGTCCAGCTTGCCATACACAACGCGGTGCTGATACCTACGCTCACGTATGGAAGCAAGAGTTGGGTATGGAAGAGAGAGCATGAAAGTAGAGTAAACGCGGTTGAGATGCGAGCACTGCGCAAAATCTGCGGAGTGACGCTCGCGGACCGCGTTCGTAATACCGAAGTAAGAAAGAGAGCTAGGCTAAAAGAGAGTGTCGGGGTGAAGGTAAGGAAAGGAATGCTCCGGTGGTTCGGGCATGGGGAAAGAATGCATGATGAAAGAATGACTAAACAGATATACAATGCAAAAGTGGATGGATGCAGAAGTCGTGGAAGGCCACGACACACCTTCCATGATCAAATTTATCGTGTACTAGCAGAAGGTGATGTCAGGAGCCTTAAGAACAGACGTGCGTGCATGACAAGAATTATGAATGTCAAAGAAGCTAGTGAGGTGCGTAAGAATAAGCTTGAATGGCGCTCTGTTGTTCGTGCCTATCCCGCAAGGGAACTGGCGTGAAGTTATGTATGTATGTATATACGCTAAAAATCTCCAGACAAGTCCTACCTTATAAATAAAAAAATTATATATACGTGCTATTTTTTATAACAACGACAGAATACGAGAAACTGAGAAAGGCGGTCGTGAAAGCCAGTCAAGCGCAGCGGAAGACAAGTCAGTAGAGTCACCATGTTATGTTTATTCTCGGTATATTACGATTAGGCAAAGAATATAAAACATGGTTACTAGCAAAACTTTGCGTTATTCCTTAGATTTCCCTAAATCAATATACACCTTAATTTTATTATTCTACGATTGAAACATTTTTTACTTAACTACCGTTACATTAGAGTCAATTTTATTATTTTTATATCTTTAGCGTCCAATGGCGACTTCGCGTTACAATTTCATTGTATATTTTACACTACTTACTACCTTATGTAAATATGACACTATATAAGTATAAATAAAAATCAAACGATGTATGTATGTTGGTGTTGGTATGTGAAATAAGCGAAAATGGCTAGACTTATTTGGACAATTTTATTTCTAAATTGTTCGTGATAGTTATAAATAGGATATCGGATTATAACAAATTGGAAAGTTGTCGTACAAGTTAGACAATTCAAGAAAAACTGAAGGTACTTTTTATGTGGACTCAATATATTATGTGTACTAATATTTTAAAGCTGAAGAGTTTGTTTGTTTGTTGAAACGCGCTAATCTCAGGAACAGCTGGTCCGATTTGAAAAATTCTTTCAGTGTTGAATAGTACATTTATCGAGGAAGGCTATAGGCTGTATTATATTTTCATAAAAAATAGGGATCCTTACTAAAAGTCCAATAATGTAACCCAAGGTGTAAAAAAATGTCCCGAAAAAATCCTTACACGGCGTGCGCTGCGAAAACTATTGATTATAGAACAAAACAATGTACTACCACTTTGCAGAACATATAATTGTCTACAAAAAATATCGCGTAACCATATGTCTAACTATTGTAGTTATCTCACAATAAGTGTTTTCTTTTATTTTTTTAAATAATTAAAATTTCGTCGCTTCAAGAACTCTTTATTTTGTACCTTGGTAGTAATCCTTATCAAAATAAATTACTCCATATTCAAAACGAATTCAACACCTTTCTAGAACTTTTTGAATTATTCAATTCGGACGTTTCATTCAAAAGATATCGCGATATTTAAAATGTAAGTACTAATGTTGTAGCCAAATATACTAATATTGTTTGATTGAACGCGCTAATCTCAGGAACTACTTACTGGTCAGACTTGAAAAATTCTTTTAGTGTTGGATAGCCCATTTATCGAGGAAGGCTATAGGCTATATATCATCACGCTAAGACCAATAGGAGCGGAGCACCAATGAAGAATGTTTCAAAATCGGAGGGGTTTGAAAGGAAATTCCACGCGGACGACGTCGCGGGCACAGCTAGTCTGTCTATATAAATAAAAGTAAAATGACGTACGTTGATAAGCGAATCATTTTAAAATGGCTAGACCCATTTTCTAAACTGGTTTTAGAGGTCTTAATTAGTATACCTATTTAAATAAAAATTGAAACGTTGTTACTTATTAAGCGAATCGATTTCTTTAATTTTTACTTACAGCTTCTGAACCGTAAAATATCCAAATGAAACATATCTGAAAAGATATATTCCTAATGTTATCATAATTCGTTGAGCCCTTTTGTAGGCCATTCACGAGAAATTTTCAGTCCCTTTCCGGGACTTTTCCTATTCTCCCTGTTTTCCAATGATACAAACTACCTAATCTACATTGAAAAAATTCCCATCAATAAGCGGTATCAGCATCAAAATTGAATAAGTTTTTACGTAATACAACAATTACAAACACAATATAATCTGCACCACCTACATCGCCAGATTATGTTACATTATTCCTCAAGTTAGGTTGCCTGGAAGAGATGGCTTTAAGCGATAAGGCCGCCTATTGTTTCTACCATGACAATATTGTAATTGTGTATTTTTGAAATTGTATATTTGTTGAGCAATAAAGTGTTATCTGTCTATTTATCTACAATAATATTACACTTTTTATTATATATTATTTAAATCGAGTAAGTGAAGTTTTTTCTTGCGAATGGTTTTAAATATGTTTTTATCTTGCGAATGTATAATATAAAGAGCAAAAGCAATATGAACAAATTTAATGCAACCTGCATTTTTGCAATGCTCCTGTGCATGTTAAATATGCCTTTTTACTGTCTGTACATCTTTCCATGTAAATAAGTCGCTTTGCGAATCTGTTTCACGCTGTGTAAACGCTATTTGTATTAGTTTCTAGCAAATATTCATTTGAAGTGAGTACCTAACTTAAAAGTTACTACTAAAAGCTTTTATTAACTCTTCGTAGTTACACTAGAAAACTGGTGGATGATTCATCTCCGCGTATAAGTGGTGTTCTCAGGTTATAACGTTACGTGTGGTAATAGCGAAAATATGTACATACAATATAGTAACTTTTTTTATTTATTTGAAATATAACTTTATACTTACCTGTACCTCAATATAAAACTGTGAAAGCGTTAGAAACATATAAATGACTTACCTACATAAAGTGCGCCCAGAACAAATAAATTACGCCAAGTAATTGACACAAATATTTTCAAGTTGTATTTATAAAAATCATATATATCAATATCTGCCTAATTAAAGTCCCGTTACTAGACAACGCACGTACCAATTTCAGGATAACGGAGAATATACCCCTATAATAACAAGACGTTTGGCTTTAAGGAAACGATATACTAGTTATTACCGTATATTTTATAATGTACACATGAAGCTAGAAAAACTACCCACCTAGTGCATGCTCTCTTGACTAGGATTTGAAAACACGCAACATATTTTAACAATTACAATACATTGACAGTAAAGAAAACATCACTTCGACGCCCAGAGTCCATTTTCCTACTTTTTCTTCTCCACTTCGCGCGATCTTCGGCATCCTTTGTATTGAAATCATTGGTACGCATGTCATCCCTAACAACGTCAAGCCCGCATTTCTTAGGCTTACCCTTTCGACCGGAACCTGGCGGAGGCGGCATGGCTAGACATTTGTTCTCCACGTAACTAGCCGGTTTCCGTAAAACGGGGCCGTACCAGCGTAAGCGACTCTCCTGCAGTTCGTCTGCTATGTCACGGATGTGAAGGCTGCCGCGGATGCGGGAGTTCCTGAAGCAATCCTTTCGCGTGACTCCACACATCCACCGAAGCATATTCATTTCAGTGACACGCAGCTCCTGCTTGTGTCGGTCAAGTACATACAGGACACGCTTTACTGCTATATAAAAGAACAGGTCTAATAATGGATTTGTAGACCTGTCCGAAACAGTAAAGAAAACATATCGTGAAGAAATTTGCATGTCGAAGTGAGTGTAGGCACCGACATTTGAAAATTAGATATACCGTCAGTTCCGCTTAAATTAGAAGGTCTAGCCTAGTACACTCATAAGCTGCTATAATTGAATATTTGCACGGTATCTTTGATTTTATTCCGCAAAATTTGAAACTCATGCACACCCTATAACTGCCGCAACGGTTTAAATCCGTTGCATTTCTATTCTAGCTACTGTTTACACACCGGCCCAATGGATGTTTAAAAATTAAATTGTTTTTCCAGTTATATTTTCATTGCAATGCAAGTTCTTCTTTATTCTGCAGAGGAACTGTCGTAGCTAGGGTAATGAGAAGCTCAGCGTAATAATTGAAATTTTCGCTCTTACATTATTTTGTAGGAAGAGAAACATTACCGTATACGACGTAGAACTGTATTTTAATAATAAACTACTATTTAAAACGTACAGCCCTTCGTTTTCATTTCGCTCACTTCCACGGCATTGGCGAGGGTAGTGAGCAGCGCAAGTATTAACTGTTCAAATAAATTGCGTTTACATACTCGTACTGGTCATTTCCCACGACGATTTTCTGCCTACTGCCTGTTCTACATAATGTAAACAAAACATAATACATTAATTACTCGTAGTAATAGTTGTATAAAATTACAATGGCTATGAAATTACGTAAGACAGTTGGAGCCGGTTGGAGTTGACACACTTGGTCCGTGTCTAAGTTCTAATCTTCCAATTTAATAGTTTAGCGATAAGGAATGCCGAAGACCGTGCGATATACCTACCTAAGAAAAAGTAGTAAAACGGATCATGGGCTCCGAAGCCAACGCTCAAAATAACGATGATGAAAAACGATTTAGCAATATAATGATGTACTTTCGATAATTGATTGATACTTTTGATCAGGAACACTAGAATATTAGGTACCTAGCCCTGAAAATGGGTTTGAAGTTTACGCGAGTGAAACTGTACTTTATTAATTAAAGCTGCCCGTAGTTTCAATACAGATTACTATTATAATACATATGTGTTGCTACATTACTAGAAGTTAATAGAAAACATCGTTATAAAAAGCTACACATCGAGATAAGCTATGTGTAATTCTTGCCAATTCGCGTTTCAGGTGAATTGGGTAATTAACTCTTGGAAAGCCTAAGCCCAGAAGTGGGACAATTTCAGCTTATATTTTAAAATGAAGTCACTGCAGTTTAAACTTTTATTTATAGTTCGGCCGTTTTATAAAGCCACATTTGGCATCTATCAAACTGATTTTAGTAGTTATGTGAACTATCGATGATGATACGATTGAAAATTGCAATAGATGTAGGAAGTAACGCATTAGCAAATCGATTTTGTTGCTTTTTTATCTTTAAAATGTAGAAAATGTGCATAACCTAATTATGATTGATGTCAAAACTATTCGATTATACACCAGTCTGCAGATCACGTCACTAATATTTAAGAAAAAAAATGTTGACAGACAACGTTGCGTTTGTTACGTTTTTAAAGAAATAAGCTAATTATAGTGTTTTAATTTGATATAAACTACTTTGATACTGTTACAAAGTTAAGTTTATCAGTATTTATATGGAACTTTAAAAGCGCTTTCTTAGGACGGTTCAATTATATTAATTATAATAGTTTATTGAAATACTAGCGGCCCGGCGGGGTTTCACTCGCGCTCTGTCCCACTCCCGTGGTATATAGCGTCATGTTATATAGCCACTTCCTGTTAACGTATCTTTCGACTAGTAAAATATTTTTTAAAATCGGTTTAGCAGACATTACCCCCTACAATGTCACAAGCTTTACCTCTTTATAATATAAGTATAGATTAAATAATTTTTTGACTCCAGTTTTTTCTGTTGCATTATATTTCGTTTACTCCTGTATTAATGCAGAATATCAAATCGTAATCATATAAAGCCAGAATTCATTGCGTGGCCTAGGCTTAAACTGAATCCAAAGCTTGCCAAGCGATTGTCAACTTTAATCATGAGCTATAAAGGTTTTTAATATAAGGGCTTAATTGTCCCGTTAGTCGAGCTTGCCCTTGAAGAGGCCAATGAACTGAACAGCGTTTAAAAATGAGCCATCATTCGTGTTTTGAGGTTCTATATGTATTTATTATTATACTATAATAGCCAACTATTTTTGTACAGGTGATTTTTTCTAGTGGGCCTTCAGGGCCAAATTCTAAACTATACGAAATAACGAAAAACACTGAACGGAGTCTCGAGACCGATTTTGATGAAAACTAAAATGGTATAATTGTATTTTTGAAATATCAATAGTCAGGAATCATTTTGTAATTTTTTGATGTAGGTTACCTGGAAGAGATCGCTTTGAGCGATAAGGCCGCCTATTGTATTGCCTAGAAAATATTGTAAATATGGTCTGTTTTTGTAATTGTATATTTTGGTGTGCAATAAAGTGTTATTATCTATCTCTCTCTCTGTCATTTCGTCTATTATTGAATTAAAAATATAACATTCTTTTGTATTACACCAGTAGATATAGTAACTTATAAGGAACAGTTTTTGTGAAGGATTGTCAAACGGCTAAGGTAAAGGGGTCTATACAATTCACAGACCTAAAATATCTAACTTTAGTAGCGTCAATTCGCTGCATAAGTTAATGCCATGTCATGTATTAAGTATTAAGGGTTGGCACCTTTTTAGAAGACAATATAGTATTTATGTTTTTTTAACTGCAAAAATATGGTACTTTTGGGAAAGATAGCGAAAAAAATAGTATACATTAATTTTTATTAATTATTTTATTTACATCATTATTACATTTTTCATGGGTATTTATTATTACTTTTTGCTTTACCCAAAAAGTTCTATTATTTATAAAATAATTATAAGAATCTGAACAAAATGCGCGACAATTGAATTAGCGATGAAAGTGTAGTACATTTCGTACTATAATAATTTTCTATAAAATATAGTACAAATAGCTAAAATATAGTAAGGTACTGTATATTATAGTACGGCTGGGAACTCTACATATATTCTCACATCGGCGACGTCCATTTTGCTATAACACACCATTAATCGAACGCAATGAAAATCGGTATAATACATAGATATTTGAACACGGAAAATATTTTCAGTATATTCATAATAATGTATTTTATAGGCAATCCATAATACGTAAAAGTAATGCATGTTTTAGTTGTGTTTTACCTCATTCAGAAAGTCGCTAATAACATTCTGTTTATTCAAAATAAATAACGTTGCGGAATAAGCCTATAGGAGTGGAGCAGCAGACTGATGCCGTCTATATATATATATATAAAGGGAACTGATTATTTCGAAATTTTGTTTATATCGTGGAATAAAAATACTGAAAATTTCAATTGCCCAATTACAACGACACTGAAAATTTAAATCCCACATGATACAACCTTTATGACTTGGTAGAACCATGCTAGAATTTTGGTTACAGCTCTTAGGCCGGCTCGATAGGTGTGATACCACACTCTCACAGAATATCGGGGTGAAACATATAGCTTGGAGCTAATCGTATTTCATACAATAAATGGGAGTTCTAATGGCCCACTTCTCCCTCTCACTATGCCATCTTTCTTATCTCAGCCCCCCACATCCTTTCCGTCCCACCCCTCTTATTCTAAAGGGGATTTGCTGTGTTTAAGAGCTTGCTGTTAGGCTACAACAGACTTGGCGATAGCACGCGACCTTGGAAGATTAGAGTGCCGCAATGTCCACGCGTGTAGCATTTTAGAATAAGAGGCCACCCGTCTTCTAAGGCATCAAATATATATTAATAAACTTGCTCAACTTACTCGGTTAATAAACAGTCAAATCCACTTATACTTTTTATGATCATTCAAAACTCCATAGCCTCCATGATTTTATACGGGTTTGCTGCGCAGTGACGTCATGATTCTATCGAGTCAAATATATTATTATATTTGATTGTTTTGTTTAAACAGTAATTAAAACTATTTTGAAAGTTTGAAAGTACGACGGTAGCTTTGCCGTCCTTATAGCAAACGCAGTACTTGCAAAATAGCGCTTTCGAGAAGAACACGATAAATATATTCTTAGATATATATATATAAACAACATGTTCATGTGATATAACTTTTTAGTGTATGTAAAAAAAAATAAAAAAATACCAAGCTCTATGTATAGATTAGTGCCTTGGGATACCTGCGAAAAAATGAAAAACCTAAAAATAACGATTACTGCAAGTGAAATTAATAGGGCAGAGATAGTTGAGGTACTCAAACGCACCTTATTTTTGGAGTAAATTCCTTAAGAATCGATTTTCGTATAAGGCTTCTGGTATGGAAATGTTATAAGGAGTGAAATAATACAAGCGTTAGTTCCAAAGCGTTACGTTATTTTTTTATTATACAATTTAGAACTTCACTGCAATGAAGTAAGATCTAAAATAATATCCGTCAGTGCATATTCAAAGACAATCGTACATGGGGAGTAAACTCTAGTCACGCATTGGAGCCGACACGTACATTTTTTGTGTACGTTGTTTTAGATTCGATTGTGCAATTTGTCAAATACCCATTTATCTTTTTCCAGACATGTTACGAAATGGAGAGGTATCTGCGGGAGGAGCCAAGAGGGAAACGCAGAGAACCACCTCAGGAGGAGGAGTGGGCTAGGTCAGCGCCCACGTGGCCCCCTTCCCCGCTGTCCCCACTTTCGCCCCCATCACCACCGCCACCAGTGTTGTTCACTGTGACGGCTCTGAAAACTGAACTGCCAAGCGATTCCGATGAACCAAAAGGTAAAGCAAAATACAATTTCTTGCGATTGGGGGGCAGCCTGTCGTAAGAGGGGACAAAACAACACACAGCCAGGCAGTAGGGTATTTGCCCGTCTGGATGGCTACCACCACTCTAGAGTATGCCGCCATAACAACCTTGTGTTCTGGCATTAGTGGCCAAAGACCAGTCTCCCTTTATAGAGCGGTAGCACATTGCTAGCAAGCACCTTTGTGTTACAAATATCCATAGGCGATGGTAACCGCTGTTTCGTTTGCGTATGTATTTTCTATTATTCGAATAATCGATGTTTGAGTGTCACAGCTGTAGCGGTATCGAAGACACCAATTTTTTGGTTGTCTAGCATGTTCTTATCCGTCAAAGTCGAGAGCTGTCAGTCAGTCGTTGGATACTACGAACCTTACTACACGCGTGTGCATTTGAACAGTAATTCCCGCCAAATCGAACAAAATTAATATTACTACAATCTAGAGATGTTAGCAGCATCCGGTAAGTACTTGCTTATATCCTTACTGCTAAGTCTAGACTTCAAACATCGGTCGAGTGTGAAAAATATTTAGAAAATCAGAATCGATATATATTCCCATAATATAGCTACCGTCCTTTTGGATGTCTATGTTACAATCGCTTTTCATCAGGTGGTCCGTATGCCTGTCTGCTGAACACGTTCCATAAGAAAAAACTATCCATTACTTTACTTACTTTAAGCTGATATTAAACTGTTCATTTCTGTTTTTCAATTTGGTTGAAACAACTAAAGTTATCCATATAAACATAAAAACGTGATTCATTCAATGTCATTGAAGACTGGTGTTTTTTTTTTGTCTGGAGTTTTGTGCATTTCCGCCAAATTTATGCGATTTATTTGATGTGTCTAATGATAGTAGAAAATGATATTACTTGTATAAAGTTTATGCAAAAATTTTACGAGTAGTAAGGCAAATGAATAGGTATTATTTACTACCGCCACCGGTATACCAGTACCAATACCAGAGAAGTGGCGAGAGAACTGGGCAGTGCGAATATGTAAGCGCATTTATTTGAATATTTCATACTCGCTCTACCTACTTTCCTCGCCTTAATAGAGACTAACGAATTTCAATTAAAATTTTAAGTAGTTAAAAAGGAATATTATCTTACATTTTTGTGAATGTTAAAGCGAAAATAGACGTGTTCATTTATTTCTTTGAATTT
The DNA here is from genome assembly GCA_019925095.2 of Dendrolimus kikuchii. Lineage (NCBI taxonomy): Eukaryota > Metazoa > Arthropoda > Insecta > Lepidoptera > Lasiocampidae > Dendrolimus > Dendrolimus kikuchii. The sequence goes on along the minus strand of CM034387.1, from coordinate 22,471,232 downwards.
GTGAAGAAATGACATAAAAATGATATAATTTTAATTGTTACAAAGGCTTCTTATATGAATTTTGAAACTGCTTTTTTGTTTTTTTTATTTTACTGTAAAATGTTCCACATTTTGTTATTGGTATTTCTATTAGTTACTTATACACAAAAATATTTTATACATTAAACAGTAAGTCCTTAAAAATACTCCATAATTTAAGAAATACTCTTAAAATATAACAAACAATTTAAAGAAAACACCTATGAAGCAATTAAATTCTTTTATTTTTAAAGTTGACAATGCCTTATTTCTATCAAAATTGAAGGACAAATATTAATCATCTTTTTTGCATTAACATTTCGAAATTTAATAGGGTTTAGAACATAATTTTATAATATACTAGCTGTGCCCGCGACGTCGTCCGCGTGGAATTTGTTTTTAAAACACCCCGATTTTGAAACATTCTTCATTAGTGCTTCGCTCGTATTGGTCTTAGCGTGATGATATATAGCCTATAGACTTCCTCGATAAATGGGCTATTTAACACTGAAAGAATTTTTCAAATCAAACCAGCAGTTCCTGACATTAGCGCGTTCAATCAAACAAACAAATTCTTCAGCTTTATATATTCGTCTAAGATTATACATTTTTAAACATGCTGTGTCTGTACATTGAAGCTACTATTAAAAAAAAACAACAACTGGAATAGACTATATAAACGACACAGAACACGAGGCAATTTTTTAGATTTCTTGTCCGTTTGTCGGCTTGTATGTTTGTTCGGGAATCGCGTAAAAACTACTGTGCCGATTTCTATGGGGTTTTCGCTGATCGACAGCAAAGTCTTTGACTTGAAATCTGCCCTACTTTTTATTCTGGAAATTCCGCAGAATTTTTTCTGGGAATAATTTAATTGGCCAGATAAGAAAAAATCGAATTCCAATTTGATTTTTTCACTGATCGATAGCAAATTTTATGCAATAAAATGTATGATATTTTTTATCCATGGTATCCCGCGGGAATTTTCCCAGGAATGGTTTGTAGTTGTTCGGGTTCATAAAAAATAGTTTATTCCGACACAGTTTTGACAAAAACGATAGTTGCGGTACTTAGTGTCATGTTTATAACTGTAACTTGCTATCTAGCGAGAGTATAAAACATTATTGCTATCTAGCGTGAGCACAGTCTATTATTGTCATCTAACGGGAGTACAAAATATCACTGCCATCTACCGAGTATCGTAACATGCCCCGCCAAAGCCGGCTAGTCAATTCTCAGGGAATGACAGACCCTTATTACTACGTAGGACTCGATATAGAGGGCAGTGAATTAGCAGGAGAGAGATTCCAGCTCTCTGTTTTATTACACCATCTTGCTATAGGGAAAGAGTCCTCGTATATCGCATGGTGTAATCATCGCATTTTTATTTGATCTGTTTTTGCATTTCTTGTATGAAGCTTTTATAATGTGATATTTTATTTGTTGCTATGTTATTCACTCATTCTAAATGAACGAAGTAGCGGGCACAGTATACACACAATATGTGGTTGTGTCGATTGAAAAAATCATACCTCGTGTTGGGTTCGATAGCGTTCAATTTACTGCGGACTGTAATTTTGGTTTAAATTTAAATAAAACGGCGACGCGTGTATTCCTCAATATTTATTGACCAACTGACTTATGTTATACCTCATACAATACACAAAATGCAATTTGAACTGAACACCTCGTTATAATTAATATGGAGTTCAATAAATCAATAGCGTACATATTTGAGAGGCTTGAGGTGGAGATTTTGGGTCCGTGGGGGCTACATTGTACCAGCAGTAGAATTGAAACACCAGACATACTCACAGATAATTATTTTCTAACTTTTACCGATCCGACACTAGTCACAATGATGAAAGATGACTGTCAGGCGAGAGGCTTACATTTGAATGCGAAGAAAACAAAAGTTATGGTGTTTGAAAGAGAAGAAACCAGAACGAATGCAAGGATAATGGTCGATGATGTTATGCTGGAGCAAGTGAATGAGTTTGTATATCTTGGATGTGCTTTTAGCAGGGATGGAAGGTACACCGCTGATATAGAAAGAAGAGTGAATTTGGGGAATAGTTTAAATGGAGCGTTAGGTAAACTTCTAGGCGCTAAGAACCTCAGCCAGAAGGCCCAGCTCGCCGTACACAACGCGGTGCTGGGACCTACGCTCACGTATGGAAGCGAGAGTTGGGTATGGAAGAAAGAGCATGAAAGTAGAGTAAACGCGGTCGAGATGCGAGCACTGCGCAAAATCTGCGGACTGACGCTCGCGGACCGCGTTCGTAATACCGAAGTAAGAAAGAGAGTTGGTCTGAAAGAGAGTGTCGGGGTGAAGGTAAGGAAAGGAATGCTTCGGTGGTTCGGGCATGTGGAAAGAATGCATGATGAAAGAATGACTAAACAGATATACAATGCAAAAGTGGATGGATGCAGAAGTCGTGGAAGGCCACGACACACCTTCCATGATCAAATTGATCGTGTACTAGCAGGTGATGTCAGGAGCCTTAAGAACAGACGAGCTTGCATGACAAGAGTTATGAATGTCAAAGAGGCAAGTGAGGTGTGTAATAATAAGCCTAAATGGCACTCTGTTGTTCGTGCCTACCCCGCAAGGGAACTGGCGTGAAGTTATGTATGTATGTTTCGATCCAAATAGGACCTATGTTTAATCATCGCTCTTACCGATTCTCTAATCTGTGCTGCACATTGTAAAACTCGTAACTCATTCTCTCGCAGGCTTAGTCCTAAAGATTTATGTGTTTATCTCTTTTTAGTGTCGTTTTTTCGTTTCATCAAATTTGAAATCACAACGATTCTAAAGAAGTTCCACTTCAAAAAATATTAAACAGTTATATCTATTTGTATTGTTTATTGTATTTTAAAATGGATCGAATAAAAGGCTTTTTATTTTATTATTTGTATGTCTCTAGATACGACAGTCCATAAAAATGGTCCGGACTTTTGGACGGCTTGCGTAGAGCCATTAGCCATTATAAGGCCAACATGTAGAGGTCCCTTGACAAAAATGTAAATGTAGCGTTACACTGATTGGCGTTTATCCCTGTCTACACTATATAAAAATGCACCCAAGCCCAAACCCCGGTCAGTGTAGGACTATTATAGGAAATGAGAACAAAAGGTACTGGGCTATAGGGATGAACTGCTAATGGAACTAAGAATCTGGGACTATGGGGTTTATGGCATCTGCCTGTCGCAATGTGCAGGGAACATGGAAGAAATGGGCAGCCGGTGACTTGCCATTTACTGCATGGGCCCGTAAAAACGCCGTACAAGATTGGCGAAGGGTAACATGGGTGTGAGTAGCTAAGGGGTGTCGAAAGGTGGGCTGCAGGTTCATCGGAACTATTTCCGACGTTGTGCCATTTATCATTTCCATCCCTGGAGCTTGAGTGTTAGCTCTAGGAGTCTGTCTGAGGTGTCGCTATTCATCTAAGAATTCGCCACAAAGCCCCCCTGCGGATTATTTTATTTCTTGATTGATGTTTATGTTTTAGATGAGCTACCGAGTCCAAGTCCAGCCCCGCCACGGAGACCGCCCCCAGTCCGCCATCCGGTGCAAGCACACCCCCACAACCATAACCTTGCACATCCGCCCCCGCATGTAACAGATCCACGTCGACGTGTGCATCGCTGCGAATTTGCCGATTGCGACAAAGTTTACACAAAAAGCTCACATTTGAAAGCCCACAAGCGGACACATACAGGTAAGAGAATAATGTCAATTGTCAATAGTACTCGCTCAAACACACACATACACACAAAAATTTAGGATGTGGTTGAATACGTCTTTATAGCGTTAAAAAATAACGCCGTTAACTCAAATAAGTATACATACATACGTTATCTGTCAATATTTTACGTTATTAACAACATCGCAACTTAAATAACGCATTAACCCCATCGCCTTATCTGCCTGAAACAGCTTAAATTTTTTACATTAACGCAGATGAAGCCCCACCTATAAAGTAAAGAAAACTTAACAAAATACCAATAATTTAACATTTTTCTTATACAGATTAACTTAACCTTTTTAAGTAACTTAACGCACTTTTACTAATTGAATTATGTAACTAGATATTACTGAAATCTACATAACAAGAGCCTCGCTATATAGCTTGGGGTACCGGCGACAACACAAAATAATAAAATAACTTAACGCCTCTTCTATTCCCTATTTCAGGTGAAAAGCCCTATAAGTGTTCGTGGGAAGGTTGCGAGTGGCGTTTTGCCCGCTCCGATGAACTGACACGGCACTATCGCAAACACACGGGAGCAAAACCATTCCGCTGCCGCCACTGCGAAAGGTGTTTCTCGCGCTCCGATCATTTAGCACTTCACGCAAAGAGACATGCGTAGCCCCCGACCACTCCCGCACCTCGGAAGAACCGCAACCGTAAACGGTAAGCGGTTGAAATGCGCGCGTTCCTTATGTAGTGCAGGGCGAAAATGACTTAGCCATCAAATATGAATGTTAGTTAAATCTGGCTACTCATGTAAAGGTTATCTTAAGTTAAGATACAACTGCAGCTGACAGGGTCCTATACTATAAACATAATCAGCATATAAACAGACAGGCTGTAAGAGAATTTTGTATAGAGACGTATCACGGGCATGGTACTAAAAAAATAGTATATCTCTTTCACTCGCACAATATCGTATGAACATCTTGCTCACGTCACGCCTTTATCGCGCGAATGAAATGGTAATACTCTCCTCGTGATTGAGAGAGATAGCTAATGCTAACTTTCTAATATTCTCCTTACGCTCGACGTACACCTGTGTAGATGTATGTCACTTGCAGTTTCTTCTTAACTGGTGTAAAATATCCTTAGCAATAGATAGCTACGAAAGAGATTATACAACATTAATCATTACGTAGCTATCTACATTATACCTGGACTGACTATTAAGATCAACTGACCCTAAGTATACTACAGTAAATACAAGTAACAGTAATATTTAATACTAATTTATCACGTACCTCATAAATTAAGTCACAATAATTCATCTCGATATCTATAATTTCCTGAAGTGATACAAATAAAAATATAAACAATATTGTTTAACTTTGTATAGAGACTTAGGGACAGTCTATGTGTGAAGACCAAATAATTATTCAAGCAGTTTACCAAATTGTTAAATCTGGTATCGTGACATCAAGATCAATGCAGCCTGTGTGGGTCTAAACAATGTCCTATAAATATGATAGTAAACATAACGAGTGGCGGCTGCATTCATTTAAAAAATTGGACAGCGCCTTTTTAGTGCGACAGCGGCATTATACGCTGGCACTAACAAAAATAATGCATAAACTCACTACAGCAATTTTTGGTCGGATTATTTTAAAATATTCTTTTAGATTTGATATTTTCTTCGTTTAATAAAAGAAATTCAACATTTATAGGTAAAATATGGGTATAGAAGAATATTTCAAGATCCGAGCATAAGCGATATGAGGCCTAGCTGAAATAGCAGCAGCGCACTAGCTCCTACAAGGAAAGATGTTAAATTCTGACACATTTTAAAGGAAAGAGTTCGACTATATTTTAATTACGAACCATTCTAATGGGTATTTTCTAGAATGTAATCTGGCTACCTACATATCTTTAAAATTAAATTAAATTAACTCATAACTAATTCAGGTTTTTTATGCAGGCATAGAAATAAAAATAACGTTCTTTACGCTTAAAGAAAAGTTATAAATTGCTGTGGCCATACAAACAGCAATGTGGCAACTATCTGCTCATTTTATATTATAAATTCTAATAATGCGTTCTGCACATGATCGAATTATACGCCGAGAGTTATATAGGGTAAATTATATTATTCTTGACACCTCATCCAATGATTGCCACTACCCAGTCAGTTTATTCAAGACATTAAATAAAATTAATATTGTCAGACAATAATATTATTATAATGTTTATCTCTCAAGACCACGGGCCACATAAATGGCCCGGACTTTTGGACGGCTTGCGTAGGGCCATGTGAGGCCAATACTTAAAGGCCCCTTGACAAATTTAATGTAAGTGTTGCTTGACACTGACCGGCGGCTATCCTTGACTCCATCGTATAAAAATGCATCCAAGGACAAACCATGGTCAGTGTAGGACTATTGTAGAGAATGAGAACAAATGGTACCAGGCTATTGGGATAAACTGCTAGTGATACTAGGGGTTTGGAACTACGAGGACTATGGCGCCTGCTCGTAGCATGTTCAGCGAACATGGAAAAATGAGCAGACGGTGACTCGCCACTCCCTGCATAGGCCCCAAAGAAATATTATTATTGTCATTGTATAGCTTCAAAATAAAATAAAAATATTAAGAACTCTTAATGTTTTGAATGTAATAATAGGGTGCCAACCATTGTACTTGTGTGCCAACAATGGCATAGTTTCTTCTATTACCGTAAATAATTTTAAACTCAATCAGCGATGCACTCGCCATGGCTCAGCCTCTCGCTTGCATGCAGTGTGTAGTCTAACAAAATGAAGAATGTATAAATGGTACAAGGTTCTCTGAATACTGAAAAGTGGTCCCAGACGCCTGACACATGGACCCCAAGAACAGCGTATGTGCACCGCTACAGGCTTCTGACAGATACCACTACGGTGCATTTGCATAATGTCCCTGCTCCATCACGGATAATATTATTATTAGTGACTGTAGCCAGATGGGCCTTGTTTATAGCGTAAAAATAACACCATTAATGATTACATTAGTATATATTATATAATTACATTATCTGTCAATGTTTAACAATTCACTAATACTAGCATTATCCCAGATGTACTAGAGGCTAATAAGCACAGCGTCATGCCAAATGCAGCCTACGGCGTTTGTGACAGCCCAACGCCTAAGTGTAGTAATGTCAAAAGGACCATCATAAAGTTACTCCGATTATAATATATGAATACTATGCGTTCGAAATTTAGTAGTCGAACAATTTTTGGATAACCATAGATGATATAGATGTCATAACATAGAAATAGTTAAAGATCTAGCTAGTTATTGGATAATCAAAGTTTTCAACATATTCATATTAAATATAACAATCCGTAAATAAAGCTATTATCACTGCCCGTCAAATATATATATGTATATACATTATACAATTTAACTAAAATAGCTTATACTGACAAGATACTGCATACTATGTGTCATATGATAATCATTTTTGGATATAGTGAATGTAGTTACGTAGATATTTAAACATAATATACGATTTATATTAAAAAAAACTAAATCCATACTAACCTCTTAAACGCTGTTGTGTTATTAAATTGTTAACGAAATACATAATGTTACTCAAGTTTAATAAAACAATAATATTAATTCCACACTTAAGGCCGCACTCGGAGTTTGATCAATAATTCCTTAAATGAAGTTGCTGATAAGCTATTTGGATCGTCTCCTTGAAGTTAATAGCCATTGAGGACTATGGTATCTTAAATAGTAAATATAAATGAAATTTAGAGTAAATATCAACTAGCTGGTCTGCATTCATCCGGTCACTATATTTTACTAAGCATTCATTTATATTACTAAACTCCATACAAGGAATATCAATTTTCTACCAACAGTAAGATGAAATAATGTATGGTAAGATTATAGAAGCCCAGCTATACATAAACTTCAGAAGCTATAGAAGCAATGCTAAAAGAGCCACAAAATAGGTACTAGTTAACTATTTTCACTTATGGCGTTAAAAGCGTGTTGGAAAGATATGCACATACACATGTAGATTCGTAACATACTATTAGTTTAAAGCAAGAAAGTAATACTACGTATTTTAAATTTTGTAGCATAATAAGAGCAAAATTCTATAAGTTGCAACACGTCAATTAATTTATAAAACATCTGAAACTACCTGAGACTTTATTGGTTTAAAATATTACCGAATTTATATGAATAAAAGTGCTGTTATAACTCAGGCTTTATTTCATTGCGGTTTCTGAAGCTTATGATAGTTCTGATTATAAACCATCACTGTAGAAGGTCTGGGTTGCATTTTACCGAAGTGTTAACGTGATTAACTTGTAATGTCATTAATATATAACTAATTCAGTACTCAGTATGCGTAATTATTATACACATTAATGTTAAAACAACGAAGATCTGTTATAACATACCGATCGATATGAACCTGTTTGGAACACTGGATTAGTATCAAACAGTAAAATAAGCTCTGGGCTAATTTTATTGGCTCTCCGATTGCGGCGATTAATGTATTAATCAAGAAATAAAATATATCCAAACATAGTAAGCTATGTAAAAATATGAAAAAGGAACGCGCGCAAGATTTGGAATAACAGGGGAGCGGGTTTATAGTAAGCCAAAGATAGCTACCATATTTGTAGCGAAGTCAACACTCATGCACCTAATGCTTTAAAGTTATTTTGTATTAATTTTTTTGGAGATATGTTACGTATAAAGTGAAAGAGGGTATGTGAAGTGTTTCCATTATTATTTTTTAACAATACTTTTCATGTGAAAAAATCTCTTTTTTAATATGGGCACTGGCCTTATATTTGCGATTCTTTGTTGTAATATTGGTTAAGGAGAATATTATTATTTATATGTTAGCTTTTTATAAATACATATTTTCTATATGTTCGTGTTTACCGCAAAGTGGTAAATCGTTTAGCTCTGCGTTGGAACACAGTGGAATCAATACAAACCTAATCGGAGTTGAAATAAAAAAAATTCTATAGTTACACAGAATCAAAGGAACGTTTTTAGTTAGTTTTAATTTTTATATTTATTAAGAAATAACTCGTCTTGAAATATTTATCAAAATAGAACTGTATCCATTCGTATATATAGTATTTTAGTAACGTCAATACATAGACGAGAATCAATTTAAAATATAATCGGTAATTCATCAATGTTTTATTTTACCAATTAATAAACGGATGCCAATCTATTTTTCCTTTGATTATGAAAGTAAAATGGAGGATGAATTCAAATGTTTTAAATTGAAAACAAAAGGGTTCTGTAAAATTGCATATTTCATAAAACATTTTAATATCTTTCAATATGTATTTCAACAATTAATCCTCTTTCAGTGTTCCAACTGAGCAAACGTATAGTTGTGCCATCGTCGACGGACGCAGACGAGCCTTTAACCGTCGCGTTTTAGCGTTTGCTCGTCTGCTGCGGCTGACCTGCTTTTTTCGTTAAACTTGCTTGGATACATTGTGTTTATCGGATTTAACAAATTCGCTTATTTCAACACGCATTCCATTTATTCATTCATCTAACAAAACTTTACCCAACATTTTATTTGACATAATTGTACATATATTAATCGAGTGTAGATCAATGACGTGTAAATTTATAATGAACGATAGCTAGTAAAGTTAATTGAAGGGTTTTTACTCATGGATAACTTAGGGTTATATTATTTATTATGCAGAACTTTAGTTGCATATTGTTAAGTCATTTTTGTTTTATTCTAAAAAGAAATCATAATACCACCTTTCAAGACAGACATCAAACCAAGTCTATACAAATATTAAGTCCGACTAAACACAACGTTTCATAAGTAACGCGTATTGTTACGTGATTATTAATTTTTAGGTTCGCGGGATGCATATTAATCAATCCCACCGATGCGAACGTATGCACAACCATATTTAATTTTTAGGATGTGCGTCGCGTTACCTGATGTACTGTTAGTGTTATGATTCTGATGCTATTTTAAATATGAGTTGCGGTTAAAAACGCAACGGTTATAAAGCGCAGTGATTTAGAAAAAAATCGAATTCGTTTAACCGTTTAATAAGCTTTGATTTAATAATCGATATGTCACTTAGAGCTGAATATAAATAACAACTGAATCGAAACACTGAAATAATTATAATGTATGTTTATTTCGTTAAATATTAGAGTACTATTTAGATACATGAAAAATGCGATGTGAATTATTTTAAGCTATTTCTTACTTTTTCATTCCTGAACGTGTAGTTCGTAAGCGTGATCAGTGTTCGATCAAAGATTTTCTATTTATTCGCTCGTTCACATAATCTATTAAGCTTTATGTCATCTGCGAGCGTGTATAGTATTAAGAGAAATACGCCGTTCCACACGGCATTGATGTGTAGCCTACAGGGAAGGTAACTTCTATAGTACATAATTTTTTGTATTTTTGTAAATTTAAAAGCGCTGAGTGTATTGTGGGTCTTAAGTTGATTCTAAGGCGGGTGGCACCATCGACCGGTTAACTGGTTTATTTGAATTCTATATTACAGTAAATTATCGATGTAAAGTGCCCCGCAGTCATTCGCGATTGTCAATTTAACGTCATTGACCGTTTCAATTGAAGGTGAGTATGATGGAGCTTCATACGATGCGTCAATTGTTCGCTCATATTTGCTTTCTATCCGGCATGTTTCTCGACTAGCGAGCGAATGACCGAAATCTGTCACTCGCACCGAGACGTTCAAATGATACGTCATTCACGATTGTCAATGGGCTTCAATCAAAACTTCCATCATTCGCCTTCAATCACGTAACCGCGAATGACATTGGCGTCAATTGTCTATATAGATGATCATTTGGTACTTCAATGACTTTAAAATTGACCATTGCGAATGACTGTCTCCGGGGCACTTTAAAAATGACCAAAAATATTTTTCAAATAATTCTCATTATTATTTTAGTGTCTTCCATATCGTCAATTTTATTGTAATAGCACAAATATCTTCAATGTTTTATTTTTATAGAACCGAAGTTGGTGTTACTAGCTGCAACACAATCACTTTTTGTGGTTTCAACTTTTTGTATAGATTATTATCAAATTCAGATTTTTCAATACCTCGATTATACGTACTTGACAATTATTTGTCAGGTACAGTATAGCGAATAGATATATTTAATAATATAACGTCTTTTATTTTGCATAAAGTTATCTAAAAGTACAGAGTTCTTTAGTTTTCTAAATTTTATCTAAAAATATGTTTTAAATAAGAAAATGAGAAAGAAATGACTCGTGGCTCTATGTATGGTCGGTATTTAATCTTACTATCCATTCATTTGCAGTAAGTACTACTACTCTTTTACAACTACTACTACTTCCTACTGGTTATAATTTTACATAAACTAAGGAGTTTCAATACAACTAGTGTCAATTTTCTACCAATGCGACGGTAAAAGAATGTATATTAAGATGTTGCAAGCCGGCTTTACTCGTGTGGGTTTTAGGGGCATTTCCGAATAATATACTGGGCAATTTTAATTCCCAGTATACTTTTTATTATTGAGATAATCAGTCATTTTCTTTGCAAGATAAGATTCGTTTTCATTATCGACTGATTAAATATTTGCACGTTTAAATGGGATGTAATCTTTATTAAGTATAGTGTCCAAGTCTCAGCCAAGGAATTATTCTGGACCTCATGTTTTTTATAAAATATAATAAAATGTTCTAAGCTGTATACTTTTAATTAAATATACACTGGGTGTTAAATAAATAAAAAAATAGTGCGGTCCGCAAATGTTACACAACGACTAAAGTAATTAATTAACTAATTATTATTATATTAGAAACTTTTTCATTCACTTTTACGTGAAACTTGTATCAAAATGTAAGGTTTTTTATTCACATATTAAACAATTGTTGCTCTTCATTTTTATATAATTTGCTAGGTACTCTTATATCCAAAAAATATATAATTATAAAAAAAATATTGATAATTACATTTTCTAGATGATTGTATGAGTGTATTGAATTGTGAAATTATAACTTTTAAGGGAAAATATTTAAAAGAATTAAATGTGATTCATAAGTTTATTGAAATATATTATAATAGTGAAGTAATATGTGTCATAGATAATATACGAATGTCAACTAAATTATGATACTTGTAGGGCGCTTAAGCGGTTTAGGGGTTTTCATATACTTTAGAAAATTTGTTACATGTTAACTAATATAAATTTTTAAATATTTATCTAATTGGATTGAATTAATTAATATTTCATAGGTCATATTCTATGAAATTATGATGTGAAAGGGCGAAGGAAGAAATATATTTATTTAAACTAATAAAATTAAATTAAAATTTATTTTTATTTATATTCAATATTCTATTAAATCTTTGTTGTAACTCGTTACAGTGTCAGCGCCTAACATTTAGGACTAAGTGTATTTCCAGTGCTCAAAAGTACCGTATAGCAAAGTTGTTTCAGAACCATCCTTTATACCTGTAAACTAATTATGCATAGTTTATTTTTAAATATCTCCAAGCTAAAAAAAACTGTCAGCTAACTTTAAATAGCTCGACCGTAAAGTCGTATACGAAAATCTTCAAAAATAACTTTTTCATTTGTAACAATGACTATAATTCAACAATTAATAACACTGGCACACAAATATTAAAGTGGTTTGTACTTTTGACCAGACCCATCTTTTGTTATGTATTTCGATGCGCTGAATCTGAATCTGGGGTCAGTTTAGTCCATATACCATCACAATTTAAGGGGTGTAAGGGGTTATCTATCTCCCGTTTCTTTCACCATATCCCAATTAATTGGGGTCGGTACAATATGTCTTTTCCTTCCACACTCCTCTATTCTGACATACATCTTCTGTCACACCACATATCATCATATCATCCTTCACACAACCCCTCCGTCTTTTTTTGGTCTACCTTTAAATTTGTACCCATCCATCTTGAAGTTTAACATTCTTTTTGTCACGTGACTTTCATCCCTCCTCATTATATGCCAATACCAACTTAATCTTCGTCCTCTCAATTTTTTAGTCACGTTATCTATAGTAGTTTATTATTATTATATATATATATATATATATATATATATAAATATATATATACATATATATATATATACATATATATACATATATATATACATATATATATACATATATATATATATATATATATATATATATTGTTTTTTCTTGAATTATATTTTATTACGATTGAATTCGTTTTAATTTAATATACGACCAAATATTATTTAATTTTTATTTTAATGTCTCCTTGGACACCAGGTTGCCTGGAAGAGATCGCTATAAGGCCGCCCATTGTTCTAATGGAAATATACTCATATTAAATTGTCTAGGTTTAAGTTATGGTGAAAAATAAAGAGTTTTCATCTATTCAAATACATAGGAAAAGATGAGCCTTGTCAAAAATAAAACAAACTCTAATTTTTTGTGAGCCAGTGTAATTATTTAACTATACATGCAAAGCGCTGGATGGCTTTTTAAGTGTAATTTTTTTTTAACAAACTAAAGACGATCCGTTTTTAAACTGACCAGGCAAATGACTAGAAAATTGGGCTATGGATGCAAAAAGTACACACGATGAACCGTTATAGTATAAATCCATGATGTATATGTTAACCCCTAACCAAAAGTAATGTGCACGACGGCTGGTAAATGCATCGTAGAGTAGTTATTATACTATATTGAAACAACAAGCTCAAAATACCTTCAGTGGAATGCTGACAACGATCGGTTATTAACACCTCAACCAGAGTACCGTGGTTAATATATTTATATGTCTAGTATAACCTTTGAGATAAGTAACATTACATTTAAATAAAATATACAATTAAACTAAAGAAATATATTATAAACGTTGCGGCTGTGTGTTAAAGAATCAACATTTATTTATATTAAAAATATAAATGTATAAGCCTACCGATTGCGTATTACTTATCAAAGAAATAGTTAAGTTTTACAATTCATGTTAACGTTTTAGTAATATTGGTATAATATAATTTTAATGGTTTCAAAATAGCTGTGCTCAGAGCGTTTGAGTATCGATCTGCTTGACCGCAAAATTTAATAATCAATTTACTGATATTAAAGTTCAGTAACTGTCGTACTTAGAGATCTTATACAAGAATTAACTTAATGAACAATTACAATTTATAATAGAAAATTTCACCTATTTAATGGTTTCCTGAAATTATTTAAAACATATAGTAAATAATAGGGCTAAGGCTAAGTGCGGCAATCGATATTTAACTTTCTATAAAGTATTATGAAGGGCAATTGAAATATTTATGACTCTGGGTGTAGTATTAAGACCGGTTTCCACCAAAGCAGAGGCGAGAAAGCTTAGAATACCGAGTAGCGTATCCCACCAAAATGGATCCGAGATAAGAGCTCACTAAAGCATAGCAGAATTTTTTTCCGACTTTTGGACTGATACCAGAGCTCCAAGTGTACAATTATAATAGTGTACGAATGATAGATCACTGCCATTACAATAGCACCATAATGTTTGCTATTCGTACAAACGATGCCAGTGATTGACCGTTTAGATAGTACATATTTTAATATTAGAGTTGGGATTTTGTTTCATGTACATCTTTCGTCTAGGCTGTGCCGCTGCCTTCCGCGTACACCGTACAAAAGATACGCGATGAAGAGCTATAGAACTAACGATATCTTTGACATTTTGTCTTCTACCATCCACTGTTGTACAATCAGACGCACTGGTATTAGGCACGGGTATATAGTGGACATACCACCTGTACCTATATAATCGAAGTACTACGCGTCCGCTTTTGATCGTGCGCGAAAGAATGAAACTCATTGCCAGAATCTGTCTCGTTGCTTGCAATTTGGGTTTGCAAGTGAAAAATCAGAAATATTTTGTATATCATAACAATGTTACACGTCATATTTAACAATGTAATTACTGTTTCAATTAACATAAACCATACGCTTCATGACTATAAAAAGTGTGCTCGACTAACCACTTCTTGAGCCGTATCTTAAATGCATCTACGGACGGTCCGTTATTCTTTCGAGTAATTCATTGTATATCAACATGCATCAATCTGCCCAATTTCTGTGTGATTAGGTTCCTTCTATATAACTGTTTTTCAGCTAACCATGTCTTCGTCCAAAATCATACACAATAATAGTCAAAAATTATACTACGATAGAAGAACATTTGCAAAGCATCTCCTGTTACGTCTGTTTTGGTGGAAACCCGACCTTAAGTTGTATTTATTATTAATTCGTTGGAAATCTTCCGTGGTGCCTTATTTGTAGTTTTAATTTTAATTGTAGCGTCGTAATTTATTATTTAATGTATACTATGTTTCGGACTTCTTCAGAACATTCCAATGTTACCGTTCGGTTGGCTTATACAAAGGTGAAACATTGAAATGGTCGACAAAACGACTGACCGTTTATGACCGACTTTGTTACATTACTATCATAAATAAGTTGCAATTAATAAGATCGGCAGAAACTTAGTATTTTATTTCAAAAATTATTTATTTACTAAACGTTCGTTTTGAGAAAATTAATTAAGTGATAAATTAATGAAGTTTTAGGTATTTTGAAAGCTGTTATAAGATCTAAATCTGACACTGAGAAATAATTGAAAATTTAGTAATAAATCGTGTTAATAGACGTTATTATTAATTAAAGCTTAATTTGCGTTGCACTTTAAATTTTATGTCTTTTGATGTCATGTTTCAATGTTGTAAAAGTTTATGTTATTATTATATTGTTGTCTTGCAATTTAGAATACTATAAAAATATTACAAAATGTTATTTTTTCCAGTTTAAGTCGGTTATAAACGACTTTGTGTAGTTTTTTTATCTATTTCCAGTGAAGAAACATTGTGTTATAAATTATTAATAAAGAATTTAATGTATTTGATATAATAGCCCACCACTGATATATTTAAGTGTGCTTTTATTAATTTCATAAATTTGATTATTATACCAGATGACCTTTAAATATTATAAAAGTAACGTATAATTAATTAAATTGAACAAATAGTCATTCGTGATGCCAAGTTTTTTAGTCACTCATTTTTACGGTAATGTTGTAATTTGATTTTTGTTTTGCTTTATGTAACATACTCAAGAATGTAATATTTGCTCTTCTTCTTCTTTGGTATACAGCGATAAGTCATTCTTAATATATTAGTTATACTACCAACCCAAGTTTGAAGTAATAAACCTGAATTTAATTTGTCTATAAATTGATTCAGCGTGAGATAAAGTTGCTTTTGATTTCAAAATGTCGTTCAATAATTCTTTTTGGAAAAGAGGTTGGGCAAATTATAAGGTTCACAGTACATTCCAGTAAAATAACTCTGCGAACACACAAAATAGAATAAAATATTCTTTATTGCACAAAAAAAGTTATTTACGAGTGAGTCGGTATCTAGTACACAACATAACTCTGAATATTAATAATAAAATATGACATTAAATTAATATAATTATGATTATATACATATAATTAAACTTATTTTTTATTACATATTTTATTTAGTTAAATCATTTATATATGTCAGCAGAATATTGTAAGACCGAGATTCAGAGTTTCAACATTTTAGTAAAATTGTAAACCCTTGGTTGGTAATATGGAAAACTTCCACTTGAAAGAAGAAGAATAGATTGCGAGACACGTTTAAAGGACAGTACGTTTGGTTTAAATAAAACTCACGAGCTATACCGCGAAAGCGTCCGGTCAATGGCAGAATCAATTATTCACTTATTAAAATCTCGTTTTTCAATTCCCTCCGCAACATTTCGACGGTTTACAACCTCCATATTATAACAGTTTTTATAATAGTATGACATAATGCAACGATTGTTTTTGTCATAAACATTTGGACAGTGAAAAACGTTTGCAAGAAAATTTTCAGTAGTTAAAAAACTAAATATTTCAACTCGTTGAAAGTACACCATGTTATCACAACTTTTACATGTCTCTTTAAGCACCATACATTAGCAAATGTCTACGTAATGGTAATATTACACGAATATTATACCAAATTAAATACATTTGGTTGAAAGACAGAAATGAAAATCATCAAAATTAAAAGACAGAAAGAATTATTTGCTATGTATCGCGGCTTAAGGAGTGAATAATTGATTTGGTCGCCAGTCGAGTCAGATATATAAATATATATAATTAATAGCTTTTATATAAGTAATATAAAAATCTGTGACTCTGACACACAATGAGTGCCAAAAACTGTAGTGCAAACATACATCAACATTTAATTCAAAACTATATAATATTTTTTTAAATTATACCGTTACCGTATAAAATGAGTGTATTCAATCGTCGGCTATCCATTTACTTCCAAAAGCCGTACGAATGTAAATAATTAACATATTCAATAAATAGTTATAATTATTAATATTTACAAAAATAATTATTTATGGAACAAAAGAATTCATTATAATTTCCTCGTTATTTATTGGAAATGGTGGTCAAGATAGCCTCCGGCTGCAAGGAGATATTGGATATATGTAGCATATATTGCATTTTATATTAATAAACTTTTCTTATATGTGGTGTGTGATGTTTTATTTCTTTTCTTTTTGTTAATACCTTTATCCTGAAATATACGTTCACATTTTATTTATGTGCAACTCGAGAATGAAGAACCATTGATTAATTAACAATATTATAGTTATGGAAAAACAGTAAATGTCTATTGATTGCAGTAGGCAGTAAACTATTTTTTAACCGTCTTCCAAAAGGTAGAAGTTTTCAATTCGACTGTGTTTTTTTTTGGATGTTTGCTACGCGATTTCTCCGTCAATGGTAGACCGATTTTATTTTATTTTTTATTTAAAAGAATACTGCAGTGGTCCCATTGTTACCAAGTCTGGTTCTGATAAGTGGTTCCCAGGGAAATCGAGAGCAACTCTTTTTGAAGAGCGCCTACACTTGCCGAAAGGCAAACTTGTACGCGCGTGCCAGTACAGTGCCAGACTTCGAATGGATGTATTTTACAACGCGATACCCTTGCACAGTTTTACAGAAAAGGAAAAATAATAAGTACAAAAAATGCTATATTATTTTTATTGGTACAATGGTACAATATGAAGCTGGATATTATTTGTATACGAACATACACATTGTTACTATTAACATAATTAACTTTTTACTGTTAATCTAATATTAGAATATAGTATTATTATATAGATCTTTGATGCATAAAGACATCACAGCTATACTTATATATAATGAGGAGCATATAAGCGAAGTGAAATCAACTGTAGCCCGTCATACAAGCTCTAAAGAGACCTAGAGGGGGCATCAGAGTTTCTTTTGGGAAGCCTCCTGTTCTGAATGTTCTTTATATATATATATATATATATATATATATATATATATATATATATATATATATATATATATATATAATATTGTATGAACCCTGTATTTTTTACAAGCCAATAAATTTTCCTTTCAATTTACTAACAATATACAATGGAATATGTGTTGAGTCCCTAAATCAATAATGTTAGATTGTTTATTTTTTGTTGGGGAGAGCGGGGGCCCATTTACAAACTGTGCTACTGGAGACGCGATGAGGGAGTGTGGAGGCCCATTGCAACTGGAGTGACAATAGAGTTTCCGCCATGCCCATCCCAGCCAATAAATACAAAGTTAAACTCCCTGATCCTGTCTAGTACGTTGGGCCAGTCCTAAAGGAGCCGATCTCTGCGTACACACTAAGGAAGACGGTCTCCCTGGTCCAGAATACTCAAATGAAGCTAAATTGAGGAGACATGAGAAACAATGTGCGCACCTCTGCGACTGCTGGCGGCCAACTTCTGCTGCTGAAAAGTTTTAGTCTTGCAGAGCTAAGTGTGTTTCGGAAGTTTTGGTGGTGACTTGAAGGCAGGGCGTGATATTTTGCTGGATAGTTTTACTTTTATATAAGTATAATCTATCGTCTACACCAATAATTAAAATTGAAGTGTTCCTTTGTAATTTCAAAATAAATACCAATATTTAAGAGTTTACTTACTTATATAATCGTAAATTACCATTAAAGACATGCTTTGCAAAGCTTCAAAATCCAAAAGCCACAGATCTTGCTTTAGACATTTTACAAATATTTAAACCTTTACGATTCAAACTTCCATGATCAAATTGATCGTATACTAGCAGAAGGTGATGTCAGGAGCCTTAAAAACAGACGAGCGTGCATGACAAGAGCTATGAATGTCAAAGAAGCGAGTGAGGTGTGTAAGAATAAGCCTGAATGGCGCTTTGTTGTTCGTGCCTACCCCGCAAGGGAACTGGCGTGAAGCTATGTATGTATATGTATGTACGATTCAAAAACTTTTTTCGATTTTAAACTATCATTTGAATATTCATTAACTATCAAGAACTTCTACTATTTGGATCGAAGTAGATTTTTTTTTTAAATAGGTGATAAAATATTAAAAAGCAAACGAAAATTGTTATGTAATGCATCTTGTTTAGTCATATCGGACTAATGAGCGTTTGTATTTCTTAGTATTCCATGCTGGTTAATTTGGATCAACGGAGTAGAAATTCTGTATTCCACAGAATTTTCGTCTAGATGTTACAGAGATAAACTATGTGTGTATTTGTTTAACACAAATTGCAATTGGCTATTAGATTTTAAAGAGGTAATAATTTTTTTAAAAATACTCAAAAAGCGCCATCTGCGGAATATTTCGTGAAATTTATAAACGTGTTTTTCATAAGATCCACTAGATGGTAGTGAATCAAGTAAAAAAAACTAATCAATACGTGACTTTTAGGGTAGGTATCGTTGCCGTTTTGACAAAAATGGACTCCTTAAATATTTACATTTCCGTTTGTCGTTGTATATGTTTCAGCCATTTTTTTTAAATAATTACAATGTATATATAAACAGTTTGTTAAAAAAAATAAGTTGCTTTATGTTTAGAGAAAAATATTTATTTATTCATCAATATTTACTTTGTCTCTTGAAATACTCGTGATATACGCTTTTTCTCCGATATTTCTCTTTTCAATTGTGGCAAATGTCTCGGTTTTATTGTTAATTTCGGTAACAGGAAAAAGTCACAAGGGACGGAATTGTGTTGAATACGGTGACTGAGTGTTATTTTTGGACAAAAAATTACAAACAAGTAACGATGTGTGAGTAAAACGTAGCAGTTTCGGAACAATACATTAACATGTTTCTTACAAACATTTTTTAAATAAACCTCGTAGATGAAAATTAATAGGAAGTACACCTTCCTACTATTTCCTATCTACGTGGTTATTGTATTTGCTGATAAAGAATGGCGTTGTGAAAATAAAAAAATAGTGAAGTACAAATGTGAAGTCACCAAGTCATCAATAAAAATAACAATTTAACAATGTATCTTAAAAACTTTTTATTCAAGTCAGGTGGTGACATATTCGCTTCTAAAGTCGTATAAATTACGTTTTCCCTCTAATTTTTAACTATAAGATGTAAATAGTACCTTGTTACACGAGAGATGAAAGTGAGCTAGGCACAAGATGGTTTGGTGCACGAGCAGAACCAGGGCGCTAATAGTTCGAGTACCTAAATAAGTCTTGCACACGAGGTTGACACTCTACTTTTCATTTCGAATGAAATCGAAGTTAAACAACTATTTCTATAAAGAAATCAGGCGTTAAGTCCATTAAATCTAAGAACTCCTTTAATATGTCACATTTATGACGTATAAAGTTATTTTTTTTCTGTCATTATACCAGCCAGTTTTTTGTCATTCAAAATAATAGTAAATATTTAGCTCTATCTAAGTTAAATAATAAATTTGTGAAAGGTAAACTATAAGTCTATAACTATGTTACAAAATTGTTGATATTTTCTCATTATAATTTTATGCGGCAATTTAAGTAGCTTTAAAAAAAAATCGGACATGGCTAGCAGTTATATATTTTTTTGACAGTACGGAAAATGGATCCCAAGGATGAAAAGTATTGTGATTAAGTAACTTCAAGGATATTTTCCAGGTAAGTATATGAGAAATGGAAAAAGAACTATATTCTCTCTTAAAGTTGGCTTGCATAATTTTACGTTAAGTTTTGTGCACCATTTTATTGACGTATCTGTAATTAAGAACTTTTAAAGAATATGATCAATCCATGCATTTGATATTAATTTGATTATATCGAACATGTGAATGCAGATAATAGATATCTGCTGATTATCACAAAACTAGTAAGAAAGGATATAAATTGCACTACGACAGATATTGAATTAATTAATTTTGCACCATTATATGTTTGTAGGAAAACTTTATGTGACAAATGTCAATATTTGTTGGTTTTGCCGATAACACTGGATTTGTTAAATATGTCCAAGCTTATAAACGTGTAAATGTAATATTTAATAAATTTGTGCAAATCACGTAAACGATAAGATTTTTTTGTATAAGTATATAGTCGTAAGTTAAATTAAGAATATCGAAGCAATCAATACCTACAACAGTATAAAACAATTCGTTGTTTTATTTTGTGCTTCTCTCACGGAGATTGAGTCATAGGCTTCCTGACCAGTGGTGCATCATCCCTCTCAGCGGCGTAACCTCGACGCGCGTTTTTTTCTTTGAGGCGGGGGAAATGCGTTTCCCACACTACCGGCCCCTTTACTAGGGATTAGACCAAAGCGATGAGAGGTGTCATCCGCGAAAGGGCGCACCAGAGTCAAATCGCCGGTTTGTGTGGAGACTCGAAGACTCAATACTCCACTAAAACCATCCTCCTCCCATGTGCCCCGCGCTTATGGCAGGAAGAACGTAGTTACGCCCACGCTGAACCTCGACGCGCGTGGTACGACTCTCGTCAACCCCCACGTACAAGATTTCATACTATATCATATATTCAACTGAGACTAATGAGTAATTTAAATCTGACCTAAAATAACTAGATATAAGTTATACTAAGAATGTGTCCAATAACATTTTCTTATTGTCTCGTTTAAGGGGAAAAGGCTTTGTTCATGTTTTTTGTTAATATTTGTCAAATAGCGCTACAATTTTTATAAAAGTTTATGACACTAACTAACTTTTCCAGGTGGTAGGGCATTTGTCCGACTGGACGGCTACCACCCGTGGTCTACAGCATGTCGCCATAACAACCATGAGTTGTGTTCATTTGTAGCACCTTTGCTGTTGCAAATGTCCATAGGCGATGTTAACCGCTTTCCATCAAGTAGGCTGTCTGTTGAACTCCTGCAATAAAAAAAACTGGTCTTGTCCTTTTGAGTCTGCTTAAGGAGCTGGATGGTCCATTTATACGGTAAGGTGATGGGACATTTATATGGTAATAAACCAATTACTAGTAGGCTTCAGTGTATATCAGAAACTGGTGAGTTTAGTCTTTATCGTCAGTTGGTCAATTTTTTAAATTAAGTAATAAATTGTCGGTTTATGACCAGTTCATATACCTTATTATTTATTCATTTACTGTATCATTTGTTAAATGTTGAAATTAGATACTTGTATGGGGCGTATGTTAAATTTTAAGCGATAGTAAGGTAAGTGAATTTGAATTTGAAATAATCTACACATCATGTTACCTATATAGGAATACATATTAATCTCTGTGACTGAATTTGTTTTTTAATATAATAATAATAACACATAAATATACCACCAGTGGGCTTGGGCCGATTGTTCGATTGTCCAAGGTGTCTTAGAGGTTTTTACACATCGGTTATCTAGATGTGCAGGTTTCATCGCGATATATTTCTTCACCGTCAGAACGTGGTATGTGTAGCAATATGTACCTACACTAGTTCAAAAAACTATCTAAGTAGTGCATACTTTATCCCGGTCAAGGTTCAAACCCGCGTCCTTTGAGTTTGGAATGCCTATGCGTTAACCACTAAGCTACTAGTGTTTACATACACAAGTACTTATTTAGTAAGTTTTTTTTATTAAAATACATTATTTCGTTTCATCTCCTGACTGCCAGTTTTAAATGGCCTCGATTTTATAGGAATACGTACGATCTAAGATGTATAAGTTATATGTCTTAGAAACCCTACTTTAATATTTTGGAAAAAGGTTGTTCAAATAAAATGCTAATTCACATCTATTATATACATTTATTCTACACATACAAGACTTGACTATATCTATTCCATATAATATTGGATACCTACTGATAAATGTTAAAACAATGTTAGATAGAGATATTTATTCCATACAATGTTGGATATAGACATTTATTCCGTACAATATTAGATACATACTGACAATTATTCCATATAATGTTGGATATAGACATTTATTCCGTACAATGTTGGATATAGACATTTATTCCGTACAATGTTGGATACATACTGACTTTTATTCCATATAATGTTGGCTATAGACATTTATTCCGTACAATATTGGATACATACTGACATTTATTCCATACAATGTTGCCTATAAACATTTATTCCGTACAATATTGGATACATACTGACATTTATTCCATACAGTATTGGATATAGACATTTATTCCGTACAATATTGGATACATACTGACATTTATTTCATACAATGTTGGATATAGACATTTATTCCGTACAATATTGGATACATATTGACATTTGTTCCATACAATGTTGGATATAGACATTTATTCTGTACAATATTGGATACATATTGACATTTGTTCCATACAATGTTGGATATAGACATTTATTCTGTACAATATTGGATACATACTGACATTTGTTCCATACAATGTTGGCTATAGACATTTATTCCGTAAAATATTGGATACGTACTGACATTTATTCCATATAATATTGGATAGAGACATTTATATTTATTAATTACTAAAAGTTTTATATTAGCAAGAAAGTTTTAGTAATAAATCATACAGATTATATGAGTCATATTCAAAAACGACGTTGTAATAAGAAGAGAAGAAGCTGCGTTTTGCCTTTGAAAACCAATGATAAATATTTTCTTTGAGAATAAATACAGAAAGTAATAAAATTGTAGAAAGAAACCTCTCAACACTTCGGCGAACCGAATAACTTACTTAGATATTTATACAAAATAATGTATTGCAACAACAATACAATCTTAACAAATAAGCATCTTTCAACAGACAAAGAAGAATAGTATTTCTGTTCTATTTTATTTTTAGTACGCTGTGGAGCGATCAATCGTATGATTCTAGCTAATAGGATAGCTCGTATTTGTAACTTGTATTCTAATACAAGCTGCTTAGTTTTTAAGAACGCTCTCCGGCTCACTAAATGGACGAAAACGATGAACTGACAAAGGCTAAGACTATATCTGTGTATTTATAATGCATATAATAGTGTTATAATATATACATAAGTTAATATTACAATTATCCCCTAATCGTTTATGAATATTAATATATTAATGTGGTTAAATTGTTGTAGTAGTTAATACAAGATGAATCGGTGTAATATCGCAGTGCATCCAAAATTGATGTCACAAGACATAACACCCGATGATACGTGGTCCCGTAAATAAACTTCGTAGAATGATTAGAAGCTTCGTTTCCTCTCTTTTGGAGAATAAATCAAATTCACTTTGATAGCGAATGTCTGATTTAAGTTTTGATATATTTATGTGAATGTTATTTCATAAATAAATGTTATATTACGAAAAATAATTTAGCAAAGCCACTGCACAGTACCGTCGATGCATACGTTACCACATTTCATCGAATGAGCCGTTTGTTTAAGTCTTGGTATAATCTATAGCAGAATACAATATTCTAATAATATGCAATTATGTCTTAATAGCTTACTATTTTAAATACGTGACTGTTTAACAATTATTAAGAATGTTCAAATTTTTGCACACTTACAAAATTTACGTAAAGAATCAAAAGGATAATTAGTAAAATTACAAAAAAAATCCTTCTTATTTAATGTGCGTACAATAAAATTTTTGCAAGTTACTATCCTGGCCGAGATGATAGTAACTTGCAAAAATGAGTATTTAGCTCAGCGGCCAAAAAGTTCTTGGCCTGAAATGAAAATATGCCACTTTTCTGTCCTGTGTACTTTCTTGCCAATTGCAAGGTTTGAAGTTGGCTCTAGTCTCCACTCTAGAGAAATAGTTACACTAACTGCATTGCAGTCTTCGTTCTGGTTTAGCTGGTTGTAATCTTATAATTATTGTTATAATGCATAATT
The DNA here is from genome assembly GCA_019925095.2 of Dendrolimus kikuchii. NCBI lineage: Eukaryota > Metazoa > Arthropoda > Insecta > Lepidoptera > Lasiocampidae > Dendrolimus > Dendrolimus kikuchii. The sequence goes on along the minus strand of CM034387.1, from coordinate 22,446,258 downwards.
ATAAATTGAGAACATGTATTTTTTGTATTTTTAATTTTTAATTTTTTTTGTATTGTGTTTTTAATTTTTTTTTAAATAGTATTTTTCATTCTAATTTCTTTTTTGGAGTTTTAATTCTAAATATCAAGAACAATAAAATGTTACATTATAGTATCAAGTCTTTAAAAAAGCTTTATTTTTCTTAATCTTATGTGAAGATTAAATAGACACAAATCTTGTAATAACCTTAAAAATAAAGATACACCAGAAGTAAGGTATTATGTAAGATTAAGTAATTTTTTTATATTCTAATGTAGTCTCCCTAGGTCATAACGAATATTTAGTTTAAATACTAGTTCCAATATATACAAAATGTGAAATCTTGAATAAATTGATAGGGCACGATTCATTTGGTGCCAATAGATTACCCTATATATTTTATTTAAAAAACAACAATATCCGTTAAAATGAATATTATATAATGGGAACATAATATACTTTAAAGATATTATATTTTCAAATGAATTAAGATAAAAAGCTAAACATTTATTGAAAACCAAGAATGTTACAAATCATTATTATATATACATACATACATACATACATAACTTCACGTCAGTTCCCTTGCGGGGTAGGCACGAACAACAGAGTGCCATTTAGGCTTATTCTTACACACCTCACTTGCCTCTTTGACATTCATAACTCTTGTCATGCACACTCGTCTGTTCTTAAGGCTCCTGACATCACCTTAAATATTTAGTATATTATTATATATAATATACTAAATATATGTAGTTTTAAAACTGTTTCCTAATATTATGCACGTTTAAAAGATGTGTGTCTTTCTAGCGCCTTTGGTGGAAAAATGATGATATTAGAAGGAATGAACTACGAAAAGCTTTTAAAAGTAACATCTCTATTACTCAAAATATGTCGTATACATTTTGTAGTTTAAAAACATAGATATAAATTTTATATAGAGTAAACAAAGTGCCATATATATATACTACTAATCGCCTTTTACCGATGTACTTTGATCGATACCAATTCAAAACTAAATATTTATTCGAATGCAGTTTGTATTTTATAGTTGCAAGCAGAGTTGATGATCCACCTAATTGAAAATAGTTATGTAGTTAAAAAAATCTATTAAAAATTTAATATTTTCTTAAGTTTTCGCGACTTGTATACATAAGAAAACTACGTTTAAACGGGCAATTAAAAATGTGTTCGCGGAAAGGCGATAGATCGCGTGCGTGCGTGACAGTGCGTACAAATCAGATAAATTCGAAATGCAATGTTATTGAAAAGAGACGCAGGTATCTTAACCAATACTACTTTACAATATTACTTTGCACAAATAAAACTTTTTTTATTTCTTTAATTCTTGGAGTCCAGCAGGTAGACTGACGGCTCAAATGTGATGGAAAGTGGTTACCGTAGCCTATAAACATTTGCAACAGTAAAAATGTTGCCATTGTGCTGCCGTTTTGTAGATGGGGCTGGAACCTGGCCACTAATGCCGGAACACAACTCAAAGTTGTTATGGCGGCATACTCTAGACCAGGGGTGGTAGTCACCCAGACGAACAAATGCCCTACCACCTGGCTGTGGGTTATTTTGTCGCCTCTTACGACAGGCCGCCCGGCCGCAGGAAATTGTATTCTTTCTCCGTTCCTGCACGGATAAGTTTAATGATATGGATTTGTTTCTAGTGATTTTTTATTTCAAGTCGTTCGTTACACGTATCTTTATATGTATAATATAATACCACTTCAAACTACCATTAGGTGTGTTAAATTATTTCAATGTAAAATAAAATACAGCTAGAGTAAAAAAAAAACTTTTAAAGACAATTTTTTTCTAGAATAGAGCGAATAGAGCCCAAAGATACTTCAATACAAGGTGACTAATGTGACCAATACCCCACAGACACAGTTCAACAATTACGGTGAGATGGCTATAATTATAACAGTTGCTATTTAAACCTATTTCAATTCAACATATTTCAACAATGCGAACACTTATGGCATATATCTCATTTTTTTTAATAATTAATCAATCATATTTTATAAACTGAGAATAGTAAAAGTTTATTTATTATATCATAAACACTACAATAAGAACGAACAATAAAACTAACAACAAGAAATAATATGATTCACAATAGTATCAATTTACAACAAAAATATTCAATTTAAAAACAATTATTTTTCATTATATATATTTTTTTTTAAATTGAGGTTTGATTTTAATATTAGCATCATTATTCATTTCAAAGTATAATTATAAATTTATTAAGTTTGTTTGGACACAAATTGAAGTCATCTAAAAATATTCATACTTCATAGCAGTACAACAGATCTGTTAAAATAACTACAATTCGCAAGTGTCTGATAGTTTACTGTCAGTTTGAAATAATAAAGAAACAAAACTATTAAATCATACTTAAAAATAATAGAAGAACTAATGTAGTAGTAGTAGAAGTTCAATATAATACAAGTTTTCATTATGTTTTGAGGTCGAAAAAAAAGTAAACATCAAACAGTAACCTAAGTTACTCCTTATAACGCCAGCTATCTGACAGTGAAAATCCCGTTAAAATCGGTCCAGCTGTTACAGAGAATAAGTGGAACATCCAAACAGACAGACACACAGAAATGATAAAAAATGTGTTTTCTGAATCTCCCGGTCCAAATTAGATACCTGATTTTGTCAAATGTTTATTTTGAAAATAAGATTGACATGAAATTCCCGCGGGATTCCCAAGACACAAAGTAGCGCAGCTATCGTTTTAGTGAAAACTGTGTCAGAATAAGCTAATTTTTATGCACCCGGAAAACTACCACTCCCGCTCCCAAGAAAATTCCCGTGGGATTCCCGGGATAAAAATATCACACATTTTATTACATTTACTATCGATCAGTAAGAAAATCACTTTCGTATTCGATTTTTTTCGCAATCTGGTCATTTTAAATCGTTCACAGAAAAATTTCCGCGGGATTCCCAGGGTAAAAAGTAACGCAGATTTTATGTTTAAGAATATGCTGTAGATCAGCGAAAATCGTATCGAAATCGGCCCAGTAGTGTTTATGTGAACCGCAAACAAACAGATAAACAGACAAAAATCTAAAAAAAATGCATCGTGTTCTCCATCGTTTATATAGTAGTAGTTTCCAGTTGTTTTTTTTATGGCTTCAACGTACAGATAAGGCATGTTTAGAATTTTATAATGTCATTTTATAATTTCACAGCTTTTCATGTATTTTAGGAAACTAAACTATAAAATAGAAACCTAAAATTAAATACTAAAACTAAAAAAAAAAAAGGAGAGCAAAATTATAGATAAAATATTGGTCCCAAACCACTGTCACTTACCGGGAACGTTCCCAAAAGGCTGGCGGCGTTACCACGCTGAATAGCAATGCTTACCCTTTGAGCAAAATAGACGCCAGCCTTTTGGTCGCGTGAGAGGTCTACTAAGCGCTCGGCAACATCTCGATAAAGTTTTAGAGCGTTAGGACCCCACGGACCCAGAGTTTCCACCCCAAACGCCGCAAATGTGTAACTATTGCCGATAGCGGCGTACTTGCGGCGCTTGAGGGCCTCCTGTTCGGCTGCAGCAGAACCGGCGGTAACGGACGTACTTGAAAGACGGGACGCCGCCAGAGTGTCAACGCAAGTAGCATCCCACACTAAGGGGCGGCCCATCTTCCAAGGTACTAACGTCATCCCATCCGGTCTCCTGCCATCGTCGCGGCACAAGCCGTTTGGTTCCAGAACGGCAGGTACCCCGGCGGTGACAAGAGCCCGGCGGATAATGTCGTTCAGTGCCGCGTGACGAGAAATTCTACCGGCGCTTCTGCTGCAGGATAATCCATGGTGTCCTAAGCGATCCACCTTATCCCCACATTGACAGAGGTGAGGGACCACACAGGTTGCCCCCAGGCGAATGCTGGCGCAGATTCTGAAGGTAGTATCCTCTAAAAGTGTGCCAAGATTCGCCGAGGGCAGTGCCTGTAGCCAGAGACCTGACTCCCAACGTGAAACAGCTAAGAGGCGAGCACGCTCAGCCTGCCCCGTACAAGAAGAAAAGAGTTTCTGATACGTTATAAGGCTGAGCGGCTCGTCCCAAAGCTTCTGGCGCTTTAGGTTCACGGGTAAATTTTGATTCGGGCAGGCCAACGACCACGCATTTTTAGCCTCAGCCAAACACGGGACCTCAAAATCACTAAGTGATGGATTTAATATTTTACCGATGAGGTCCAAGGTGCTATACACTGAGGCCAAGAAGGCGGGTAACGCTATGTCTGAAATTTTACGAATTCCCAGGCCGCCGAGCCTTATAGGCAGGGTGGCCTGGGTCCACGAGCGTTCATCAAAAGGGATGTTAAATAGTGATGAGAGTGATTGCCTAATAGTATTATCTAAATTATTTACTAAATGTGGATATTGCCACAGCGGACAGCAACGAAGTACGTATGTAAAATTTGGAACAAATAAACAGTGTCTGATAATGAAATATGCACAATGTATATTAATATTTTTTAAATTAGCAGTTTTTGAAAGAAAATTTTGAATTTTGGAATCAACAAAGGATGCGAAAGAATCATCGAAGATAGGGCACCCCAGAAGGGTTAGATTACTTTGGTTAACAATTTTAAAATTTAGACCTAAACTTTGTAACTCAGATTTTATGTTGTCAATATTGTTTAACTTGTTGGATATATAAATTTCACATTTAGATAGATTTAAGACCAGACCGATTTTAGCGAACTCTTCTAGCAGGAACTGAAAGTCATTTTTAATTGTCTCAATGTCCCCACCTAGGGTGCCATCGTCTAAGTACCACACATTAAATTTTGAATTTAGTTTATCAATGATGGGATGGATTGCGAGGGAAAACAAGGCCGGCCCGAGAGGGTCACCCTGCTGACACCCCGTTGCCGAATTTATTTGTGCGCCTTGATACATTAAGTTTGTTATCTTGTTATAACACTGGGAAGTAAAGTTATAGATTTTTGGAAATTTTTCATAAACTCGTGTAAGCAGGGTGTCCCTATCTACCGAATTAAAAGCGTTTTTTACATCCACCTTAAGCACTGCCTCACAGCAGTTTCTTGTGATAAAAGTACGTAGCGCGTGAACCGCCGCCTCGCAGCCACCTTTTGATCCGAAGCCCAGTTATAGCGTTGGTACAACTTCACTTGCCACAGAGCCCGAGAGCATTAAATTCATCAAGTCTGTTAAATCTTTCAAGAGCGTCTCGCCTGCGCCTCCGGTAGGCCCACTCAACAGATCCTTAAGGTGTTGCGGAGTGAGGCCATCTAGGCCGCCAGCTGAGCCACCTCTAAAAGACATAACAGACTGGAGAACAGCCCTCGGCTCGGTGACTAAGTTTTCATCCTGTGTTTTCCTGCTTGGGACAGTCCTTGAAGGTGGATGTTTGTCAATCAAAGCGTCCAGTGTGGTCTCATTGTTGGGAGCGACGGTATCGCTGGAGAACAAAATTTGTGCTGCACCTTTAATGTCTCCGTATGAGATTTTGGATTCAACGAAGCGGCGTAGCCGACTTAAAGAATCCTTGCGGTCTTGTGTATTATTGTAATTTCTTAAAGTTTTCGGTTCCGGTACACTTATGCATCTGTTTTTAACTTTAGATGTGAGATTTCCGGATTTATCATCTATTTGAAAAATGTTATACGGGAGCAATAGAAGGTTCTCCCAGGCTTGTAGGTTATTATTTAATATCACATTTTTTATTAATTTTGAAAAAGTTTGGCATACTGTTATACGGGCACCACGGGGAATTCTTTTAATTAAGGGGACTGAATTTTTAAGATTACTGAGATATTGACAAAGAGGAAGTTGAGTTTTTAAATTTGTGTCGGGATCTGTTTGTATGATAGGCAACGAGTGGGATAGATTTGTCTCTTTATGTGTCTTACCTAGATGTATTTTTAGGCCCCTATGGCCTTTGAAGAAACGTGAACCGGGACACTTATGGCATTGGATTAAGTTCTCTAGCGACACCGTGTCAGGTTGTGATTGGGACATACAATTTAAAGTATAAAAGTAATAAAATTATAAATTAAATCTTAAGAACAATGATAATAGTTAATACGAACAAATAAAAAAACGATAAGATATAAAACAAAACGGGACCCTAAAATATAACTATTTAAAAACTATACTTATATATGTTTAACTATATAAAATTGTATTTTAGGTATAAACACTCAAGTTTTTGAACATAGTTCAGGTACTCAATTTTTTGCGTTTTCACACATATTCATATATGAATTGTCGTTATCATACCATTGCTAATTATACTCATATTCATATTAGATATATTGGCCTTATTTACTCATCGTTGTGACTCAGCGATATATTATTTACGGCACTCAACGGGCGCGGATGTTGGGTATGTTCCTACATTGTACGCCTGGGTCCTGGGTAGCGTCGAACTGGGCGGAGAAGTCAGGCAAAGTAACCACGGTTGAATATGCTTTCTTTCGTAATGTTATGTTTTATATCGTGTTATTATATATACACTAGCTCAGGATATATGGATTTCTTATCATTTTGCGACCCTTCGTAATGGTTAATGTTTTTACAATTTCACAGAAATATTTGTAACTCCAGGTATGTTATTATAACTTTTCACTCTAGCTATTTGTTCCCTTGACTTTAATTTGAGCTTGATAAACTGTTTAAATAGTAATAATATCTTTAAAATATTTTATTTTGGTATTGGATTAATGTCACTCAATCTGTTTATATGTATTATATAACACATAATAAATTTTTTATGTACGTAACATAGAGCTGCTACTATCTAGGGGTTTTCACGCGGTGTAGCCGTTGGGGAAAATATATATATATATATATATATATATATATATATATATATATATATATATATATATAATAAGTAATATCTATGGGTCTAGTGTTGTTGGGTTGGGTATGAATTCTACATTCAGTTATACACGTCCAGTGTGTTGTTCATTATTAAGTTTGTACAAGTATTTATTTAATTATTTATAAATAAATTACATTTGTTATGTAAAAAAATAGAAAACATTGTTTTTTAATATTTACATCTAAAATTAATTATTTAATAAAATAAATTTTAAGCTCGTAGTCCACCGGTAGCGGGGCTTGGGGTCCAAGCTACCGGTGGTTAGGGCTTCAGAGACAGGATACTTTTAAGTTAATTTTATTATTAGTATTTAGTTTATAGTAAAATTAGTTTTTGGCATTTAATTTATTATTAAATATTTTAATATTTACGTTAATTTTAAGCTTATTTTTATTTACTTTATTATTGTGTTCTTTAGCACTTAGTTTATTATTAATATTGCTAGTACTTATCTACTTAATTAACATTATTTTTTGTAAGTATTTAAAACATAATGAAATTGTTTTTTTATGTATTTATTTTATTTTCAGTATTAACGGGATAATTAAGTTTTTTTTTTTAATATTTAGTATATAATATTAGTTTAATTACTTATAGGGTGCCCATATCTAAAGATAAAATGGAATCTATGTGGTCTCACTTTGGCGTCTTTCAGTTTTTTTATCTGTCACGGTTAAATTTCTAAATCTAGAGACATAAAATTTGTCACACTTATAGAATTTCGTGTATTTATAAACATTTATAATATATTAAAATTTTGTGAATATGAAACGGAGAGCGTAAGTAAATTAAAAATATTGCAACATTATTGATTCTGATATCAAATGAAAGAGAGTTAATAACACATTTGATGTTTGTCCCCTTTAAGATAAATAACTTGTATTGATGTTTATACCGCTGTAAGTATCGACTTCAATGACGTAAGTCTAGGAATTTATAGTATTGGGGAATGTTGTTTCGGGAGGTACCTATGTCGCCCTGACCGTGAGCCGACGTCAGGGTGCCATTACTGCCACACGGGCGACGAGGATACGGCGCTGCACACACGCCAGGAGTGTCTCGCATGACCTCGTTACCTTTACCGGATCTGACCTCTCGCTTCCGGCCGTGGTTTGCACCATGGTCGGGAGCCAACCAGGATGGGACGCCGTCTCCTCCTTCTGCGCACACGTCATGCTTGCGAAGGAGGGGGTGGAGCAGGAGCGTGAGCGGACTTCCTTGCTCCGCTCCCGCGGGCGGCGCGGGTGAGGCCTCTTGGGCTGTAGGGGTTCTCACTTACCCGCATATGCCGTCGAGATGAGAGCGCGAATGTTCCGCGCACGCTCATTTCTCCTCTCGTGGGGCGCGTTACACTCCGCCCCATCATGCTCCGGATTAGACATGGAAGATGCAGAGGGATAAAAGAAGTCACCCGGTAGTAGATGTGGCCTGCGGGTCTCCGCCTGCCAGGGCACGTGGAGTTGGTTGAGCTTCCGCATCCCCGTGACCCTGGCATAAGGTGCAGGCCGGAACACCCAGGGGTTTAGTGGGCATTACTAACAGGCGAGTGGCAATAGCATGGCACCAGTTCTAGTGCCACCCCGACCTGGCGAATCCCACACACGGGTCGTGAACTTTCCCCCAAAGCTTCTGCGCTTGTTGCGGCTTATGGTCCTCGATCGGATTTTCCCTGGCTTGTAAAAACTCCAGGGCAGATTTTTTTTATTGCAGGAGATCAGCAGACAAACAGACGGCGCACCTGATGGAAAGCGGTTACCATCACATATAGACATTTGCAACATCAAAGGTGCTACAAATGCACTGCTGCTCTCTTAAGGTAGACTGGAACCTGGTCACTAATGTCGGAACACAACACAAAGTTGTTATGGCGGCATACTTTAGACCAGGGGTGGTTGCCGTCCAGTCAAGCAAACACCCTACCACCTGACTGTGGGTGGTTTTGTCGCCTCTTACGAGAGGCCGCCCAGCCGCAGGAAATTGTATTCTTTCGTTCCGGCACGGATAAATAAAATACCGAGAACTTTGAATGGGTGTTCCGGCAAAAGTAGCTGACCAGCAAGAATCCGCTCGGTGGGCAGTAGAGAATTCGATTTGCCTCGAAAAAAGGCATTATAGGCTTTAAAAAACATATAATACTATAAAATATAATCACAAATGCTATACCGGCTAAGCGCTACATGTCATATTCATATTATAGCACTTGCCATCAAGCATTGTTGTAATCAAGCTTGAAATTGTACACAATAACTATTTTTACTTCAAAGGTAGATTATTTAAAACTATTTTTTTTATACAGGTGTAATCCGTTTCAAGTCCATAAACTGCGCCAAGGGGAGAGGTTACGACCCGTGTGTGGGATTCGCCAAGTCGAGGCGGCACAAAGTAGCAGGGTGGCAATATCGGAGCGCGTCCCTGATGCAGGACTAGGGCCTGCTGTTAAACGTGTAGGCGATGTCCAAGGACACTGCCAACAGCACTTCGCCACTGGAGACTGCTTTCTTCGCCTCGCTCTTCACCCGCATAATTGCATCTATTGTGGATCGCCCCTGGTGGAAGCTGGACTGAACAGCGGCTACGTACGACCTCTCCCTTGGCAGGTGTTGGACGATGCGTTTTGCGATAATTCTCTCAAAGAGCTTGCCCGCTTCGTCCAGCAACAGGACGGGCCGGTAGACGAACGGTGATTCCGCGGGGCCCTCCTTTTTGAGCAAGATTAGTTTTCAGTTTCTAATGTAAGCACGCGGTGAAATAAACCATACCTATATCAATGTGATAATCGGACTTAAACACTGCTATTTATTTTATTAAGTAGATGTACATAATTTAATTAATATTAATTCATTATTATTACGTTATTATAATACTTACATAGCCTATTTATCTTAATTGTGCGTTAGAGACAGTAGCAAAATGATAAGACGAAGTCATAGAAGTAACTTTTACAAATAAGCTAATCTAAGCTATCACCGAAGATCCTAGTCTTAGTCCTACATAAATTATACGATTATTGCTATAGGAATACAATGTGACTAATATTATTTTATTAAATTTACTTAAGGTTAAGTTTTGTGCCTTGTTTTTAAATAATTAGCATACTTTTTTGTTCAATAAATTTAATGGACATTTATCGGTAATACGGAAAGAATACATACACTTGTTGAAAAAGCTAGGCACATATCACTGGAATCAGGTTTAGGATTTGTATGTTAGGCAACAACGAATAAAACTTGATAATACAAGCAAGAAATTGATAATGATAGGAAATATTGTTTCAATGTATAAATTGTATGATAAGGAAGAGGACAGAGTAGTTATCGCAATAAATGTAATATTCATTGAAAGAATTAGAGAAGACAATACAACTTGTGCGCCAACTGAGCGGGAAAATGTTATATTTGAAGATAAAAGAATTTCAAAAGAAGTTTATAAAGAAAGTGAAGATATTTATAAAAATAAATCGTAAGATTATGTAGAAAGGAAAGGCTATGAGGTAAGCCACAAGATTTTTACAAAAAGAACAAGAACATGAAGCAGTAGAAAATTATGATGAACAGGGATATAATAAAGACGAACAAGGGAGAAAAAAATGAAAGAAACAGAACCTAAAAGATTTTTTTAACATTTATTTATTGCTTAAGCACTGCAAACAGGCTGACGGCCCAAATATGATGGAAAATGGTTATCGACACCTATGGACATTAGAAATACCAGAGGTGCTGCCAATGTGCTACTGGCCTCGAAGGAGAAACTGAAACCTGGCCATTAATGCCGAAACACAACTTAAAGTTGTTATGGCGACATAATCTAGACCAGGGCTGGTAGCCATCCAGACTGGCAAATACCCTTACCTTCCACCTGGCTGTGGGTTTTTTTGTCGCCTCTTACGACAGGCCGCCCGGTCGCAGGAAATTGTATTCTTTCTCCGTTCCTGCACGGATAAAGTAATATAATATAATAATAATTATAGTTGTTATTATTTAATAAAAATTTATTCATCTGGTATTGATATCAAAGTTAATGGTATTTATATCTTGAGAATTTTAATATGGGTCGTGGGATGCCAGATATTTCTGCTAAAGAACGCTGACCTAGTTATAATACTCAGCGGGAAAATTATATTTTTCTAAAGTTGGCTTGAATTAACAAAGTAGTAAAGACAAATTAAAGTTAAATTGCCGACGGGATAGCTAGAGATGTATTGATTCAGTTGCCGGGAAGAGTATGCTTTTCTGGAGGCCTGCTCTCAAAGATCCGAAGGCCAAGGCTTGCTGAGTCAATGACGGAACACAAAATAATATTGTTGCTAGACACGCGTAGAGAAAACAAACCAACTTTATTTGAAAGAGATATGGTTAAACTCGCAAATTAATACCTTTTAGGTGACGGCGCTTCATACGTCTAACTTTTGAATTATTTGGCTTTATATTAATTAGGTCTGGGTCGTTGGCCAGCGACACTTGTACTTGAATTCACGGAAGGAATTCTTCGTAGTTACTGTTAAAATACAGAAGACTTAATGAAGAGATATAAAGGGCTTTATATATAACTTTATGCTAGTTCAAAATAGAATTAACTATTTACAGTGACAGTGCTTTGGGACCAATATTTTATCTACTAATATATATACCCCCTTTTTATTAGGATCTAGAATTTAATTTGAAGTTTTTTTATAGTGTAGTTTAATTTTAAAGTTAGTTTAGTTTACAATTTAATTTTATTTAATAAAAAAAATATTTACAAGTTTTAAATGCCCACTGTTCATTTATACAAAAATACGGGCCAAAAGTCCTCTCGCGTGAGTAACGCTGGTTTCCAAATGAACGACGCGAGTCCACCATAGACAAACAGCGCACGTGAGAGGGAGACAAGGAGAAAGGGAGAAAAGATCATTTACGATCTATGAGACCTAGACTGATTCTAGAGGAATTCATTCAAAAATCCTTCCTCTAAAAATCTCTAATAAGTGTAGATATTTTAATGGGTAAAGTAGTCCTGCCTTATTTTTAAAAAGGAATATCGCGACAAGCATTTGTTTATCGCACTCCCGATTTTTAACACGTTATTTTATAGAACTGTAACAAACGAGTTCTGCTAACTCGACCAATGGAGAGCGGGTAAAAAAATGTTATTTTACAATTTTGAATACATTAGTAATAGTGAGCTATTAACAAGTCACCACAGATAGAAATAAATTAAGATATCTAATCAGAGATCAGATAACTAAGAACACAGAGAAAATAAATATTAATTTAAACATGATAAATTTATCTAACATACTACGAAAACATGCTGAGTTTATTACTAAAACCAGACACCGAGGTACCCGTTATATACAAATCATAGCTGCGCATCAATTAATTAATTTATTATATAAGTTACGCGTCCTTATTGGGTTTTGTAAAAGCGATGACATGACGTTCAACTAATTGAATCCTAAACACTTCCTTTTGAATTTTTACAATGGACGATTCAGACGAAATTTTGAAGGTGGCTCCAAAAGGAACAAGTAGATTGAAATGACTGGTCTTCTGCAGACCACGTCACAAAATGTTTAAAAATTAGAAGACGTGCCTTGAAGTTTAATAATCAAGTTGAAAGAATATGTAATAATGCACAACTCTAGGCTGCGTTGGCAACATTATCCGCTCTCATAAAAAAAATGGCTTCCGTACTGTGTTCATGTAATAATAGAATAATCTAATAAAACTATTAAATAATAAATATATGTCATTGATTCAAACAAGGGACTCCAATAATGACGTATTTAGATCGTAAAATCATTGCATTTTAAGAAAATATTCCTTAACTAGTTTGCTAAACTAGTGGATTGGTTGCGGACAGGTTACATCCGTCGGGAATGCATTCTAAAGGCTAGTAGTAAGACTGTGAATGATTTAGCACAAAATTTAGACTTACGTGAATGTATATTTACGCAATTTTTCTGGTGATCCTAAGAATTGTATGTCACAACATTCGTGAAACTCAATAACTGTCTGTTTAACTTATTTTAGAGTCTTTGGATTTAACAGGATATTGTAGAGAAGAGAATTTACATGTTCATTTCAGCGTAGGTCATTTGATTTTGTTATGGAAATGTGACGGAAAAAATGTGCGGGAAAAAGTGTAAAGACACACCTGCGGAAAGTTCCGCGCGGAGAGGTCCATTAAGCACGCTCGCAATGTTTCTTAACTAACTTGTAGCACTTCAGCGGATCCATCCACTTGGTTCAGATTAGCTCCAAGCGGAACGTTCTGCAAGTGCGTCGCTAAACTAAGATAAAGATAAAAGGACTTACAGCCTCAGTAAGATAAAGGCTTCGCAGCGGCAGGCACGTCTTCCTCGTGAGCCTTTCCATTACGTCTTGCGGTTCCTTCCATATTGAGGACCAGCTGGGTATGTCACAGCGAGCGCCGTCCAGAACGCGTGTTAACAGCGGTTTAAGAATACGGCAGGAGACAAAAAAACGCGGCAAGGTTTCACGGAAGCAACGATTGCACTGACGGTCTCTCCTATTATATTAATATACTCTTTGTGGCGGTCACATTAACACAGTGACGGGTGCGGTGAAAAGAAAAGGAAACGAAAGAGGCGGTGACCAAATAGGTCGACGTTAACAGCGCTATACTAATTATTTAAAAATAGATCCTATATTATTATTTCCCTTGTGCATTAACTGACGAAGAAAACGACATTTCACTAAGGGCTCTTTTAGTGATAATGTCGTAATCAGCCTCAACTGCAGTTAATTGATGAATTAAGCTAATTAATTATCTAACAAATATGACATTCAATCCAATATTTTTTTAAGAATATTTATAATTAACGCAATATCTCATAAATTTTATGTACATATTGTACAAGAATATACTTAGGTATATACATATATACATATTTATTATATAGGGCATAATATATATCTACTAGATTATTGTGATAGCAGTCAATAAAATTTGTTTTAGACGTAGAACAAAAATAAAGGGATTTTATATTGCAGATTTAATCATCAGCTAGAGGGGCTCCCACTAGGCTTTTGAGTAAATGGCCAGAGTCAGAAGACAGCACGCTCGAAGATGGTAAGAATTGTGTAAAGGTTCCTGTCTTAATTAATATTTTTGTGAAACCAACAAAAATTTCAAAGGCACTTGTGACTTATTTAAATACCATGTTTAATGACCAAGATAAAATATATTTTTTTTACTTTTTATGAATATTTTTACATTTTAATAAACCTAACATACAGGTGCATTCTACTAATAATCTTAAGGGACTATAAGTTGAGTACAAATTAAAATTAATAAACCAGATAACAAATTTTATTTGCCTAATTTATATAATCTAATCTTACAGAAATATTTTTTAACATACCGCTAAAATTAAAGCATTATTACCATTTAAATCTAATAAGTACCTAATTTACTTCTTAATATTTTAATTAATTGCTTAACTAATGCAAGCATTGTGCGTTTAGTGATTATTGATCATAATTTGAACAGAATATTAGAGTAAAAGAAACATTAATAATATTTGCATAATAAATAAATAAATTTAGTCGAGGTCTTCCCTCATCGTATGGTTCACATGTATAATATTATAAAATTTAAAAAACCGATTGGGTACATTGCACCTATTAAAAAAAACAACTGAAATATACTATATGAACGATGGAGAATCTGATACAATTTATATTCGGGTGAATCCCGTAAAAGCTACTGTGCCGATTTTGATGCGATTTTTGTTGATGGACAGGAAATTCTTAGACTTAAAATCTGCGCTTTACCTGGGAATCTCGCGGGAAATTTTTCGGGAATTAATTAAAATGGCCAGATTAAAAAAATGTGAGCTTTAGAGATAAATAGTATTTGGCTTACTGATATTTTCGGAGTTGTGAGCGAAATGTCAAGAATCAAGCAGACAAACAAAATGGTCTATGAATGCATTGCCACTGCTGTGGTAAATGGATGTTCAGTAGGGATTTACAGAAGAAAAATGATATCCATGACCACTGTATAAATTAAATAAAACGAAGTTGCTACTACAGCACATTATGTAAACAATCACTGATTTAAATGTCAATCAATAATTATTGTGCCCTCAATTTCAAGTACTGTGACTTTTTCGGTAACATTACATACATACAATGATTAAGGATTAAAGTTAATTTTGAGTAAACAAAAAAGGTTTTATTAGTCATACATTTTAAAACACTTTTTTTTAGCCAGGGGAAGACCGTTTGAGGACTAAGCCGCGACAGGCACAGGAGCCTGGGGGGATAATTCACGACCCATGTGTGGTATTCGCCAGATCATGAGAAGAGATATAGTTAAACTCGCAAATTAATACCTTTTAGGTGACGGCACTTCGTACGTCTAACTTTTGAATTATTTGGCTTTATATTAATTAGGTCTGTTTTTTGTTAATTGCAGGAGATCAGCAGACAGGCAGACGGCCCACTTGATGGAAAGCGGTTACCATCGCCTATGGACATTTGCAACACCAAAGGTACTACAAATGCGCTGCTGCTCTCCTAAAGGAACCTGGAACCTGGTCACTAATGCCGGAACACAACTCAAGGTTGATATGGCGACATACTTTAGACCAGGGGTGGTAGCCATCCAGTCGGGCAAATGCCCTACCACCTGGCTGTGGGTTGTTAAGTCGCCTCTTACGACAGGCCGCCCGGCCGCAGGAAATTGTATTCTTTCTCCGTTCCTGCACGGATAGAAAATCTGTGTCGTTGGCCAGCGACACTTGTATCTGAATTCACGGAAGGAATTCTTCGTAGTTACTGTTAAAATACAAAAGACTTAATGAAGAGATATAAAGGGCTTTATATATAACTTTATGCTAGTTCAAAATAGAATTAACTATTTACAGTGACAGTGCTTTGGGACCAATATTTTATCTACTAATATATATACCCCCTTTTTATTAGGATCTAGAATTTAATTTGAAGCTTTTTTATAGTGTAGTTTAATTTTAAAGTTAGTTTAGTTTACAATTTAATTTTATTTGATAAAAAAAATATTTACAAGTTTTAAATGTCCACTGTTCATTTATACAAAAATACGGGCCAAAAGTCCTCTCGCGTGGGTAACGCTGGTTTCCAAATGAACGACGCGAGTCCACCATAGACAAACAGCGCACGTGAGACGGAGACAAGGAGAAAGGGAGAAAAGATCATTTAGGATCTATGAGACCTAGACTGATTCTAGAGGAGTTCATTCAAAAATCCTTCCTCTAAAAATCTCTAATAAGTGTAGATGTTTTAATGGGTTAAGTAGTACTGCCCTATTTTTAAAAAGGAATATCGCGACAAGCATTTGTTTATCGCACTCGCGATTTTTAACACGTTATTTTATAGAACTGTAACAAACGAGTTCTGCTAACTCGACCAATGGAGAGCGGGTAAAAAAATGTTATTTTACAATTTTGAATACATTAGTAATAGTGAGCTATTAACAAGTCACCACAGATAGAAATAAATTAAGATATCTAATCAGAGATCAGATAACTAAGAACACAGAGAAAATAAATATTAATTTAAACATGATAAATTTATCTAACATACTACGAAAACATGCTGAGTTTATTACTAAAACCAGACACCGAGGTACCCGTTATATACAAATCATAGCTGCGCATCAATTAATTAATTTATTATATAAGTTACGCGTCCTTATTGGGTTTTGTAAAAGCGATGACATGACGTTCAACTAATTGAATCCTAAACACTTCCTTTTGAATTTTTACAATGGACGATTCAGACGAAATTTTGAAGGTGGCTCCAAAAGGAACAAGTAGATTGAAATGACTGGTCTTCTGCAGACCACGTCACAAAATGTTTAAAAATTAGAAGACGTGCCTTGAAGTTTAATAATCAAGTTGAAAGAATATGTAATAATGCACAACTCTAGGCTGCGTTGGCAACATTATCCGCTCTCATAAAAAAATGGCTTCCGTACTGTGTTCATGTAATAATAGAATAATCTAATAAAACTATTAAATAATAAATATATGTCATTGATTCAAACAAGGGACTCCAATAATGACGTATTTAGATCGTAAAATCATTGCATTTTAAGAAAATATTCCTTAACTAGTTTGCTAAACTAGTGGATTGGTTGCGGACAGGTTACATCCGTCGGGAATGCATTCTAAAGGCTAGTAGTAAGACTGTGAATGATTTAGCATAAAATTTAGACTTACGTGAATGTATATTTACGCAATTTTTCTGGTGATCCTAAGAATTTTATGTCACAACATTCGTGAAACTCAATAACTGTCTGTTTAACTTATTTTAGAGTCTTTGGATTTAACAGGATATTGTAGAGAAGAGAATTTACATGTTCATTTCAGCGTAGGTCATTTGATTTTGTTGTGGAAATGTGACGGAAAAAATGTGCGGGAAAAAGTGTAAAGACACACCTGCGGAAAGTTCCGCGCGGAGAGGTCCATTAAGCACGCTCGCAATGTTTCTTAACTAACTTGTAGCACTTCAGCGGATCCATCCACTTGGTTCAGATTAGCTCCAAGCGGAACGTTCTGCAAGTGCGTCGCTAAACTAAGATAAAGATAAAAGGACTTACAGCCTCAGTAAGATAAAGGCTTCGCAGCGGCAGGCACGTCTTCCTCGTGAGCCTTTCCTTTACGTCTTGCGGTTCCTTCCATATTGAGGACCAGCTGGACATGTCACAGCGAGCGCCGTCCAGAACGCGTGTTAACAGCGGTTTAAGAATACGGCAGGAGACAAAAAAACGCGGCAAGCTTTCACGGAAGCAACGATTGCACTGACGGTCTCTCCTATTATATTAATATACTTTTTGTGGCGGTCACATTAACACAGTGACGGGTGCGGTGAAAAGAAAAGGAAACGAAAGAGGCGGTGACCAAATAGGTCGACGTTAACAGCGCTATACTAATTATTTAAAAATAGATCCTATATTATTATTTCCCTTGTGCATTAACTGACGAAGAAAACGACATTTCACTAAGGGCTCTTTTAGTGATAATGTCGTAATCAGCCTCAACTGCAGTTAATTGATGAATTAAGCTAATTAATTATCTAACAAATATGACATTCAATCCAATATTTTTTTAAGAATATTTACAATTAACGCAATATCTCATAAATTTTATGTACATATTGTACAAGAATATACTTAGGTATATACATATATACATATTTATTATATAGGGCATAATATATATCTACTAGATTATTGTGATAGCAGTCAATAAAATTTGTTTTAGACGTAGAACAAAAATAAAGGGATTTTATATTGCAGATTTAATCATCAGCTAGAGGGGCCCCCACTAGGCTTTTGAGTAAATGGCCAGAGTCAGAAGACAGCACGCTCGAAGATGGTAAGAATTGTGTAAAGGTTCCTGTCTTAATTAATATTTTTGTGAAACCAACAAAAATTTCAAAGGCACTTGTGACTTATTTAAATACCATGTTTAATGACCAAGATAAAATATATTTTTTACTTTTTATGAATATTTTTACATTTTAATAAACCTAACATACAGGTGCATTCTACTAATAATCTTAAGGGACTATAAGTTGAGTACAAATTAAAATTAATAAACCAGATAACAAATTTTATTTGCCTAATTTATATAATCTAATCTTACAGAAATATTTTTTAACATACCGCTAAAATTAAAGCATTATTACCATTTAAATCTAATAAGTACCTAATTTACTTCTTAATATTTTAATTAATTGCTTAACTAATGCAAGCATTGTGCGTTTAGTGATTATTGATCATAATTTAAACAGAATATTAGAGTAAAAGAAACATTAATAATATTTGCATAATAAATAAATAAATTTAGTCGAGGTCTTCCCTCATCGTATGGTTCACATGTATAATATTATAAAATTTAAAAAACCGATTGGGTACATTGCACCTATTAAAAAAAAACAACTGAAATACACTATATGAACGATGGAGAATCTGATACAATTTATATTCGGGTGAATCCCGTAAAAGCTACTGTGCCGATTTTGATGCGATTTTTGTTGATGGACAGGAAATTCTTAGACTTAAAATCTGCGCTATACCTGGGAATCTCGCGGGAAATTTTCCGGGAATTAATTAAAATGGCCAGATTAAAAAAATGTGAGCTTTAGAGATAAATAGTGTTTGGCTTACTGATATTTTCGGAGTTGTGAGCGAAATGTCAAGAATCAAGCAGACAAACAAAATGGTCTATGAATGCATTGCCACTGCTGTGGTAAATGGATGTTCAGTAGGGCTTTACAGAAGAAAAATGATATCCATGACCACTGTATAAATTAAATAAAATGAAGTTGCTACTACAGCACATTATGTAAACAATCACTGAATTAAATGTCAATCAATAATTATTGTGCCCTTAATTTCAAGTACTGTGACTTTTTCGGTAACATTACATACATACAATGATTAAGGATTAAAGTTAATTTTGAGTAAACAAAAAAGGTTTTATTAGTCATACATTTTAAAACACTTTTTTTTAGCCAGGGGAAGACCGTTTGAGGACTAAGCCGCGACAGGCACAGGAGCCTGGGGGGATAATTCGCGACCCATGTGTGGTATTCGCCAGATCCGAGGTGGCACTAGCATTCCCAGTCAGAATTGGTGCCATGCTATTGCCACTCCCCGGTTAGAGATACCCACAAAAACCGCTGGGGGTGTTCCGTCCTTCACCTTATGCTAGGGCTACGGGTATATGACCTAGCCTCTCCGCAGCCCTGTTAGTAAGGTTTAACATGAACCTTGTTAGCCTTTTATTTTTAATAATTATTATTCAGGTAAATTTAGGACAAAAATATACACATTTATTTTTATTTATACAGATAGAATTGATACATATCAAAACCATTCCAATCATGTCAAACCGTTATATGATCCGAATATACTATGGCCCACGAAAAAGCATTAAAAGCGCGTCATCGTACATTACAAAATTTGAGAGGAATGAACAGCTCAGTTGTTTTATTATGTGGTGATTTTTAATAAACTTTGCCCATTATACCACGGCCAAAAGCCATTGATAAACTTCATGCATGTCTCGATTCATTAGCCTTATGGCGACACGTCCGAAAATTTACTTTGCGTGTGTGTTTAATAAATGGTTAATTAGTAAATAAGAAAATAATCGTGTAAAATTAAATTATTTATTAACCTCTATAGTAAGATCGTTATATTTAATAAATTAATGTCTAAAAAATTATTTTTACACATTTAAATAATTATTATTTTACTACCTAAATTTTAAGATAATAATATTTTACATAAGTATTTTTTTCTCTCGGACTGACCTGTTTATATTTTTATGTACAAAAGATAAATTTCTATAACATCAACACTTTAACAATTATAATTAACACAGTTACTATTTTATTTAATATAAAAAAACTAAATGCTAAATTTAATAACTGAATTTTGTTGTTAGTTCTGTGTCTGTCTTAAAGCAGGTGTGATACATTTATGAAGTCTGTGTTAATACTCAGTTTTGCTTAGCTTAAATTTGTTAATTACATATAAAGGATTCGATTATTTTAGAATGTCCTTTTGCCCTTTGTTAAAATAAACTAAGATAATTCGAATATTAGTCTTCGAATGTGGAGATGATTATGCCTACACTTTTTTTTGTCAACGTTGGGGAATTGCATTTGCGTATACCCTCGGGTCCCGAAGGAGGTCACCGGGGGTATGTGGGCCTCCCAAGGGCCGACGCTACACACAAGCTTCTGATGATAGAAGGAGTTGCAAGCACCGACCGCCAGACTACCCTACTAAACCTTCCAAGCGGTATGTATGACTGCCGTGACGCTTTGATGCAAGCCCATATCTCTTTCTAATCATTCAATCGTCTTACTTATCCATTTAAATTTGACATAAGGTCATAAGAAATGTCAAAATTCAATCCATGTTAAGGCAATAGTATGAACAGTAAGTTATAAGAACCAGCCACTAGCCGTAAAAGAATGCAAAATACTCATAAGTTATAAAATCAAGGATCAAAACTTAACTACTAAAGTGTCAAAGAAACCAAAATGGAGGACGTGATAAATCATACATTACACCCGAAGGAACTTTCATCCTCCTCATTGTTAAGGTATAGGATAAATAACCTTTTTTTCTATGATAATTTAACCGTTAGTCTTCCAATATGGATATTATTATGCCCGCCCCTATCCCAGGAATATAACAACAAACGAATAATGGAGTAGAACAAGCAGGTTGGAACAGGATGAGAACTAGTAATATTGCCCATAATGATAGTCGGTGGACAGATGGACCCTTATATGGGCCAGCAAAGGTTTCATCAATACATACGACACATCGTGTTTAAACTATTTTGCAACTTAAGAATGGAACTTATAATTAGGAAAAGTAAAGGGAAAAACCTTAAATACTGAAATTGCAAACAAAATAGAACAGCGGATGTGACGAATTGCATCACATCCGAAGGACCTTTGATCCTCCGCATTGTGAAACTAAAGGCTAATTTATCTTTTTTTTTAAGATAATTCAAACTTTAGTCTTGCAATGTGGAGATGATTATTCCCACCCCTATCCCACGAACATAAAATTCAAATGCTACAATCAAAACTAAAATACAAAATAACTTTGGTGGTTTAACTAAATCAGCTTAAAAAAACGCATTATATATTAAATTATAAATGAGTTAATGTAAACTACGTAATAAATCGCCGCCAGTGAGAGGCGTGCCCGGAAGGCTGGCTGCACTGCCACGCTATATGGCAATGCTGATCCGTTGCGTGAAATACGAACCGGCTTTTTGATCAAGGGTGGCATCGACGAGTTTCTTTCAAATTTCTTTGAAGAAATCCTTTGCCAATGGACCTCACGGACCGAAAGTTTCAACTCCAAATCGTACAAATATGTAAACACTTCCTATGGTTCCATATTTGCACCGTTTGTGATGTTCAGATCTTCTTACATATTAACTCACCAACTAGATTAAATTCCTGCATTGATCACATAATAAGCAATCTAAGTGACGCTTATGGTGAATTATTGTACTTGGGCCTGTCTGATCATAATACGGCTCAACTATTACACACGAAAATTAAGAGTACATATATTCCAATTTCATATTGTATAATTAAGCGAGATTATAGTACAAAGAATATTTCAAAATTTATATCAGCAATCTCTACGATGTCTACACCTCGACTAATATGTAATATTGCAGGAGTTCAGCATACAGGCAGACGGCCTACTTGATGGAAAGCGATTACCATCGCCTGGACATTTGCAACACCAAAAGTGCTACGAATGCGCTGCTGCTCTCTTAAGGGAGACTGGAACCTGATCACTAATGCCGGAACACAACTCAAGCTTGTTATGGCGACATACTTTAGACCAGGGGTGGTAGCCATCCAGTCGAGCAAATGCCCTACCACCTGGCTGTGGGTTGTTTTGTCGCCTCTTACGACAGGCCACCCGGCCGCAGGAAATTGTATTCTTTCTCCGTTCCTGCACAGATAAATTAGTTAGTAGTTTAGGATAAATAAATTTAAAATTCACGTAAAAGAATGGCTCTTAAATATAATGTTTTACTCGACGGACGATTTCCTCAATTGTAAATAAATACCTTCTTTAACTTATGAATGTTATTATTATTACTATTATTTTTTGACATTTATCAGTATCTTTTTCATATGTTCATTTAACATTATATAATTTAATACAAAAATGTATAAATATTTTTATGCTCCAATGTGTGCAAAACATGTGTACACTATAACATACTTATATATGCCAACTGTTTAACCATGTTTTGAATAAATAAATTTGATTTGATTTGATTTGACTTAGCCATTGCATCATATGACGGCGCCAGAGTGTCGACGCATATCGCGTCCCACACAAGCGGTCGTTGTAACTTCCAAGAAATAAATGACATACCGTGCAGCCTCTTGCTATCGTCGCGCACCAAGCTATTGTGGGCTCAAGAATAGCTGGTACGCCGGCGCTGACAAGAGCACGGCGGATGATGACATTGAGGCTGGCATGGAGAGATCTTCGGCTAACAAAAGGGTACAAATATTTCAAACAGTAAATAGATTAATACCCAGTTCCTAAACCTTTCTAATCGTTCATTCGTCTTACTAATCGTTTAAAAATTGATTTGGGCTCATTAGAAATGTCAAAATTCAATCGATGTTAAGGCAATAGTATGAATAGTAATTTACAGGAACCAGCCACAAGCCGTAAATTATAAGCCTTAACTCGTAAGTTATAATATCAAAGACCAAAACCCCCATTACTAATGTCAAAGAGATTAAAAATGGCGGACGTGGTCAACTATAACACATCCAAAGGAACTTTGATCCTGCGTATTGTCAAAGTAATGGATAAATTATCTTTTTTGATATTATCCAAACATTAGTATTCCAATGTGGAGATGATTATGCCGATCACTATGCCATGAAAATAAAAGACAAAGGAAACAATGTGACGAATAGAAAAGAGACTTAAGACGTAAACAAATACAAGAACTGTAAAAATAGCTCTTACAAATAGTTAAATTAAGGACCAAAAACTTAACAACTATCCTGTCAGACAAAATAAAATGGAGGATGTGATGACACATATCACACCTGAAGGCCTTTTGATAGAAGAAACTGTTATAATGTAAGTATACTTAAGAACCCACATAAGACAGTCTTCTTCACGCTGCAAGCTTTTATCACTCTGCAGACTATTTTCAGATTTTTTTGTTGCTGGAATACAGCAGACAGGCTGACGGCCCAACTGTGGTGGAAAGTGGTTGCCGTCGCCTATTTGCAACACTAGGCGTTACCAATGTGCTGCCGTACCGTACTCGTAGACGAAACTGGAACCTGGCCATCAATGCCGGAACACAACTCACTCAAGTTTATTATGGCGGCATTCTCTGGACCAGGGGTGGTAGCCATCCAGATGGGCAAATACCCTACCACCTGGCTGCGGGTTATTTTGTCGCCTCGTACGACAGGCCGCCTGGCCGCAGGAATTAGTATTATTTCTCCGTTCTTGCACGGAAAAAATAAAGATAATGCGCGAACTGGCACGGGATATACTTCGAATAGGAAGCTCAGTTCGTAATATTGTCTTTCAACTATATGATTAACAAGTTTCAGACCACTATGACAATATAAACAATTTGATTTTTTAGATGACTAAATTTATTGTCAAATATCATTCAAGGATAAGACAACTTGAGTTGGTTTATAAAAACACACATCAGAACAAATAAGATATCTTGTTCTTATCTGACAGACTTAGTGTTGAGGTGATACAAAGATTGAGGCTACTGCCCCGGTTTCCACACTGCCCTTACAACCGTTCCATACCTCGCAGTGCTCAAATTATACAAAAAATGTCTGTGTTTCGTCTCAACCTATGTATGGCATTGTGAATAGAATAATATTTATACAATTAGTGAAAAAAGGGTAAACACGTATAGATGAATGAACATCTACACGTTTTTACTTTATCTTCTATCCCTTCCTATAATTTATTCTTTCTACCTATGAAAGTATGTTAGAAAATATTAGAGCAATTAGTTATATTATGCAAATGTTACTCGAGTTCCACAAATATAACTGTAATATTAACACAATAAATTAATTATGGGAATTATCCTTAGATAATAAATCTAGTAAAACTGTTTCTGCACATTTTTAAAGTATTATTGGTTTAATTAAAGAAATAAATTGGTCAAACCATCCTATGCAATTTTTAATTTCACTAAAACGTAATGTCATACTGAAATTTACGATATAATTATATTGAAAAAAATAATATATTAAATTCTATGATAAAAGAAATTTCCTAGTTATTTTAATTTTAGAGGAATGTGTTTGATATTTTCTAAAGGAAATTTATCAAATTATCAAGTTTTAATTTGAATGATTAAAATGATTTTCAATATTTTAAATGATACATACATATATATTATCACGCCTGTTTACATTGTATTAAATTTCTATGTTAGTGCTATTTGCCCCTGGAAGATCCACTTAATTTTATATCGCAAACTATCCCTCCCCCTCATCTCCCGATAAACTATCCCATTTCGGAATTAAAACTACAAAATTGTGTAAAATTACAGCACAACCGACCCAGTCAGTTCTAGTAGTTTTTCCGTAAAATGCCCGAAATGACGTGAATGGCCAAAAATAGTCAAAATTGCCGAAATAGTAGAAATGGCCTAAATTATAAAAATGGCATATTAGGCTGATATGACATAAATATCCAAAAAATCGAAATCACTGTAATAGTGGAAATGGCCGAAGTGACAGATATGACATAAATGGCCAAAAAATTCAAAATCACCGAAATAGTGGAAATGGCCGAAGTGACCAAAATAGCCGAAATGACATAAATGGCCAAATAAAGTCGAAATAAAGGAAATGGTCGAAAAAGCCGAAATGGCCAAAATGGCCGGAATGACATTAATGGCCAAAAAAAAAATGAAATGGCCGAAATAGTGTAAGTAGCCAAAATAGCTGAAATGTCCAAAATGGCCAAAATCGCTGAAATTTTGGAAATGGCCGAAATGACATTAATCGGTCCAATAGTTTTTCCGTAAAAGCATAACCAACAGAGAGACATATATATTTTTATCCCGGAAACTATCCCATTTTTCTGAATAAAAATCCTATGTTCATCCTCGGCATCTAAAATATATATATACTGAGTTTCAACCAAATGGGTCCCGTAGTTTTCCCGTGACAACAGAACAGACAGCCAGACAAACCGAGTTCTTTCGCATTTATAATATTAATAATAGGGATTTATTAAATAAAACAAAGAAATACTTCATGCCAGAGCCTCATTCGTTATTCATCAGGATGTACTGTATGCAGGTTTTTTTTTATTTTTTTATTGCAGTAGTTCAGCAGACAGGCAGACGGCCCACTCGATGGAAAGCGGTTACCATCATCTATGGACATTTGCAACACCGAAGGTGCTTACAAATGCTTTGCTGCTCTCTAAGGGTGGACTGGAACCTGGTCACTAATGCCGGAACACAACTCAAGGTTGTTATGGCGATATACTCTAGACCAGGGGTGGTCGCCATCCAGTCGGCCAATTCCCTACCACCTGGCTGTGGGTTGTTTTGTCGCCTCTTACGACAGGCCACCCGGCCGCAGGAAATTGTATTCTTTCTCCGTTCCTGCACGGATAATAAAGTGGGCTTGGCGGTAGCCCTAGAGATGGTATTTGGACCACTTACACTCCGTTTTGGAGTGGTTTTCAAAAAACACGCTCATAAGAAATATTTATTCACAAAAAGTAAACGAAATCATCGATGATGTCTCATAATTATAAGAATATTAAATGTATCCCACTCGAAAATAAATGTTTATTTTTTTTCTAAAATCAGTGTGATAAATTAATCAATAATTAATTAATTTATCGCACTGCTGACGGCCCACCTGATGTCAAGTGTTTACCATCGCCTGATGGACACCTGCAACACACCAAATGTGTTAAAATACGCTGTTGCTCTCTTAAAGTTGACTGGAACCTGGCCATTAATGCTGGAACACAACTCAAGGTTGTTATGGAAGAAACCCTACCACCCGGCTGTGGGTTGTTTTGTCGCCTCTTACGACAGGCCGCACGGCCGCAGGAAATTGTATTATTTTTCCGTTCCTGCACGGATGTGTATTAATAATAATTGAAACATCATTAACTAATACCCGTAGGGGGCTTTGTGGCGAAGCCTTCGATGAGGTAGTGACACCTCGGACCTGACTCCGGGGTCCAAAGCAAGGCCCCCCTCCGCCTCCCTGTTTGACTTAGCCAGACGGCATAGAGTGGAGATCGCTAGAGGTAAGGCTCAAGCTCCATGGGTGGAAGTGATAAATGGCATAATGCCGGAAGTAGCTTCGGCGTACCTGTAGGCCTATCTGACTTAGCCACTCACACCCATATTGCCCCAGTTTTTTACAGCATTTTTTGGGGTCCGTGCAGGGAGTGTCGTGTCACCGTAAACTTATTTTTCCATGTTTCCCGAACATTGCCACGGGCAGACGCCATAGTTCCTTATCATTGGGATGAACTACTAGTGGTAGACGCCATAGTACCACTAGTAGTTCATCCCAATAGCCGGGTACTTTTTGTTCTCATTTCCCACAATAGTCCTACACTGGCCGCGGCTTGTTCTTGGGTGCATTATTATATGGTGTGTAGATAGGCATAATCGTCGGTGACTGTCACGCCACAACATTAAATTTTTCAAGGGACCTCTACGTGTTAGCCTTCCTATGGATCCAGGCAAGCCTCCCAAAAGTCCGGGCCATTTTATGGCTCGTGGTCTCCAAATACATACATTATTTAAATATATTATATACACGCTATATCTTTATAAATTATAGCTTATGTGTTATTCTGATCTGTAAGCTATATTACCGTAAAGTTTCATCAAAATCCATTAGTAGTTTTTGCGTGAAAGAATAACAAACAATACATCCATTCTTAAAACCTTACGCGCTTATAATATTGATATATATATATATATATATATATATATATATATATATATATATATATATATATATATATATATACATATATATATATATGTATATATATATATATATATAATATAAAATATGATTGAATTTTCCTACGGAAATTGTTTCGGAAATCACTCAGTGCAAATTGATTCTCGTTTGTCATAGATTGATGGAACAATAAATGAACTTTAAAATGCTATTAGGCTACGTACCAGATTTGCAAAGGAGAATTGTTATAAATACTTATATTTAAAATTCCTTGGCATGTAGTGAATTTGGATTTAGGTGGTATTTTTTATGAAATATTAATATTTTTTTGTATCGTTTTCTAATTTTTATATGTATATTTTTTGTAACTTTCTCTACTTTTTATCACATTTATTAATTTATTATAATTGGTAAGTAATAATTGCATAACTAAGTTGTTGCCTTATATCTGTTTGCATCTTAATATTAAAAGATTGACTATAACTTGGCACTAATTTTTATTTAATGAAAATGTAAGATATTATTAAATATAAAAATTAAGATATTATATTTAGCTGGTTTTGAGTTGAGATTTTAGATACATATAAAGTGTTAAATAATTGATATTAAATTTTAATGAATTCTAATTTTTATATGGCGCTTAAGTTTATGACAGAATGACTTTTATTAAATAATGAGCTCAGAAAATATGTTAGAATTATATTGATATTCATAACAAAATGGCTGGAATGGTTGAGCAATTAAAATAGAAAAATTCGATGTTGTGCAAATAGTTAAATAATTATGGTGTCACAATTTAATGTTAATAATCTATTTGTACGACTCCCAGTGTGGACGTCATGCGTCATGTGAATATGTTTTTTATACCTTCGAAATTGTCTGCGTTATTTTGATTAAGAGACTTCAAGTTTTTTATAACATATGTTATATGTGTCGTATACATTTCTGAATAAATAGAAATATTATATAAACTACTAATGTGATTAAATATCCTTAAATTACTTTGTTATAAAGACAACATAAATATTTACAATAACTTATATATCTTTAAAAGATAAATGTATAGTCTTCCTCTTAGAGAAATCCTTTGACGATCCATGCCAGGGTGGTCACGGCCTAAATGATGTTGTCCTTTTTAACAAATTCCAAATATGAATTAGTCATCTCATTCAATTCTTGGTATTGATATGATCTATTTTCTGAACTCTTTCTGTGGCTGTTGTTTCTTGAGTAACCTTTTCATTATGTCCCGTGTTTACTTCCTCCCATGGCCGGAAATCAATCTAAAAAATTAAGTTGAAACAGTTTAAAAAAGTCAATGTTACAATTTTCGTGGATTATATTTGTCAGTAAGCTTATTCAAGAAACACCCTTCCATCCATTAATGCTAAATAATTAGCATAACCAAAATAAAGTATAAACTTCTATTCAATATTTATTCGAACTTCATGGAAAATGAAAATAAATGTATTTATTTCAAAATATAATCTTACAGATCACTCATTATAAGTTATGAGTCTACCACCGCTTCCAAAGCAATGTTAGTAACAGTTATAGAAGAACCGGTGCAACGAACTCCCCGCGGCATATGTTTTACTTCATAATTATTATTATACGTCGTTTTTAATGTAGTTTATACTAACATAAATGTTATCAAAGTAATTTTTATAAATAATTCTGTAATTACAGTACTGTAATTTACAATTTACGTAATTTGGGAAAATCCGAGATATTTTTCTTAACAAAGAACAATTTCAAAGACATACTCTGAAGCCACAGTTAAAATATTAATTCTTTCAACTTATCACGTAAGGAATTCTGTGCTTCTATGTTGTAAATCGAACGCATAGCATGCTTCTGCAGGACAAAAATAGTAAATATTTATATCAGCTGCGTTACCCCATAATAGAATACCATAAGACATGATGCTGTAAAAGTAGGAAAAGTAAACCCAACGAGTAGTCAACATTAGTCATGAATCTTATACCGCATATACTGCAGAGTTTAGTGTATTCGCCAATTTATTTATATGGAATTAATACTGTAGTTTTCAATGTAAAGTACCTAATACCGAGAAAATCGTTGTTGACTTGAGCTTTGAAAAATGAGTTTCGTAAGGAACCGATATTATCAAAATCGGTATCAATGAAACTTAGTCATTAGTTTATTTCCAAAATCAGGCCAATTTGTGGGAATCTGTGTACAACGTCCGTACATAGACACATACTTGCATACATTGGCCGGAGGTGGTGACAAATGTCTATTGTTTTTGCTATTTAGCTACAAAACCATAAACGAACATCAAATACAAAATATGCTATAAATCAGAAACTATTCGGTTCAAAGTTATTACAGATCATTGTCATGATTTCACAATATGTAACTAAGGATATCCCATACGATTATGTTGTACTCCACCATTATGAAATGGCATACATATGTTCCGGTCAAAACAGACCCAGAATCTTTTTAGACTCAGACAAAAAATGACATAAGACATACATACAGATACACGAACAGAGTAACGTACGGATGAATGTAGCGAATTTATAATAGTTCCATTATACGAAAATGCATACAGAACATTTCTACCCGTGCAGGAACGGAGAAAGAATACAATTTGCTGCGGCCGGACGGCCTGTCGTAAGAGGTGACAAAACAACCCACAGCCAGGTGGTAGGGCATTTGCCCGACTGGATGGCTACCACCCCTTGTCTAGAGTATGCCGCCATAACAATCTTGAGTTGTGTTCCGGCATTAGTGTACAGGTTCCAGTGTCCCCTAAGAGAGTAGCAACGCATTTGTACCGCCTTTGGTGTTGCAAATGCCCATAAGCGATTGTAACCGCTTTCCATCAAGTGGGCCGTCTGCCTATCTGCTGAACTCCTGCAATAAAAAAAATCCTTAAAACAGGATAGTTTTAGTGAAATACGCACTTAAAGATTATGCGTAAAAAAACGTGATATAGAGAAACGTAAATATAGAGATAAACGGTATTAAAAGGGACCTCTACCTCACTAAGTATAACCCAGTAATTGCTGTCTTTGTTCACCCTCAACCTGACTGCTGCCAATGGTCCCATATCTTTGGCGATCCCACCTTCAGCAATTCCGAATTCATCAAAAAAGCCGACGATTGAAAAGTTGCCAGCGGATAGATAAGGTAGCACTTCTATATTTGTGGCATAGAACTTGTCCGTTACATGATCTGCGTTACCACTCCGTAGCACATAACTGAAAAGGTTTGTTTACTGATTACAATATTATAATTACACGATAAAATGGGTAAAGAAGTTGTTAAAAGAACTTTAGCCAAGTAACACTATGTGACTGGTGTCTTTTGTGACTCTAAAATGATGAAAACTGGAACCATGGGTTCATAAAATCATCACTAGACCTGTCCCTGTATGGAAGTGAAGTGTTACCTGTGCTTGAGCTACTCAAATAGGCGTTAAGTGTCACGGAGATAAATATACTGCTATACAGATAAGTCAAGCGCTTACACAGAAGCAAAGGGTACTTACAAATCCAAGAACCTTACCGTAACACCGTAAACTAGACACAAGAGAGAGTCATCCGTGTTAGTACCGTTATGATTTGCGCAAAACTAGCTAAATAGGTGAGGCATTAATGTAAACCATGTATTCTCCACCTGGTACCAGCTGCCTTCATGTCGTGAAGAATTGATACGCGTGTCAATAGTGTTCTAATAAAAGATATCAAAGGCCACACAATGGAATGGAAAAGAAAAGTAGGAAAATGAATCTGTACATCTGAAAACCGTGCAGGAACGGAGAAAAAATATAATTTTTCTGGCCTTTTGTAAAAGGCGACAAAACAACCCACAACCAGGTGGTAGAGCATTTGTCCGACTGGATTGCTACCAATCCTGGTTTAAAGTATGTCACCACAGCAACCTTGCGTTGTGTTCCGGCATTAGTGACCACGTGCCAGTCTCCCTTAAGAGAGCAGCAGCGCATTTGTAGCATCTTTGGTGTTGCAAATGCCTATAGGCGATTATAATCGCTTTCCATCAAGTGGGCCGCCTGCCTGTCTGCTGAACTCCTGCAATAAATAAAATCAAGGGATATTTAGCGCTAGTATGATAATGATCAAATATAATCCTTTACGTGAAGAAATAAGATAACATAAAACCTTTAGTGAAAGACCCACAGGGCAAGCAATGTGAAAATTCAGTTTAATTTAAAATAGTTTATTATCGGTAAAAAATGCAATTAACCTCTGTATATTTGTTGGCTGCGCGAACCAAAATTCAATGATATCTCCTTTCTTGGGCTTCGCTCCCCAAAAAAACGTCTTCCCCTCATACGCATTCTTGATAGTATGCTCTGCGTGGTCCGTTATATCTGATATAATCTTCTTGACAGGGGGATTGTCATGGGGAAAGTAAGCAGTTTTGTGACCGAAAGGACTTTCCTGGAAAATTTCAATTCATCAAATTATATTAAACTGTTAACAAGATTTATGTACATGTTACGGAAAAGTCTGAATTGCGGTAAGTAATAAGATTTTCTGGTAAGATTTAATATTTATCAAAACTTCTTGGTGGAATTACGAACTATATGTGATCATCGTTGATTTGGTTATTTTATTACCGTTAATTCTTAAGTTTTACAATAATGACAGTAAATGTTAGGAAATAGGCATGTCCGTTCGCATCAAACAAAAAATGACCGGTTGTTACATTTTTTTAAGACATGTAGGTAATCAGTTGTGAAATTCTCACCTTTACTATATCGTAATTATTATTTAAAATACTTAACTTGGTCTGACAGGTATTTGAAATGAATTAAAAAGTGTTCATTGTTTTCCCCCCTAAAACCAACATTAACCGATCATTATTAGAAAAACCTAACATGTACTAAACTGTATTGATGAAACAAAAAATGATTATTTTTATAAAACAACTTTTGTTGGTTAATCTTAAAATATAGTGGGTAAAGACTAATATTTTCTAATAATCGGAATTTTACAGTAACGTAATATGATATAATACAAAAATACTACATAAATACTTAGTCTGGTCATAAATACTGTTACAATAAAGCAAAAAAAATATTACATTTGATTTTGGAATCTGTCATTTTTATATGATTATTCATTGTGTTTTCTCATTTTGGCGCCAACACATTGCACAATATTTTTCGATATTAAAATAGAGTGGGGCGATAAAGAGAACCAAATCGCTGTGATTGCATTACACAAAGTAGGTATGGAGCCAAATGCAATATTTAAAACTCTCCATACGCCTGTTATTAGTCAAATGTTTGTGTACCAGGCTATTAATAGGTACAACGAGACCTCTTCTGTTTGTGACAGAAAAAGATGTGGCTGTCCACGTAGTGTTCGTACGAAAAAGGTGATCAAAGCAGTAAAGGAAAGAATTAGAAGAAATCCTGTCCGAAAGTAAAAGATTTTATCTCGAGAGATGGAGGATATCACTTAGAACCATGTCGCGTATTTTAAAAGATGACTTAGGACTTGCAGCCTATAAGAGACGCACGGATCATTTATTAACTCATAGTTTAAAAAAAGAATAGGGTGGTAATATCGAAACAACCACTGAAGCGGTACGTAAAGGGAGGTCACAGAAAAAAAATTTTAACGGATGAGAACATTTTTACAATTGAGCAACATTTTAATAAACAAAATAACCGTATTTATGCTCAAATCTTTAAGGAAGCTTCTCAATTAGTCGACAGAGTGCAAAGTGGGCATTATCCGTCTTCAGTGATGGTTTGATGGGATGTTAGCTATGAAGAAGTGACTGAGCCATATTGTTGTGAAAAAGATATCAAAACATCGGCACAAGTGTATCAAGATACCATTCTTGAGAAGGTAGAAATGCCCCTTAACAACACCATATTCAATAACCAAGAATGGTCCTTCCAGCAAGACTCGGCGCCGGGTCATAAAGCTCGGTCCACGCAGTCTTGGTTGAAAACGAACGTTTCGGGCTTCATCAGGGCTGAAGACTGACCGTCGTCTAGTCCCGATCTTAATCGGCTGGATTATGATTTATGGCCAGTTTTAGAGAGTACGGCTTGCTCTAAACGCCATGATAATTTAGAGTCCCTAAAACAATCCATACGATTGGCAGTGAAGAATTTTCCCATGGAAAGAGTGCGTGCTTCTATTGATAACTGGCCACAACGTTTAAAGGACTGTATTGCAGCTAATGGAGACCACTTCGAATAAGCTTTTTATATTTTAAATTGTTTTATATTTATGTATTAAACTAACACACTGTAAAACTTATGAATATTATTTGCAATAGAAAAAAAATATTTCTTTGTTACAATATTTATGGCAAGACTAGGTATATAGGTGTATATTATCACAAACTTAGTGCATGAAAATTAAAAAAAGATAAGGCAGCCGCTACTTAGCAATTAAAGCTTGCAATCGCACTCGGAGTATTTAAATATTTATAAAGTTAATAAATAAATAACAAATATTAAAGAGATATTACGACTAGTATTTATAATAATTAAATATAATTATGAATGTTAAATTTTTTGGCTAACTGGCGTGGATTAAACACGCATATAATACGTAAAACAAGAATTTCCACACCAATACAGATTAATGGATTTAATTATTCTGAGTGTGGTTTTAAACTAAATAATCTAAATAGGCATAGAATAACTGTCAAAAATTTGAAATTATACACAGACTTAATGCGATCTCAGGTCACACTTAATGCGTTCTTAGGTTTTTAATATGTTTCTGTTAAATTTACAATTTAAATTAAACATTAAACTCTCTATAATAAATGGCATCCTATAGAAACCTCTATAGGATTATAAAAAAAGAAGTAATATATAGGCTTCAAATGAAAGCTAAAGAGCAGAGTTAAGATGAAATAGTACTGGCGTACTTATTTCTTTTATAACTTCGTAGTAGAGGATACGCTGAAGAGCGACCTTCACCCATCTGATAACCAGATGAGACATATTTTGTATCCAATTATATTGATTTATAAATACGCCTATGATAGCTTGCCAATCGAATATTGTTCATGGCTATTTTTAATTAAATTATTTTTAATCAATTTCTTTTCAGAGCCTTTAGTTTTGACAACTGAACAAATTTAGTTTCAGTTGTTAATTTTTAACATAAAAAATATGCCTTGATAGGCATGCCTGAAAAAACCATCCATGTAATATTATTGACATGCTTTGAAGACTTCAAAAATAGCCGTGAACACTTCGATACAAAATATGCAATATCTGGTTACGATATGGGTGGAAGATCGCTCTTCAGTGTCACTTAGGGCCGCCTGAATAAGGTTGCTCAAATTTATTTAAGAATCACAAAACGTATTTCATACTATTAAATACAATTAGCGTCTTGCATAACGCAAAATTTGCCGCTAAATATGTTTAAAGACTTGTCAATATGTTTTGTGTAAAACGTAGGCAGTTTAATATGATAAACTAATTTTATTTAAAGGCGATCGTTATGCAAGCGGCCCTTAGACTATTAAATTTTATGTAGGTATAATAAACACAATACATTTTCTTTAAATGCTTATCTTTCCCCATCCAAAAATTCAAAATTAAATGTGTTATTCATATTAGGTACATTCAGAATACAATTTTATAGAATAAACAACAACTTTCTTTTCTGTTGCTTGGCTTGTGCCTTAGACAACAAACATTTAAAATACTCCACTCTACAAGCTCACCTGCAAAAATAATTGCAAAAAAATGTCATTTAACAAACACTGTAGACGAACATAAACCACTCAAATAGCGAAATCATCGATCATATTCATCAACGTTGAATTAAATGATGATAACCAGCCTCTTGCGCTTATTAGACATAGTACTTTATGGGTATTTTATATTATTTTCCTAGATGTAATATTTTTGAGCCTATTCTACGGAAGAGGACACTAGTAGCAAACTTTAGGTGACAATGTCAAAAGTATTCCCTAAATTACCCAAAAATTGTTACTCATGAGAAACATTTGATAAAATGATCACATTTCTATCTTTCACCAATAGTATCGGTTCGGCATTCCCCCAAGCAGAGAAGATAGAGAAGAAATAAGAAGTTCTGGATGAATAAAGAACATCCACAGTTACTTAATGGAGATCTGTATTGGCTGAAGTGGCGCTGGGCTGTGGCTCAAACGACGAGTGACGCCAACAGATTTATTTTAAATTTTTGCGAGAACTAATGTTATGAATTAAAGAGTTTGCGTGTTATTTGCAAGAAATAATACGAGACCTTTCAGAAAATAGATATAAGTTGAATCGTGTATTCTGCGAGCAATTATACTATGTCGATTACTTAAATTCCCTTATAAATAAAATATGCCAGTTTTAAACCCAGTTCAAGATCTTAGCAATGTACTACAAGCCAACAAGCCAAGTTTTCACTTTCTTCTCAACTACTTCAACCAATGATGGGTAATGTAAACAAAGAGGTCTGTAGCAGAATAAATATACCTTCAAGTCAATGGGCTTGTATAAAGATATTAATTTAAGTAATTTAATCAAAAGGTTTACGAAAATCGTCATACTTAAATTTGTAAGTTATTTTCACAGGAGTTGCGCATATAGTATATGTCGTATAGGAGAAAAAACTAAAGTCGTGGCAGTTTTCTGGCCTGATTTGCATATTGTTACAATTACCATGCGCTAACAACGGTGAAGGAAAAGATCGTGATGAAATCTGCACATCGATATAATCGATAATCTATAGTGGGAGGCCCGAGCCCAGCAGTAAGACGTTTATGGGCTGTTATTATACAACTATTATACGGAAGATGATTTTTTATTGTTTAAAGCAGGCAAAGAGATAAATGACCCACCTGACGGAAAGTGTTTACTGTCCCATGTGAACGTTTGCAACACCAGGGGCCCAAATATGTACCATAAAAAAACCATACCAGTGCGAGTCAAGATCCATTCAACCGACGATAGTCAAATATCTGTAGTCTCAAAATTCATATTAAATCCGTCTCGGTCAAATCAAGACTGATTCAATTTTGCGCCGTGTTGGTTTACAAGACTTCCAAAATCGTCAAAAGCTACTTTTCTAAATGGATTCTATTGCCATTTTGAGTTACAGACCCAAGGCAATGACAACGTATTGCTAACCTCTGGGATAGGATAGAGACGTTGCGACAGGAAGGATAGAATAGAAGGGATGGAATAGGGGGAGGAAAAATTAGGCCACTGAAACTCTTATCGTACGAAGCCGATTAGCTGAAGGCTAACAACTTCTCAGCGATACGAGTTCTGTGAGAACGTGATTGCACTCCGTAAAGTTGGCCCAACAAGCTATACTGAAGAAGATAATTCCATCACGGCTACACCATATCCTTACGTGCTTGCAACATAACTCTTTTTTCCGAGAAAATTTGTGGTGAATGCCGGGTCCGCTTTGAAATTGAACAAATCATATTTTATCCGTTAACATAAATTGGTTAATGTGGTCTAAGTAAATTTAAGTAGTTGCTTATCGATTTTAGGGGTCAAAAAAATATCTGCGTTGAATAATGCGATATCCTTGGTAGGTTATATGTGCGAAATAATTAAACAGATATAAAGATAGCAACTGGTGATAACAACATATATAGAATTACTATAAAATTAATGTATACTCAGATATACTTTTGTTAAGTGCAAGGTACTCGCGTGATTTGTGTTAACTGCAGTTAGTATTGCTACATCTTAAAGAAGCCCTAGACAAACTACAACTGTAATTATATTTTATACATTTATTCGTAGCCGTACTTATTGAGTCATTTAGTATATTATCATGGAATGTAAGCCTTTTTTGACCACACATTAAAAGAACGGCTTGAAACATTGACTTAACAATTGAATTTAAATGTTAAACTGACTGGCGATCTCTGATTCTATAATTGGAAGGTACTCAAGGATATAGTCGGTCCTTGAGTTCCACATCAGTGTAAGGAAACGGGAATACAAATTACTGGTCAGTGCAGCTACAAATCTGAGTCCATGGAAGGGAGTGTAATGCTTGTATGTCCCAATGTTTGAAGAATACGGATATTATAAACAAGCGATGATTCGCCACTCGCACGGGTAAATTTCACAGTAGTCGCAACATTTTTAGTGGCTAAAGAATATTAAAGTGAAAGGGTACTGCAGTCTCACCAAGAAAAATCTCGGCTTTATACCTTAACAGTTTCTTTACCCCTGGAGCTTAAATTTTAGCTACAATACAAAAGGGGCCAAAAATTTAAGAGTTCAATTATTTTCATACGAAAAATGTAATCCTATTAGTTGTTTTTTGATGTTTGTAAAAAAATATTATTTTCTATTTTGACAACTAACATGATGATAATAGATCCTTTTTTTCCATTTTTGAGTTCAGCAGGATAAATATGATAATAAGTAAAATGAATATGTTTCGTTATATAAGTATCATTAAAATAAATGTTAAAATACGCTACAAACAACATATAATACTGTTAAAAATAATGTGCGTGGACAGAGTAATCGACAAATTTAAATTACATTCAAAAATTGAATAGCCTTTATAGTAAAAAGTTTTATTTTGATTTGGGCCTTTTTGTGTGTATAGTATACAGGTAAAGGCGTGGTAGCGTAATGGCTAGCGCACGCGTCCCAGACTTAAAGGGCGTGGGTTCGATCCTGGCCGGAACGCATGCACCACTTAGGCAGTTTTCTGACCTAATGTGCATATTGTTACTATTACCACGTGCTAATAACGGTGGAGGAAAAAAAGGAAATTACCGATGTGTCAAACCACCAAGCCGCCTTGGACAAGCGTGGCGGGTATACTGTCCGTTCCCCCTATAGTGGGAGGCCCGAGCCCAGCAGTGGGACATTTATGGGCTGTTATTACTATAGGTAGCGATTAGATTGTTAAATATCTTAAGTTATTTTAACAACTATGGAAGTAATGATAATGCTGTGTATGTGTAACAAAAAGGATTGCAAAGCAAAAGTTTAGATTTTCAAGTTCCACTGTCAAACTTCAATATCAAGCCTGTCAGCAAATTCACAAGAAAATAAAATTAATAATTATTTGTTTGTCATAATCGTTATCATGGATTAATTTAATAATTTATCAGTTAAACCGTCATGGCGTCACATTACATTTGAGGAAGCAATAAATTATTATAATAAAAATCCTTCAGTCATTATCCAATTTAATTATTGGTGTAGAAAAGAAATTTAATAATAAGATATTTAATTCCAAATACAGGTTTGATCCCGCCGTGAAGAAAAATTGTAGTGCAGAATTTTAAATAAATTTTAACGAGAAAACTACACAATTGATTAAATTCTCACAAAATTATGTTTGTTAGGTACACACCTTTACTTTCTGTATTTTCCCTTTGAGCGAGGAATACAAGCCGATGTGCTGGAATAGTGACGTTTTATATTTTGGCCGGATTTTATTTTTATTCTCACCACATAGTTTCTGTGAAAATAATAATGTCTCTTTAATAGCCAATTCCTACTATGCAATGATGTTTAACTGGTATATAATAGGTCCTTACATATGAAGTTGGCGTTTTGTCGTACTGGCCACTTTGATCTCAAATATCTCCTCTTTGGTTAGGAATTACAATTTCGAATTTATACAGCTATTTACTTATGTTCTTGTGTTTTGAAAACGGTAATTCATTTGATTTTTCCTTTTTTTTTGTTTTTTCTTTGCGTCACTCAGTTTACAAAATGGAAAACTTGAAATATGGCATTAATTTCGAGTACGAGTTCCATCGTGGCACCAGTGCTGCCGAAACAGCTCGAAGGATTAATGATGTGTACGGCGGCGGTGTTACAAAGGAAAACACAGTACGTTTTTGGTTCCAACGTTTTCGTTCTGGAAATTTCGACCTGCAGAACAAGTCCCGTGGACGGCCGGAGACCAAAGTTGATAATGCAGAATTGAAGGCTATTGTGGAAGCGGATCCATCGCAAATTACGTCCGAGATAGCTGCAGGCTGTGGTGTTAGTGATAAAACTGTTTTAATGCACTTGAAGTAAATTGGGAAGGTAAAAAAGCTTGAAAGGTGGGTACCTCATGAATTGAGTGCAGCAAACCGACAAACGCGCATCGACTGCTGCGTTACTTTACTCAACCGGCACAATAATGAAGGGATTTTAAATCGAATCATTACCTGTGATGAAAAGTGGATCCTGTACCATAATCGGAAACGCTCATCGCAATGGCTGAACCCTGGCGAACCAACCAAATCCAGCACCAAACGAAAATTGACTCAAAAAAAATTACTTGTGAGCGTTTGGTGGACTAGTGCCGGTGTCGTTCACTACAGCTTTCTTAAATCTGGGCAGAAGATTACGGCGGATGTCTATTGTCAGCAACTGCAAACCATGATGGAAAAGCTAGCTGCTAAACAACCGAGGCTGGTCAATCGCTCTAGGCTACTGCTGCTTCAGGACAACGCTAGACCACACACTGCACAACAGACGGCTACCAAATTATAGGAGCTTCAATTGGAATATCTAATACATCCACCGTACTCCCCGGACCTTGCTCCAACAGATTACCATTTTTTTCCAAATTTGGATAACATCTTGCAAGGGAAAAAATTCAACTCCGATAGGGCAGTCCAAAGCGCCTTCAAAGATTTTGTTGATTACCGTCCGAATGGTTTTTTAGTAAAGGGATCAATGAACTACCTATGAGATGGCAGAAGTACATAGATAGCAATGGTACATACTTTGATTAAATCAATATATTATATTTAAAAAAAATCGACTTTATGTTCCTCCCTTACAAAACGCCAATTTCACATGTAAAGGCCTAATATATAAATCCGATGACTATGATCCGACGATTTAGAACTGGTAGCTTTCATAGTGTAAATAATAGAAGAAGTTAATTTTTATTAATAGTTTCCTCTGGTTTGCGTTTCCAGTGCACAGTGTGTTATAAAAACATAGTGTTAAGTATTAGTGATATTATTGGATTCTCTCAAGATTTAACTACAATTCTTTTGTCTAGGTTTGTTTGGAAAATCTCATTAGACAACAAAGCACCTAACTACATATATATAATACTAACATTCATACCAATTAAATTAATAATCATCTGTAGATAGATATATGTATCTTGACCGATTTATAATTAAGAGATTAATCATTATATTATGATATATCAAATTATAAGATATTAATACACTTCAAGAAATTATTACAACTATAATTAATTTAGTAATATCTAGAAAATTATAAAAAGTTAGGATATGGCCGCGATTTCGTCCACGCTTGACGTTAAACTCCTGCGGACTCTCGGGACACAAAGTATTGCAGCATTTAAAAAATAATGTAAACTAAAAGCTAATTTTTACGCACCTGAAATACTTCAAACCGCTCCCGGGGGATTCCCGGGATTAAAAATATAACACATTTGATTACATAAAATTTGCTATCGATCAGTGTAAAAATTGCACTGGTTTTTTTTTCAATTTGACCATTTTAAATCCATCGCAGAAAAAATCCCGCAGGATTCCAAGGATAAAAAGTAACGCAGATTTTAATTCTAGGAATTAGTTGTCGATCAGCGACAACCGCATCGAATTTGGCCCTGTAGTTTTTTCCCTAAATCCCGAACAAACAGACAAGAAATCTAAAAAAAATTACATCGTTTTCTCCGTCGTTTATATATCCTATTCCAGTTGTTTTTTTATAAATGGCTTCAATGAACAGACACGATATGTTTAGAAATTTATAATATTATAGATTATACAAAAATACCATCTGGAACTTCATATTCATTTTCCATCAATGAATGATCTTATAACTAAATTTAGTCACATAATTATTT